>CM026388.1:9104367-9166775 GCA_014843695.1 Archivesica marissinica | reverse complement strand
ACATAGCTCCAATCAGATATACATGTATGTAACAGACAAACACACACCTTGCATCATCATAAGTTCACATAGCTCCAATCAGATATACATGTATGTAACAGACAAACACACACCTTGCATCATCATATGTAAGTTCACATAGCTCCAATCAGATATACATGTATGTAACAGACAAACACACACCTTGCATCATCATAAGTTCACATAGCTCCAATCAGATATACATGTATGTAACAGACAAACACACACCTTGCATCATCTAAGTTCACATAGCTCCAATCAGATATACATGTATGTAACAGACAAACACACACCTTGCATCATGTAAGTTCACATAGCTCCAATCAGATATACATGTATGTAACAGACAAACACACACCTTGCATCATCATATGTAAGTTCACATAGCTCCAATCAGATATACATGTATGTAACAGACAAACACACACCTTGCATCATCATATGTAAGTTCACATAGCTCCAATCAGATATACATGTATGTAACAGACAAACACACACCTTGCATCATGTAAGTTCACATAGCTCCAATCAGATATACATGTATGTAACAGACAAACACACACCTTGCATCATCATAGTAAGTTCACATAGCTCCAATCAGATATACATGTATGTAACAGACAAACACACACCTTGCATCATCATATGTAAGTTCACATAGCTCCAATCAGATATACATGTATGTAACAGACAAACACACACCTTGCATCATCATATGTAAGTTCACATAGCTCCAATCAGATATACATGTATGTAACAGACAAACACACACCTTGCATCATCATATGTAAGTTCACATAGCTCCAATCAGATATACATGTATGTAACAGACAAACACACACCTTGCATCATGTAAGTTCACATAGCTCCAATCAGATATACATGTATGTAACAGACAAACACACACCTTGCATCATGTAAGTTCACATAGCTCCAATCAGATATACATGTATGTAACAGACAAACACACACCTTGCATGTAAGTTCACATAGCTCCAATCAGATATACATGTATGTAACAGACAAACACACACCTTGCATCATCATATGTAAGTTCACATAGCTCCAATCAGATATACATGTATGTAACAGACAAACACACACCTTGCATCATCATATGTAAGTTCACATAGCTCCAATCAGATATACATGTATGTAACAGACAAACACACACCTTGCATCATGTAAGTTCACATAGCTCCAATCAGATATACATGTATGTAACAGACAAACACACACCTTGCATCATGTAAGTTCACATAGCTCCAATCAGATATACATGTATGTAACAGACAAACACACACCTTGCATCATCATGTAAGTTCACATAGCTCCAATCAGATATACATGTATGTAACAGACAAACACACACCTTGCATCATGTAAGTTCACATAGCTCCAATCAGATATACATGTATGTAACAGACAAACACACACCTTGCATCATGTAAGTTCACATAGCTCCAATCAGATATACATGTATGTAACAGACAAACACACACCTTGCATCATCATATGTAAGTTCACATAGCTCCAATCAGATATACATGTATGTAACAGACAAACACACACCTTGCATCATGTAAGTTCACATAGCTCCAATCAGATATACATGTATGTAACAGACAAACACACACCTTGCATCATCATATGTAAGTTCACATAGCTCCATTCAGATATACATGTATGTAACAGACAAACACACACCTTGCATGTAAGCTCAAATCGTCACCACAAACTATGGGTAAACAATGGATCAATTTAATTCAACTTGAAAATAATCATATCTCTGAAGATATGAAAAACCGATGCCATCCCTCATGACCCGGCTTTTAACATCGACCAAATAAAATGAAAAGAAATATAACTGCGAAATTTATTTGGACATCTTTAAGAACTCAACACAGTAGATAAATACCGCGCAATACCGGTATTAAATTTTATCTCGGATCTTAATATTGCAATATACCGCGACACCCCAATATACACTTCTGGCCATCGTGAAATCTCCACAGAGGAGTGCGATGCTGGCACACTAGACCTTGCCTCTCCCGGAGTGGGCAGCATAGCAGCATGGATAAGACTTCGGATACAGTACTACTATTGACTCCCGCTGTACTCCATGCCGCTGTGGTTCGTGGCAGACAGGGCTCGCTCAGGGGTGCAACATTCCGCTCTCAAGTGAGTTGAGTTCACTCCGGACGAGTAAAGCTGTGTAAGGACTCGACCAGGCGAAGACTCGACAATTGAGCAAGCTCAATCAGATACATGTACCAGTGACCAGGGCTATTGGCTAGAGTACAAGGCTGTCAGAAATACATTTCTTGCAGATTGCTTGTGGCAATACAGTCATTTTATATTTAGCATGTGTTGATAATAATATATATAGATACACCATGTATGTACTTGCATTTAACATAATCACATGTGTGGCAATATAGTTGTAGAGCATTAAATGTACAGTAATCAATTCCAGTAGCATGACTTTCTTCAAGATCTGGAGTGCATCGAGGGGGACCAAAAAAATGTGAAGACCATCGAAGATTTAACGCGATTAGGTAAATATACATATGTATTTCAAGTCTAGTGTTGAATATTTTGTCAAATGGGGAATTCACCCATGACTTTGTCAAAGGGAGAATTCACCCATGTTCTGATTTTCGGTCGAGTATGAAAAATAATAATGATACTGCGTTTTCAAATTCTGACTAGCACACATGAGTGTATGATTATCTAACTATCTAGGATATCTTAATTTGTAATGTGTAAAACTCCATAGATTGACTAACATATAATATTATGTATATTTTTATTTATCAAGGTTCTGTGAAGCTAGCTTTAACTGGACCAATAACTGCTGTTTTGGAATCAGATGGTACTGAGATCGATGATGATGACATTCTGGAGGCTGTGCGTGGAGAAATACTTCTTCTACTACAAGATGGAGAACATTGGACAGAACGCACCTGCGTTGGTCCAGTATCAGAAATGCCAGCTACAGCAAACAATGAGCCTAGTCCTGAACCTTGTCAACCGGTCACACCAAAGCGACCCATCTGCATAGATGCTGACGCGACAGGAACACCAGATTCTATATGTAGCCGTCCGTCATCACCAGCTGCAGGTAAATCTTGCATGGTTTCTTTGTTATGAGCAGGATATCACACTGTCACATGGACACCTGATCCTACTCTCCACTCTCTCAGGGCAGTTTGTTATATTGCTATAAACCCACTGTTTACAAACAGAAAAGAGTTATTCCAATTATAATGGAAGTATGTGTAGTAGCATTGCTACATTATTTTTTTATACGATGTAGCTTTAAATGAATTATCGGATAAATTATAAAGCAAAAGCAAGCAGATTATTATTATGCATCATGATACTCACTTTGGACATATTTTAATTGCAATCATATAAATAGCAAGTACTGCAACCAGCATAAGCGCTTTTGTGATCTGACTACAGAAATGTGAGACTGTATCTGACTTTGTGGAGTTAGGCAATTTACAAGCTGTAAATGTACAGTAAATATATTAACATGTACGAGTAGTAACTATTTTGATTTGATATATAAATACAGCATTTGAGGATCAGTGTGTAATACTGATAACAGAATTATTATTAACTTGAGATGTTATTTATACATATAGCTCGCCGAGTGACCATGGCCACACCCCTGCCGCAGTTTTCCTCCCGTGTGGGCAAGTGCTTGAGTGAGGGGACGGCACGTAACGTATGGAGCGTGATGGTGCTGGAGGCGGCAGCATACTATCTGGAGCATTTTCCTGACATATCCAGCAGACAGGAGTATAACTGTATTGGAAGACGGATGGTTGTCGAGTATCCATGCATAAAGCATGAGGGCAACGACGAGTGGGTATGTATATTATGCGTTATGGATGCATTCTTTGTAACATTGGCCATACTGAATGGATGTATTAGATTACTGAGTGGTGCAAATAAAAAATAACTTAGCTGTAGTGAGGGGGGATTAATGAAAGCGCCCTTTCAGATTTCAAATCCCCCATGACACCAGGACCAAGAGGGGGGGGGTATACATAAGGTGGCAATGTATTGCACAAATTGTTCAGTGTGTTAAAAAGTGTTGTTATAAACCTCACATGTCAAGCAATTATTATATTGCCTACTAAACACATTAACATGCGGAGTGGCGAGTACCAGCATAGATGTATGTAGGTAATGGGGAAACAAAATATATTTTAAGGGTGGCCTAATTAGTTGCATTGTTCATTTCCAGAGCCTATTCACAAACAATTTATCACAAAGGATACGCCACATGCGGTGGAAAGCAAAGAAAAGAAGTCAACCTGCTGCCACTGGAGATAGCACACCTCCCCCAGCTAAGAAGCGGGTAGTCATCCGGGATGCTTCTTTTGACCTGGAGGGCCGGCGACTGTCGGCAGAAGATTACGACAGTCACATGACCCAGCTTTGTGCCGAGTGGGCGAAACCCCAGCGGTCAGCGGTGCACGTTAAAACCCTCCTGAGAGAAACTTTCGGCAATAATCAGGAATTCATCAAGGCCCAGCCCGATGGCCATATTGCCTCAATCCTTGAGAAGATACCCTGTTACCAGGAAGGTTCATATGTAAGTACATGAATCTGTTTAAAACCAAAGTTACTCTTGTCAAATAATATACACAATGACAGCTGTACACGTCAGCATAAATAACAAAAATCTTATTCATTTTTCTTTTCATGAAACATCATTTTTTCGTGCACTGATTGATATTCTCTGTACAACCAAATATAGGCGAAACCACGTCCGTCCATCTGTTTGTCTGTATGTAAGTACATACATCTGTAAATATTTACCTTGTCTGTCTGAACGAAACTTGACATGCGCATTGCTTTATCTGTCATACTTCAGCGACTAGGGGCAAAAAATGTCATGTTTTGAAAATTCTGATAAGTTTATTCATCCCTGCTACAATCAATCATATTGACAGTACAGTGGCGTACAATATGCTATTCCTCTTGTTCAATTGAGGGCATGATCACACTATGCACTGTCGAGGACAATTTATGTATATGTATTATTTTGCAAATTGCGTCCATGGATTATGTATTCACAAAACAAATATGAGTAAGTATGCATCTTGTCTTTTACCCCTTAGTAAATGGTTTCCTATTTTATCTGCAGGTGATGGCCGACTTCAAGACTCTGATTGGTGGGAAACACTACGACAACTTGCTCTCTACTCTTCCAAAGCTATGTGAAGCTGTGGAAAAGACGGCCAGTTACGAGCCTCCGGAGGTAAGAAACAATTACAATATGCGAGGGCTCGGTCTGTTAGAAAAAAATCAAATTATAGAACTGACACAAACAACAATATCCATGTCATGTGTTCAGTTAGAACTGACACAAACAACAATATCCATGTCATGTGTTCAGTTAGAACTGACACAAACAACAATATCCATGCCATGTGTTCGGTTAGTGATGATACAAACAACAATATCCATGCCATGTGTTCGGTTAGAACTGACACAAACAACAATATCCATGTCATGTGTTCGGTTAGAACTGACACAAACAACAATATCCATGTCATGTGTTCACTTAGAACTGACACAATCAACATGTTTAATATCTGTTACTGGCAACACCATTCACCTGAAGCAAATAATTATGAATGTCCTAATGCCTATAACGTGTACTACAGATATTTTCATATAATCTATATTTTCAGAATCCTAAAGACAGACTTATGGAAGCGGTTGTATATATGGAAGATCAGTCTCGGTTCGACCGGGGAAAGGGAAAGAAATCTCAGTCTGTGGTAGAAGTGAAAGAGGTACATGCATATTAAACTTACGCCCGTGATGTCTGGACTATATGCCTCAGACTGGAAGTCGTGGTAGCGCAGTGGATGCGAGCTCAGTGGATGCGCATTTGCTTCAGGTGCGAACGGTCCGGAGTTCGAGCCACGCTGGAGCCGTTACGATGGTGTCCTTAGGGAAGGCATTTAAATTGGTGTCCTTAGGCAAGGCATTTAAATTCCATGTTTCCTCTTCTCTCTCCCTCGTGGCGATGGATTCCATCAGGAATGAGGTCTCGAGAGTGATTAATATAAGTTTAAGAACTTGTTTTGCAATCAAGCTAAAAATAAATTTGTATAAACTGAGGATGTTTCAGCCAGGAGGATTATCATGTAGTACCCAACTGTGTCCGACTGAGCCCAGTTGATATAGACTGGTGATATTCAGGTCAATCCACTGTATTATCAGTGCTGGCACTGTGAGGGTTGGCCAAACAAACTCAAATTGGTGTCTCACACTTTTCATACAGCATAGTATCAAAATTAAGAGGATGACACCTGATCTCTAATGTTAAAAATACATCACTAGTGACAAGAGTATACATGAATAGAAATGTTTATTTCACGCCCTTGCTGTGAAGAAGTGATTTGTTAATGTCTGAAATAGAATATATCTTCATGTATATAATACATTTCTAGCTTAATTGATTGATTAGCATTTGTTTCATGGTTTTAGTCATGACTCATATTGCAATAACTAATTGTCAACACTATGAATCATACACTGTATTTGATTGTTTCAGGATGTTCCTGATGACGAGGTATCTAATGCACTCCATTCAAAGAAACTAGCGCCCCCGAAAATATTTATTATGAAAACTAACGGACAGGTTAAAGGACAATATATTGTTGGTGATGGTGTTTATATAGACTGCTGCTCAATAAGTGGGAACACTGCAATTTTAATGCTTGTGGCAGTGTATTACGTGTTTGACTTAGGGTACCCGCGGATGTACTCGCAACTTCTAGGGTTGCTCCAAACCCACCTGCTGGATCTGACCCCCTACACAGGACAAAAAAGTGCTAAATTTAGGAAGTTTTCTACAGACTTGCAGAAAGCCATCGCTAATCAAGTTTAATGATATATTTAGGAAATAATATTTGTCTTGCCGTGGTATATCGGGGCGAGTAAACCACGGTTGGGAGTTCTGATGCGTAGGAATTAACCACGCAGGACGTAGATATTCGCCGATATACCACGGCAAGACAAATATTATTTCCATTCAAACATGACCCAATATAATGCTACGAACGACGAAATGTGTGTGTTACTTTGTCGGCGTTTTGCCTAATTTATCTCTTCCGTGATTTGGCTGATGGCTTTACAAATTTCCTCCCTGAAATAAAGATTTTCTAAAAATCTAATGCTAATTTTCAATATTAGCCAGAATTTATTAATATTTTTATTCAAACAATAATAAATGCATGTATTAATAGTTCACGTTGGCAGAATAATGTATAATCGTGAACAATATTAATAAATATTTTTAAAATTTAGCCACGCCCCCTGTCGCTTCGTAAACAATTAAAAACTTTCCAACACATTCAGTTTAAAAGTTGACAAAACGTCAAACGCCGATGGGAAAGGATTATTTGCACGTTTGTGTCATGGACATTAATTGTGCTGTTTGAGATAATTCCCATAAACATGTGCATTGCAGTTGTGTGACGTTTCTGCATATTAACGTGGCAAACTGTAGTGGGTGGGGAAATGGGACTCTCTTGGCCTGGCAATGCCAACTCCACCGATTCGCTGCTAATGTGGGAAAGTTTCCTATTAATCGCCTATAGCAGTGAAAACTGCACCTACTGCAGGTAGTACTGTAGCCATTTTACTATTTGCAGACGAAGATATTTTACAAGGGTTTTTGTTTACGTTACATGATTTTCATTCATAAATAAGTTTTTATACAGGGTAAGAACAATTAAACAGCCATAACATATTCCGGTTCGAGCCGTGGTATATTGCAGATTTTACAACGGTAGATCTGTTCTTTGTTCATTAGAACAAAATACAAGTCATGTTAGAATTGGAAATATCGCGTGATCTCTCGCGACTTGCTATTCCACCGCAGTTAGTTTATATTGATATGAACATGTTACTTCCAGAATGGAACACATTGTGTTGTTTGTGCTCCATAAAAGACATGTACAATGCCTTTATTGTATTAAACAGCATTTTTATATTGCTAACTAAACGTATCTATGTGTTTATTGGAAGTGTTTAACTTATAAGTGTTTATTTTCTAAACACTATGTTTAGTTTTATATGAACTAAACACGTTTAGGTGTTTACAAAGTGTTACATTGGTATACACACTTGAATGTGTTTATTAACTAAACACTTGAATGTGTTTATTAACTAAACACTTGAATGTGTTTATTCAGTAAACACATTGTTTACAAACTAAGCATGTCGTTTAAGCTAACTAAACACAGTGTTTAGCAAAACTAAACACTATTACACGTTTACAAAGTGTTACACTGGGGTGTTTAGTTATGTGTTTAGAATCTAAACACTTGGTTTTACAGTGTATACAGGTTTACATAATAGAGTCGTGTAACACCGATCACCAGCATTATCTAGCTATACAGGGTTACATAATAGAGCCGTGTAACACCGATCACCAGCAGTATCTAACTATACAGGTTTACATAATAGAGTCGTGTAACACCGATCACCAGCAGTATCTAGCTATACAGTTTACATAATAGAGTCGTGTAACACCGATCACCAGCAGTATCTAACTATACAGGTCTACATAATAGAGTCGTGTAACACTGATCACCAGCATTATCTAACTACAGGTTACATAATAGAGTCGTGTAACACTGATCACCAGCATTATCTAACTACAGGGTTTAATAATAGAGTCGTGTAACACGGATCACCAGCAGTATCTAACTACAGGTTACATAATAGAGTCGTGTAACACTGATCACCAGCAGTATCTAACTACAGGGTTACATAATAGAGTCGTGTAACACTGATCACCAGCAGTATCTAACTACAGGGTTACATAATAGAGTCGTGTAACACGGATCACCAGCAGTATCTAACTACAGGTTACATAATAGAGTCGTGTAACACTGATCACCAGCAGTATCTAACTACAGGGTTACATAATAGAGTCGTGTAACACCGATCACCAGCAGTATCTAACTATACAGGGTTACATAATAGAGCCGTGTAACACCGATCACCAGCAGTATCTAGCTATACAGGTTTACATAATAGAGTCGTGTAACACCGATCACCAGCATTATCTAACTATACAGGGTTACATAATAGTGTCGTGTAACACCGATCACCAGCAGTATCTAACTATACAGGGTTACATAATAGAGTCGTGTAACACGGATCACCAGCAGTATCTAACTATACAGGTTTACATAATAGAGTCGTGTAACATGGATCACCAGCAGTATCTAACTACATAATAAATTCGTGTTGCACTGATCGTTGACAGTACCAGCATGGTGAATTGCTTTACAGACGCATTGCAGGTCTATATACGTGTTTCTCAAAATACTTTGGTTTCACAATGTAGCACCATTAGCTCACTTATCCAACTGTTACAATATGTTACTGATACATTTACCAGACCAATACACCACTCACGTGTCATACCGGATGCCATACCGGTATAAGCAGTACAGTACTACAAACCAAACTCATGTTTGAAGGACAGCCGTGGCCGTGTGGATAAGGTCGTTCACTTCAAATATATCGCCTCACCGCTGTAGGTGTGAATCCCACTGTGTTTGTTGGAAGATGTCTTGAGAGCGATGTCTTACCTAAGAGGTTGCATGTGTCCCACCTCATACCGGGAGCTGTAGTGTGACACCACAGTGTACTTGACCCCGCAGGGGCAGCGCAATAATTTCCAAGGTCTTCCATATTCTTGTCAAAAATATCAGTGCTGTTATACAAATGCATGTGCGGTTTCGTACTATCCCACCGTTGACAGGTTCGTCCTGAAGATGTTCTGCTTAAGTGGCCAGCATAAGGGTGTAACTGAATACCGTTCGGCGGCTCCTTATCTAGATAACAAAATAATTTACTTGATAAACCTAAGCTACCTACTGATATATAGGTGATGGACTAGGGAGTATCGAAAGTGTGGATATCGTGTACTGAACTTATTACGTGCATAGGTACATGTGATTTGCATAGTGTTGGAGAATCAGCATGGGCGATAATGATGCACGAGTTTTTGTGTAGCGAGATTACTAGAACTGCTAAACGAGAGGCGAAGTTTGATATTACATTTGTACATGGGGCTGCATATGTATCACCACATCTACATACAGTACTACAATACCGGACCACTTTCTCAAGATCTATATAATTATATTAGTACAATAACTACAAACCGTCATTCATGATTTATAAGCATCTCACATGATCTAACTATACAGTCTCACACATAATTGATTTAAACACAAATGGTGTATCCAATCATTCTAAGAGTTGCCGTATGTATATGACCGCAGTTGCTTGTCATATACAAACTATGTGACTGGTCTTACCCCCTCACAATACGTACATACCTATAGTCGTGTGACCAGATGTGACCGGCTTTGGAAGACTTATATTCGAAATAGTTACACATTAATGGCATGTTCTCGCTCAAACTGACACTTTCTAAAATAGTTGACATCATGTAATCGTATTCATTGCAAAACCAGTATTCGTCAAGGTGTGCGGGTAATCAATTTCTCCTTTTTAACAATTTTATTGTAGAACATTGTTCAAAACTATATTTATATAGTTCGGGTTTTACGCCTGCATCAGCATGTTTGGGCTATATCGCCGGCGGGTGTTGAAAACTATAGTATCTTAATTTCAGTACGATAGTCGTTTCTCGTGTAAGTAGTGTAGGTACACCACTGTTAGCATGGATTATTAAAATTGCGGGAATGAAAACGCGACACTCACAGACACATTTTAAAACAGGAATATCGGCTCTCTTCATAGGAGCCGCTAAGACAAATCATATGGTACTGACATACATGTGCGTACATCACTTTTAGCATGTTATATTAAAAATGATGGCATAACAATTGGGACACTCGCATGCATTGCAATTTCATTGCGTTAGCAGTAATATACTTTTAAAGAAATACAGGACAGGGTACCAAATAGTTAGATACTTATTGTTATGTGTACTGTTAAATACTTACTTAATAAGGCATCTGGTACATGTTCTTCGCAAACGAAATAGTTGCTGCGTCCATTGTCGCAATGTTCTGACTCCCAGGTATTGTTTGTCTGTGCCAGATGGAAGCTCATACGAGTGCATTCCCCGATCGAGGTCGGTTCATTACGGCTCCTACGGAACGAGTAATAAACACATATATATATTTTATTATTTAATTAGATATTCAGTAGAAATGTAGTTTCGTTTTATTCACCCTTCACAGTTTGTTCTATGATTAAGTATTTCCAATACAAATTGTCTTCCGAAGTCAATTGATATGTCATTTTATGTTGATTTCTGTATTCTATTTTAGTTCATGGTGTATAACCTCATAACGTCATAACAATCGGTACATATTTCCGATTAAAATATTAACACTATTACACGTTCTTGCTCACACCAATGCCCCCATGAATGTACTGTCATGACATAGGAATAGGTTCTCATTTTCTGTGTTCGTCTCTATATAAGATGTAAGTCATTGTAGCATATGGTACTCAAACACCTAATTAAAATCAATTCAAAAGACACAAACATGTTATCTAGATATTCGGTAGAATTGTAGTTTCTTTTTATTCACCCTTCACAGTTGTATCTATGAATACGTATTTGCATATTTGCATTTATATGTAATTTTATGTTGATTCCTGTAATATTTTAGTTCATGGTGTATAACCTCATAACAATCCAATGCATCCATGAATGTACTGTCAAGATATAGGAATAGTGTCTCATTTTCTGTATTCGTCTCTAGATAGGATTTAAGTCACTGTAGGACATGGTACCCGAACACCCAATTAAAAATCAAATCAAAAGACACAAACAAGTTATTTAAACGTTATAGTGTACCATTATATTTACAGTAGGCGTGTACATGTATTTACAGTAGGCGTGTACATGTATTTACAGTAGGCGTGTACATGTATTTACAGTAGGCGTGTACATGTATTAACAGTAGGCGTGTACATGTATTTACAGTAGGCGTGTACATGTATTTACAGTAGGCGTGTACATGTATTTACAGTAGGCGTGTACATGTATTTACAGTAGGCGTGTACATGTATTTACAGTAGGCGTGTACATGTATTTACAGTAGGCGTGTACATGTATTTACAGTATGCGTGGCGTGTACATGTATTTACAGTAGGCGTATACATGTATTTACAGTAGGCGTGTACATGTATTTACAGTAGGCGTGTACATGTATTTACAGTAGGCGTATACATGTATTTACAGTAGGCGTGTACATGTATTATTATCATGGCAATTATGGATCATACCAGAATATCGGCATTTTATTAATCACCCATATCTAATCAGTTCATCCGATTTCAGTTTGATAAATATATGTGTCTTTGTTGATGAGTTCAAGTGACTTGCCCCTCATAGCTGTAGCTCACACAATGGTTTTAAATCTGGCTTGCTGGCTTGCGGATGAATAATGGTTGCACTCGGCTGACCGCTGAAATACTGCTCATAGGTGCACCCTGGGTCTTCCTCCGTGAATAATAACTGACGAGTCGACATAAGCTACTGGTGCGCTATTTAACCATGAGCACAAACACAATATATAAATAGAAAAACGAACCAGGCTGCATATGTAACTGGTGAGCCATCCTGCCATACATGTGACAGTGTACCAGCGTCGCTCGTGGTACGTGCCAAACCTATGAACATATCCAAGTTATTAACAACACGAAGAACAAATCAAGTTGTGTAATGAGAAACATTTAGCCAGTTACTGCCACTGAATATTTATGAAAAAAAAGATTAATTGGTGTCCTATGTGTGTATCGTTGTTTCCTTTGCACCACAAGTTATGCATTTTAATCCATTTTATCATCTTATAATTATTAAATTATTAAATCTCGACAGATATCCTATAGCATATCCATTGTTACAGTACAAATGTATTATCAAGTCATTGATAATATTATATTTATCCCACCGCAATATCTTGTTAGATGATAACGGTGGAAACAAAGGATTCCAACTACCAATATACGTCAAGATACATCTGATATTATCAGTCAAGGGAGATAATAGAAAAACAGTAAATTAATGTCTCTCATTGTCTCTTATTGTACATCAGTGTTCCCGTTATGTCACATTCGTTTATAAACATGTTATTTGTGACATAATAGTGAACGTGTTCTTTGATGTTGGCATACTAAATAAGACGGGAGAATTGTCACAAAGTCATTACTTAATTACTTACTTCTAGTGAAACATATTTTTCTGTATACAATCTAATTTATTCGTCCGAATATCAGTACGATTTAAAGAATGCATGCACACTAATCATCAGCGATATCGTATATCTCGTATATATTGGGAACCTCCGTGCTCGGGTGGTTAATGTCGTTGACTTCTAATCACTGGTCGTTTACAGTTGCAGGTTCTAATGCCACAGCGGTGTCAAATTCATTCATGTGAGAAAGCTATCAACTTGGCTCTTGGAAGGTGGGTGCTTGAAATACGGTATGGCACATGTGGTCTTCCTCCACCATTAATAGTTCGAGAGTCGTAAAATGATACAATATGTTGGTGCGAATTTAATAGCCAAAAAATCAAACAAAGAAACGTCACCTATGTGTACATAGTAGACAGGATCTGTATCCTCCTTAGGAAATGCTGTTTCTAAGGTGTCGTTACCCATTTCAACGTATTGGAAGTTGCGCAATATGTACTTCAGTAGTTGTTGTTCTACGTCAGAATGGATAGAGACTAGTCGTTTCTTTCTGATCCAGCATTCACCGCTCGCTTCATGCCATGATGTACTCGACCCGGAAAATATGCTGTAGCATTTCTCAAAAGTTCTGGAGCACGCTTTAGAAATAAGTTATAATACTTTATTTGTTTGTACATATATATAAGTATATCATATTTCTGATTTATATATAATTATATTAGGGCTTCGGATTCAATAGCTGGTGTATATCTACCAGTTTAATCTCAGCAGCGCTCTTCGTGTCATCTGGGAGACGAACACAAGTATAAGCGTACGTATACTCATTGTTATTATCAACACAATGCCTTTCTTTTTACTATCAACACAATACCTTTATTGTTATTATCAACACAATACCTGTCTTGTTATTATCAACACCATACCTTTCTTGTTATTATCAACACCATACCTTAGAAATTGAATTTGGAAGATTTAATGGTATTGATAGAAACAATAGATTATGTAAATTATGCAATAAAACTGTAATTGAATTAGAATACCATTTTATATTATGTTGTGAAAAATACAGAGAAATAAGATTGAAATATTTGGGCTACATAGCATGGCCATCAATAAATAAATTTATATCTATCATATCATGCAAAAATAAAAATTATTTGATAAATGTTTGTAAGTACATCAAAGAAGCATTTTCATTACGTTGTAATACCCTGTCAAGTACTACTGTTTCTTATATGTATTGTATTTGTTCATATATGTATATCTGTAACATGTTTTGTGATGTCTTTGCCATATGTCTATCATTGTAAATCGCCAAAGGCAATATAGTTGCTGATTATGCCAATACATTTGAAACTTGAAACTTGTTATTATCAACATTATGCCTTTCTTGTTATTATCAACAACAACAACAACAACGTTTATTATAATCAGGTAGCATATTACAGTAACAATATGACTGCATTTCGTTATTAGGAAGTGGATAATATACAATATTGGGGACAGGATAACTGCAAGAATGCATTTTAAATCAATAAGTGTTATGTAATAATATAGTTACAATATTACAATGCATTTATTTAATGAGTAATATTATTTAACGAATTTACAAGCAGATAAGATTCAATTCTGCATTCACATGTGTATATAGACTACACAAAGGCACGTTTTAAAAGAC
This sequence comes from Archivesica marissinica, assembly GCA_014843695.1. Taxonomy (NCBI): domain Eukaryota; kingdom Metazoa; phylum Mollusca; class Bivalvia; order Venerida; family Vesicomyidae; genus Archivesica; species Archivesica marissinica. The sequence continues at coordinate 9,151,835 of CM026388.1, read as the reverse complement.
TGTACCGATATATACAATACCTAGCATTATATACACATGCAGCAATGGTTACTATATATACAATACCTAGCATTATATACACATGCAGCAATGGTTACTATATATACAATACCTGAGCAATGGTTACTATATATACACATGCAGCAATGGTTACTATATATACACATGCAGCAATGGTTACTATATATACACATGCAGCAATGGTTACTATATATACACATGCAGCAATGGTTACTATATATACACATGCAGCAATGGTTACTATATATACACATGCAGCAATGGTTACTATATATACACATGCAGCAATGGTTACTATATATACACATGCAGCAATGGTTACTATATATACACATGCAGCAATGGTTACTATATATACACATGCAGCAATGGTTACTATATATACACATGCATCAATGGTTACTATATATACACATGCAGCAATGGTTACTATATATACACACAGAAAATGGACTGGATGAATGTGGTCTGTAATAACTACTAATACCAATATGGCCGAAGAAACATACTTTGGTAAGTAGTACCTGTAACTATTTATAAGTTTATATATATGGCTTAACGTGGCCCAATAAAGGTAGTAGTATCATGTATATAATATACAGTACTACAGTGAAAGGAAAAAGAAAGTATACACTGTATATAAAAGTTGATAGTTCAAAGTACAATTAATCTATTGCATAGATATGTTGTACATGTATATTTCATCATATTGTTGAATCACAAATAATTAAACAGACATTTAAATCATTTCATTGCAAAACAATGTGAACAAAATCACTTCATTGCCCATCACATGTGTAAACAGAATTACAGAAATGTCAATATTTTGTGTGACCCCCCTGAGCTGCAATATACGTTAACCATCTTGTTCTCATCGACTGTAATTTCGCTTGTGGCATATCATTCCAGGCATGAAGCAATGCTGCTCTCAATTCTGCAACGTTTGACGGGACAGGGTTTCTGTCACGTACAGACCGTCCCAACTCACTCCAAATCTTCTCAATAGGGTTCAGGTCTGGTGAGTTAGCAGGACAGTCCATCACATTAATGTTCTGCTGTTGAATATACTGCATATTAAGTTTGGCAGTGTGCGGGCGTACAATATCCAGTTGCATTATACCTCGCGGTAGATGACATCCCACGAACGGCACTACAACTTGTGCTAGGACTTGATTCTGATACTGGAGCGCATTGATATTTCCTGCTAGCACGACAATGTCAGTCTTGTTGAATGTTGTGATACCACCCCATATATATATATTTCCACCTCCCCATATGTCCACCTCGCGGATGCAGCATGGTGCAAAGCGCTCCCCTCGCCGTCTCCATACACAGTTACGTCCATCCACATGACTGACATTAAGCTTCGACTTCGAACAGTTCCAAACTGACGTCTTGTCCAGGGGAACATGACGGTGACACAAGAGTAAACGATTCTGACGATGTCTTCTTGTTAGAATGGTGCCAGTGTAAGGCCGTCTTGCAGTTATAACATAAGCTTTCAGCCGACTGCTTACTGTTTTTGGATCCACACGTCTCCCAGTTCCTATTGTTTCTCGTGCCGTTTTTTACACTGCTTTGAAGCGGTCTCGTATATATGTGTGGTCCTCATGTGAACGTCTTGACGCGCCGTAAGCACACGAGGCCTACCACTTCGGTGCCCGTTGCATTGTAGTGTTTGACCAGCTTCCGTTCAGTGACACGAGTGCAGTTAAAGTGGCGTGCAACCGCTAACTGTGAAGAGCCAGCACGCAACATCCCAACGGCTTCACAACGTTGATTTTCAGTGAGTCTCCCCATGCATAAGTGTTGTATTTTAATCCGTTTAAGGTGTACTTCTTTTTGCTAGGCTAAACTCAGTCTGTACAGCAACAGTTCGATTGAATTGGACGTGTCAATTGCTGTCCGTGAGCTAAACGCATATTTCATGAAACATGTGCTGTACGTTTCTGCACGGACTTGAGTAGTTGCTCATGAGGTGGGATCAATACTTGATGGACTGACTAATGTATTTTTCAAAACGTTCAATCTGTTTCTTAGCCAATAATTAAATATTTGTATAAATGCAAGTTAAGTACTACAAACCTGTGCGACTTTTGTAATATGCATGTGGAAAGTATTGAGCATATTTTCTGGGAATGCCCACATATACAATATTTTTGGAAACGACTAAGTGATCTTTTAAAATCAAAAGGATTGTGTGTCGAGATCAATTTTAAAGATATCATGATACCATTGTAACAAATATCATAATAATTTTAAGCAAATTTTATATTATACGAATGAAATACAGAAATTTAACACCCTGTATTGCACATTTTTATAGGTATTTAAGCTTAAGAATAACTCTAGAAAGGGAAATCGCACTAATGAATGATAAATTAGAAAAACACAACATAAAGTGGTCTAGATTTATTTCAACATATTGTTTTCTAAGACAACTGTTACAAATGAATCCTTCAGATGGAAACGATCACCCCCCCCCCATTTTAGTTCTCTCTTGTCCCCATTTCTACATCACTCTCCAAAGCAAAACAATACCAATTATAAACATAAAATGCGAATTTGCATAATATAAACAAGTTATCATAATAATACTGTAAAAGAAATGACCTTGCATCAAATATGTGAATGTATAACTATTCATGTCAATTGTATATATATAGCCATATCACTTATATGTATGTTGTACATTATATGTCTATAACTGGAAATAAAAGGGGTTACCCACTAGAGGCCTCAAAATGAAAAAAAACTTGTAAAATAAAAATGTATACTTTCATTTTCCTTTGACTGTAGATAGTTATTCCTCTACGGGTCTTAAAATATCTGATCACGTCGTTGGCAAGATTAGCTATTTGTATTAGTACTTGACGTGATTCAGACGAAAACAATTCTTGAATGTCATAGCATTCGTTCTATTATAGTAGTAGCTAAGCATAAATCGTTTTCTTGCGGAAGAGAAGAAAGGAAAAATAAACATGTAATGAAATTCATCTCCGATTTCGTTAAGTTGGCACTTATTGCATTTACGCTCTTAGTATTGTAGATGTGCATTTTGAGCCCGTGGTTCCCTGTTCTAAAATGAAAATGCGCTGTTTTTGTGGTAAGACGGTTAAGTAAGGTTCTAATTTGACTTCGCATTTAAACATTCTATAATTTAGTCCCTTGGACGAATTAAAAAGTTGACTATTCCACTTCTGGAAACATTGATCTACTAGTGTTCTCTTAATAATTTTGTCAACGTTCTTTAAATTTACAGTATTTTGGTTGGTCCATATATAGGTATGTCCGGTCATGTTATGAATACATTTTATAAATGTTAGCCCGTTATGATCTATTGTTAAAGAAAGTATATTTTCCTAGCAAATAAGTGATAGCTTCGAGATAATAATTTACCCCAAAATTCTTACCCCTCATTCTACTTTTAATAATTATTTCAAGCGGATTTAAAGACGAACCTTTCTTTTTATAAATTGGTTTGATTTTATTATAATAATCGCAATCAGTTGACCTTTCTGCCGATTTTGATTGACAGCTGGAGTTAGCCAATCGCATCGCACAATTCGCGCACACACCCGGCTACGGTTTATCAAACAATGCATATTAGACAAACTAGTAACGAGTAGACAAATTTGAAAAGGCGTGACAAATCTAAAAGTGTATATATGAACCACAAAATGCCAGACAGCTGATTTAAAAACAATGCATCTATAAAAATACAGATTTAAAATTGTTTTAATGATGTTTGAAATGTGTAGCTTTGGTGTGTGGGTTAGTCATAGTACCAAATTAGTCGATATCCTTGTGATCGACGTTAAATTCAACCCATTTCAAAATCCTTGGACAAATCTAAAAGTGTGTATATGAACCACAAAATGCCAGACAGCTGCTTTAAAAACAATGCATCTATAAAAACACCGACTGACCCCATACTGTCATTCTTTTCTCGCAAATACAGCAATCAAATTTAAGCGTGTCACACTGTTTATTGGGAGTAATCAACAACTTACCGTCTACCGGTACATCACAGATACCGCCGACTTATAATATCCCAATAAAGATCTGATTGTGCTAATTGGTCAATTATAAAATATGTGCCCATAATTATATGACTACACCGAGTCATTGTTTTATCGTTTTGTCAGACAAACGAGTTATTTAGTAAAATTTTAATCAAATCGGATAACGAGTGATCGTGATCTGAAATTATTTTTTGAAAATTAATTACAAATTAATTGCAATTAATTAATGCTGTCTGTCATTGACACTGGTGAAAAGATGTAGTTACGGGCTGTGTGACAGTGATAGTAGATATCCAGATCGATTGATAGGCGACGTTAAATTCGTGCCATTTCCAAAGACAAATCTTGAAAGACTGCATATTTCTAAGTGGTATAGATTTTAAATTAAGCATGTGTAATAGCATTCAAGTAAAATTTTCTTTCTTCAATGGCTCGTTTGTAAAAAATTGCGAGTTTACATAGTGTATGCTTATTTTCGGACTTGAGTAATTGTATAAATTTAAACCTACTCGGGTTGTTACGGTAATATTGTTTTACATAGACAATTCTTAAATTTTGATAATATGGGCAAACAATGATAAAATGATATTCATCTTCAATTTGTCCACTGTTACAACATTGACAATATCGCTCGTTTCAAGGTATTCGGTTTCTGGAATATCTACCAGTGTGAATTCGAAGTGTGTGAGCAGATATCTTCAATCTTGTAACAAATAAACGTAAATTACTTGGGACTGAATCCAAATAGTATTCATATTCAAAAATTAATTTTGTACTATGGTATAAATCAAGCACACCGCTGTCTTCTTTATCAGCAGCCCATCTCTGTATAAAACAATCGATTAAATGTTGCTTAAATACACATATAAAGCTGAGTCAGGAAAATACCACACATTCAAAAATCTATAATTAATTAACATATCTTTTAATTGGGAAACCCAATTTGTTATACTCTTATAGTCATCAATTAAAACTTCATTATAAATACGTCGAATAATTATGTTATCAGTTTTCAATATTTTATACCAGTATTTAACAATGGGAATGTAGCGTGAAATATACAATGGATATCTTCCCAGTTCTCCATAAACACCAGCTGAGCTTGTACTGTTTCTAACTTTTAATATTTGTTTGCAAACCTTAAGGTGCATTCTTTCTATTTCTTTATATTTTGTGAACCCCCAGATCTCACAACCATAATTTAAAATCGATCCAACAAAAGCATCAAAAAGCTGACATAGAATACTTGGTTTTTAACTTATATTTTCTGCAATTGATTAAAAGAACATTTAGAGCCTTTAAAGCTTTCCCTGTAAGATATTCATGGTTTAATATAAAACTCCCAGTACCTAAGTAATTAAATTCATTTACAACATCAAGTTTGTTTCCATTATAGGTCCAGGATTCATTTGGTAAAACTCCCCCTCTTTTTCTGAACACCATTATTTTTGTTTTAACTGTGTTTACATGTAAACCCCATTTTCACAGTATTTATGTAATAAATTTAAATTTGCTTGCAATTCATTAGGCGTCTTACCAAATATAACCATATCATCCGCAAATAGCAACAAAATGAGAGCTATATCATCAATTAATAAGCCTGTATCCCCATTCCCTCGTAAAAACAATTCTAGGTCCTCCACGAATAGGGAAAATAGAATCGGTGACATGATTTCCCCTTATCGTAAACCAACAGCATATTCAAAATATAGAGGGTTCTCGGAATTGGGGCTACAATCATCAGAACTTCTAGAATTATTACTGAAATTGCGGATGCAAGACTTTACCTTTTGGTACATATCTTTAACAATTATTTCGTCTGTATGCCTCAGTCCTGGGTTTAGAATTAAATGCATAGCCGGGTATATTAATAAAATCATGCACATCTAACTTTGTTTCAACTATGCAGAAAATATCGTAACTCTGTACACATTCTATGAATTCTGGGTAATTACACCTGCTTTTAAGTCCGCATACGTTTATACTGCCAACCTTTAATTTACTTACATTAACAGATATGCTATGCGATTTCGTTTGATTTACGTCATTATTCGGAGTACATGTACTAGGTTTATGTACTGTTTCACTGTATGTAACGTTCCAGTTAGAATTATATAACGGGATATGCTTAGATAATAAAACACATTCATCGGAATATAAATCGTGTGGAATAGTATTCTGTTGAACATCAGTTAATGATGAAAAATGATAGTGTTCACACATTATTACCTGTGAAGAACAAGGTGTATGTATGCATAGTTCACAAAGAAATGAATCAGTGTTTGTACGGCCTTCTGATGACGTAGTTTGTATCGAGGCGGCACTTTCATTTCTGCGGTCACATTCACTCAGTGACTTATTCAGGCATCACACTGTCCCCGGCACATGCTAGTCATTGTATCCACGATCGATACCATCTGTTTCCTTGATGACGACCATCTCAGAATACAGTTGGTCTTTTTGTAGTGAACTAGATTTGTCCCATAGTTCAGGTTTGTTCGGGCCGGGACCCTTGTCACGTGATGACTTTGGCGAACTGATGACCTCGGTTGGTTTATTGTTCTTTTCAACAGGTACTGGGTATACGGGGCAATGATCCACTGCCAGGTTATGTTGTAGGTTCGTCGTTAATGTTTCTTGACCCTGTGTCAGGCTTGGTACTTGAGATTGCACTGGACACTATTGCAATAGTGTGCACGTCCTCATTACCACCGTGTTCATGTGTATCAGGTGTCACGTGCTGGTTTGTTTGCACGTCCATATGTACAGGGCTATCAGGTGATCGTGGTTTATTTAGCTGCTCCATATAGGCTTGGCGGAGTTTCTCGGAATTACGTTTTACCATGTCAGCGACATGCATGGTGGGATTAGTGTGGCACAAAAATCTCGAACCAGTCCGGGGACATATCGTGTATTTCTTGGCATTTCACTTTCAGTGCTGCTGGGTACATTCTAAGCAATTTCAAATTATTATATTACCCACAATTAATGGTAACTAGTTTAGGAAGTTAAAGGGGATCATGGTTAGCAATTGGATAAATAGTCCATGAACATAACATATCAAAGGCAACACAAACATATTAATATAAAGAAAGGTTAGATGTTATGGCAATGGCGACATCATTTGGATTGAACTTCTTCATGTGGACTTTTTAGAAATCAATCATGTTCTCAATAGTTTTCATGACAAATAATGTATTCGTGCAGAGAAGTGTCACATAACATGATTGTGTTTATATTGGCATTACACATTGTGTACAATTTATTGAAGACAGCTATATAAATACGGGATTGGTCCTAGAAATTTCCCGGTCGATCTCCTCACGACGTGCACGTCGTGACCGGGGCACATCCCGCAGCAGCAGCGTATAATTATGGGATCTTCTGGTCCTCGATCTTGCGAAGGCGGAGGCTCGCCAGCATGTGGACCTACGGATATGGCACATTAGGAGAGATCCGCCGTCTCTTCTAGATAGTGTTTGAAATACACACTATATCTTCGCTGGCATCTTCGATCTTTCTCCTCCTTCTTCTACTTCTCCGGCGGATAGACGAGACAGCGGATTTGAGGGAGCGGCAACGGTCGTGGCGTCCACGCTCCCCTGAGTGACAATCGACGACCAGATGTCTAACTGCCAGATCCGTATAAATGCTGCTGCGGGGTGACCAACAGTGAGGGGGTGGCCCTCTAAAGGACCACGTACAGACCAGGCCTTGTCACCGTGGTACGGAAAGAAGGAGCCATCTGAGGATGTCATCATAAGCACCACAGAGGAATAATCATCTTAGTACGCTCGCCCATATGGTTCGCCGGAGGCGAGGATATATAAACTCAATCATCATCACCGAAATTGTATTGAATGAAAAAGTGGAAATTGTCTTCAATAGAACCGTCAACGCAATTGTAATTATACAGCGATATGTAGGAAATGACGTTGGAAATGACGTTAGTTCCGCGAATAAAATAGTTCTACGACATATGTACATGTAAAACTTGACATCCTGTTTATTACCATTAAAACAGTTATCCCATTTTAACTGTGTTAGTGTTAAGAAGGGCCTTCCAAATATCCAACGTGTGAATATGTATTAACCACTTCATGTAAATTACTGCTCACGGCACCAAAAGACGTCCGTTGTTACGATGTGGACTCGGCGAGGCTCTCCGGACGTAATCACCACAATAACAAAGTCTTAATAATATTTAATTACATCTAAGAGCCGACAATATAACCAACACAGAGACGCTAGTCTCAATAGTAACCAACCAGGCTCTCTCTCTCAGCTCTCTAAGCTGTCCGAGATGGTTTTATAGACAATTGTTGACAATTTGGCATGGCATATCAAATAGACTTGATCACACGATCATGCGTTTCCATGACCCTGTGACCCCGTCCGTGTCTACTGCCAGAGATAGTGCAACATCTCTGCAAACCACGCATTAATTCCGGCTTGCACCAGTCAATTCATTGTGTGTACGCTGCTTAGTAAGCACTCTATCACCACATGCCTGGTGAAATCCCATTTGATGTTTGCGTGATCCAAACAATGGAATTCCTCCATCCATTTTATCAAGTGCAGACATGTATATCATATGTCCCCAACAAAGGACATACCGTACACACACTGAAACGACTGTTGTCCTATTATATAATCATACATGTTTAAATAATTAAATGAAGAGAGTCATCAAAATATAAGGTAATTAATCACTACACATGTATATAGGCGTAAGGCAAAAGGTAACTATGTTACAATTAACACAGTACCGATGGAATGAATTACTTGGATTATAAGAAAGTTCTAACTGGAATAATTAACAGATTATCAGACTTTGTAAGATTATAATACACTGAGCTGAGTGTCCAACATCTTTTTGCAAAAACTCTGTCGAATGTTTTACTTATGTCAAAGAAGACAGCCCTCACTATTTATTCCATTGTCAAGAGCTTTACAACAGTTCTAAGTGTTATCAACAGTGCCTAAATATGTCAAAGATTCCGCAAGGTACATGTAAAATCTGAATCAATGTTAGAGCATTGGGCACAAATCTTAAAGCGACACTCTATTTTTCCAAATCAATTTCTATTGTTATTCCATACGATATAGTATATGTATCCCCACTCACTGTTGCTTCAATGGAGTAATACAATAATGGACGTTCAATATGACGTCATTGCAATACAGAGTCATGAGTAGTATTATGAAGTTTTGTAGACGAGGCATAGACTAGTTGTGTGTTCTAAAACTGTTCAAACGGCGGTAAATCCGCACACACATACGGAACGGGATTATAATATGTACAACTAGACACCATACTGGTGCTTCATTCCAAGCTTAGAGAAACAACATAAAGGTGTTTTGGAGATGAAAACACTGACCAGGTAAAACGGAGAGAAAGACGGACAGACAGCAATGGCAAAATAATAATTATAATTACTACATTTCCACGATATCATATGAGTACTTATTTTCTTATTTTCAGTCAGTAAACGTGCGACGATGTTATATGTATTTGATTTTAATTCGTCCATGTGCAAGAATTTTGACAATGTTAAAGGTATAGTCATTATTTATAGTCTTTATCTATTTGTAACGTCCCCCCCCCTAAACCCCCATCCTATATTCCGAAATAACGTCCCCCCCCCCTAAACCCCCATCCTATATTCCGAAATAACGTCCCCCCCCCTAAACCCCCATCCTATATTCCGAAATAACGTCCCCCCCCCCTAACCCCCATCCTATATTCCGAAATAACGTCCCCCCCCCTAAACCCCCATCTATTTCCGAAATAACGTCCCCCCCCCTAAACCCCCATCCTATATTCCGAAATAACGTCCCCCCCCCCTAACCCACATCCTATATTCCGAAATAACGTCCCCCCCCCTAAACCCACATCCTATATTCCGAAATAACGTCCCCTCCCCCTAAACCCACATCCTATATTCCGAAATAACGTCCCCCCCCTAAACCACATCCTATATTCCGAAATAACGTCCCCCCCCCCTAAACCCCCATCCTATATTCCGAAATAACGTCCCCCCCCCTAAACCCCCATCCTATATTCCGAAATAACGTCCCCCCCCCTAAACCCCCATCCTATATTCCGAATAAACGTCCCCCCCCTAAACCCCCATCCTATATTCTGAAATAACGTCCCCCCCCCTAAACCCACATCCTATATTCCGAAATAGGGTCGCTTTATTTGTAACGTCCCCCCCCTAAACCCACATCCTATATTCCGAAATAGGGTCGCTTTAAATCCTCGAGAATAAACATAGATAAGCTACATGCTGATGAAGTAAGTATATGCTTTATAGGATATATTGTATAGTTACCTATATATACCAGCCTAGGTGTATACGGCCACACGTGATCTACAAGGATATGTTAATATGTTAAAATACAAGAATGTCATTTAAGAGAGGGCACGGATTAAATTAGTATAATAACGTGAGTAGGAAATGGATTTATTATGGTATGAACAAGGTTTGTTTTTGGAATTCATAGTCGCATCTACATATACGGGTATATAGAGACCATCGTAACCATGTGTTTGGTTTGTTTCTGGCACGGGATGGATACACGGGTAGAACCACAAACTTCCCACAAGGACTTCCTCAAATGAAGCAATTCAATACTCCAGGCAAGTGGTATGAAGACAACGCCCTTATCCAATCGGCAACAGAGCCAACCCCAACCGCCAATTAATGAGAAAGAACATGCTAAATATTGATTTCACCTCTTTTTATTATTTCAAATGGATTAGAACAAAGTATTATAACGTACCTCTGCCGTATTCATATATGGCAAGTGCTATTTCTGAAATCAAAGGACATGTCATTATTATTTCAATAACGTAAGACTTGGGCTTCGCTGAAGTAAACTTATTTATTTTGGCTGTTGCAGATGCACGGAAGTCCAATTTGTGTACTCTGTGTCTGGCATTTGACCGTCAGCGAATACCTTAGCGGCAATCAGGAAGGGCTTAGAAAGTAGGTGAAGTATTGGTCTCCGAATCCCAGGATTTATTTTCTAAGACAGTGTAGCTGTTTGGGCGATAATTAACAATTGATTTAATGGTACCCTTTTGGGGTTAACTGATAATTTGACTATAAGTTAACCTGTTGGGGATGATTAATATTTCACTAACATATAGCCTGTATGGGAAAATGATAACTTGTTAAAATGTAGCCTGTTGTAGCTTATTTCAATGTGCCTTTTGTGGCATTTTAATGTATATGATATGCCTGTTTGGGTTATTTGAAGTGCAGTTGGTTTGCTCACGTATGTTTTTCTATAGGTTGGTCGAGCTTATTCGCACTACAAAAACCATCATGACGTCATACCTTTGTGCTTGCAGTCCATCATTATTAATATTGGTCTGCTGCCTACCGGTAAATCATATTCGTACCGGTAAGAAATTAACAATTTTAATTAATAGGATCTTGTTACATAAGTGTGTCTTCTTTTAAGTAAGATATAAGTAAGATATAAGCCTACGTGCCTCACACAGTCCAATGTTTTACATATTGGATCATGTTCGGCTTCAACTCTATACATACTTTGGCAGTTGCCTACCCTAACAAGTCTGCAGTGACTACTATATTCCAATCTTTAGTATCATTTTCTTATACATAGTTGGGGTAAATGGATATCCCGTGTTCTGCATTAAATAATAATGTTCTAGTGTCACCAATGATTATTGATCATAATAGCAAATAACCACTAACATAAAATTTACATATTTATAATACAATAATCCAAACTCATAAAGTGTCCATTTTAGATGTTTTATGTTGTTTCATGTAATATTTATATTTTGGATATTTTTTCAAATATGTTAATATGACAATTTATGTGCAAATACTAGCTAAAAACTCCATAAACATATGAGATTGTTCTCAACGTAAAATTCTCAAACTCCTCGTTAACTGTGTTGTTCGAGATTTATTAAATGGCATGCTAAATCACAATTTTAATACCCTATGTGTATACACGAGTATTGTTTATGGAACGGGATGGGTTCACGGGTAGAACCACATACTATCCACAAGCTATGTATGAAGCAATACGAAACTCATTACAGGATTCTAGCTAACCCCATTCGAATTAAGAAGAACAATCCAAACATTCAGTTCAGCTTGCTTTTTCTTTATTTCAAACCGGAATGTAACAATGAATTATAACGTACTTTCTGTTTCGATGAGTTGATCTAGTAGCATGTAATTTGGTGCTACTCTATTGTAATAGTCTGAAATAAAAGGATAGCAATATGAGAACACAGAACATAAATAGTTTATAACTAATTGTTCATGATTTTCAGAACATTCCTAAAATACAACATCGCATGCAGCAGCGGAGGAATACGAAACACAATCGGTGGGAAAGAAATGCCATACTATTTACTCTACTGTTTCAAAACATTCATCATTAGTGACTATTTGACTATATGTTCAAGGAAAAGCGACCAGGTTTCCCCATCGCCATGAAAATGCCGATACGATAAGTAGTGATCAACCGCTAGACTAAGCGTAGTTTCAATGGCGTTATGTAGCTCGATATATAAATTGCAATAAAGTCACTATTTGATCAAATTACCACATTATTCTACATATCCGAAGACAGATAAATATGTATGTATTCTTAGTACTTTGTTTCTAGTTATATTCTATTATAAAATGGACATATTTTGAATAATATTTAAAACTAAGCTCAAAGCATGATACTATTAACACTATCAAACATGCCCAAGAGATAACCTCTAGAAAACTGGCACCTGTCTAAATAGGACGAATTGCATGTACCATTTAGAAAAACACTGCTAAGCAGTGTGATCAAATAACTTATGTTATACAATAGTTATCTACATATATGACAATTTTATAATATTCTCCAACATATATAGCACATCTACAATATTCTCCTACATATATGACACATCTGCAATATTCTGCTACATATATGACACATCTACAATATTCTCCTACATATATAGCACATCTACAATAGTCTCCTACATATATGACACAGCTGTAATATTCTCCTACATATATGACACATCTACAATATTCTCCTACATATAGATAGATAGATAAATGTTTATTTATGTCTCATTTTTGTACAAGCATACACACCATATTTAAACAGTAATATTAAAGCAATGTAAGTAGTATAGGGTGGCACTATGGGGCATGCTCTCTGGCACTATGGGGCATTTTACCGAGGTGGGTGGCAGTATGGGGCATTTTTTTTATGGCACTATGGGGCATTTTATAAAATGTTTTTTTTTGGGTGAGCATGCCCTATAGTTCCATCCCTAGTGACTACTAAAAACATAACACATAATAAATTTTCAATATATTTTAATTTTTACTAATAACTAACTATTAACTATTTATTCATAATAAAATATCTAATATGCATTAATATTTTTCCAAATTTATTTTGTCCTTTCCAATGTTCTTGTATTGTAGCATTTTTATTCCACATATTTAGACCAATCCCCCAAATATAGTCTCTTGGGTTAGCTTCAGCAAGAATTTTATTATTGGTATTTAATAAAATTCTTTTTAGGTTCTCGTTTTGGTTATATTTTAACCAATTTGCATCAAAAAGTACTTGTGGTGAATCACTGTTCCATTGTTGTACATCAAGTTTGTAGATCTTGATCTTCCTAGTTGTTTTATTGCATATGGATTAGTAGAATTAAGTATTATCTCAGCGATGTTATGTTCTTGACAGTTCAGCATTTTTTTATATTGAAAATATTGTTCTGTACATATATATTTTATTCCATCTCTATCTATAAAGTCTGCAGGATAAAAATTACTAAAAACACTGTTTTGTCCATAAAATAAAACCATTTCGTTTGTTATTCTGTCATCCATTTTTCTGATTACCACTCTCTGTCTAAATGATGTTGTAGTATAACATCACATACATTTATGTAATCCTCGTCCTCTGGGGTTATTTTTGTACTGTTTAAATACTTATCATATATTATAACCCAATCGTCTATACCAAGTTTTGTTTTTAACACATCTTCTATATCTTTATGTTTAACAATCGCAATATTTCTTTTATATAAATAATGTTTAATAACACTTTCCATATCTATATATTTTTCCAAATGTAAATGTACATTTGCAAGCATATTACCAACATCTGAATCTTTTGGGATGCTTTTTCGTGATATTTCTTCATTCACCATTTCAATCAAAACATCTTCCCCTAAATCTAAATGTATAATAGTATTAACAAATTCCGAGCAAATTCGTCCATCCACATCGATTTGTACTATATGGCTCATGATAAATATATACTACCAACATCTATTTGAATGATGATATAATAAGACATCAAGTACATTTATATAGTTTACATCAATTGGTAATACCAATCTATGTTTAGACACAATGTAATTATCATACATTGAGATCCATTTGTCATACCCCATACCTAATGTATTATACATATATTCTATATCATCCAATTCAACAATATCTAATTTTCTTATTGACAAAAAATGTGATAATATACTTTCTATATCCATTTCTTTCCCTAAATATAGTTGTGCATTTGTAAAAAGCATCCCATAATAATCATTATATGGCTCCCCATCTAAAATTAGAATATGTTCTTGGGTTATTGTTGTTAAGTCAACATCTGACCCTACTTTTCTGAATATTTCCTCATTTACCATTTCTATGTAAATATCTGAATCTAAACCTAAATGTACTTTAGAATACTGTAAACCAAAACTTGTAGATACTATATGATCTGTTTTCATTTGGTTAATATTCATGATTGATGTCTTATTACAATATCATAAGTAGAAATGATACTGTAATATAGTTGTTGTAACTTATATATTGATTTTTTGTTCCACCTCTAGATGTATATTAATAGTTCCATGAATATAATCTATTTAAATGTCTATGTAATAATACATGAATTATATTCATAGTATCTGTTTCATCTGGCATATTGAACATAGTTCTTGATATAAGATAATCATTATACATTGTAAGCCAGCTGGGGTGATATATACCTAATGTTTTACATACATTTTCTATATCATCCTTTTTAACAATATCTAAATTTCTTTTTGTTAAATAATTTACAAGTAGACTTTCTATGTCTGTGTGTTTGTGTGTGCTAACCCATAATAATTATCCTCTAAAATATTTTTTGATGTTATTGATGTTAAGTCAACATCTGACCCTACTTTTCTGATTATTTCCTCATTTATCATTTCTATAAATACATCTGTTCCTATTCTTAAATGTACTTTAGAAAAATGTAACCCTTCACTTGTAGATACTATATGTGTTATTCTATTTTGTATATAACTCATTGTGAAGGTGTTATCTCTTTGCAATACTATAACTAAAATGAAAATATATAATAGTGTCTAATATTTATATAAAACTATTATAATAGATCTATAAATATAATTAATATGACAGTACATGAGAGATATATTCTTATCGAAAAATATGTAGTGGTCCTAAAAAGAACCGTTTTGGGCTCTTAACAATAAGAGCACTTTTTACACTTCTTAGTTCTTTTTGATATCCTCACTGGTACAGGGTTAATTATATCCGGAGAAAATATTGTATTAGAGATAGATTCTCCACAATATTCAACTGGAGTAAACCCTCCATAAACAGGAACATAACTCATCATTCTTCGAATATATTCATCATCAGTTTCTGGGGGTGGAGATGCTGGTGTAACACAGGGGTTTATAATAACCCCTATGATGTTGGTAAAAATGCTCAAAATAATATATTACCTCATTGTGAATATGTCAGCAAAGTATCAAGATTTTTGGATATTATGAATGATAGTAATATTGAGGTTAGTAGTATTGATATGTTTGATCATGATAATTTTATATTGATGAATTATAAAGACTTAACTGATGAAATTGAACCTCATTCATCAGCTAATGTTGTAGTAGCATCATTTGTAACTGCATATGCAAGATTAGAATTGTATGCAGTTCTTGAACTATTAGGTAAAAGAGTATTATACTTTGATACAGACAGTTGTATGTATATATATAAACCAGGAGAATATAATATTCCTATTGTTGATAGTCGGTTAGGTAAATGGACTGATGAAGTACCTGATGGAAAAATTATAAGCTATGTTGGGTTAGGACCTAAAAATTATGGTTATCAATATGATGTAAATGGTAGTATATTGACTAAATGCAAAGTAAAAGGAATTACCTTAGATTACAATACATCACAAAAAGTAAACTTTGAATCAATGATTAAATGTATAAATGATAGAAACAATTATTCTATACATATCACATACGATTCACGTATTAAAAAATCTAAAAATAGAAAGGTCACTAGTGAAACTCAAACAAAAACATTTAGATCAGTATACACAAAACGATTAATTGTAGATGACTATTCGACTGTACCGTATGGTTTTTATCATGATTAAAAACATGGGGGTGTATGAATCAGAATACATAGATCTAAGAACTTTTTTTGTTAAAAATATACCGAATCTTAATAGTATTTGTGAAGCTATGAGAATTCCTGAAACTAATATTGCTATGCAACAAAAAAGATTTAATAATGATAACATTATTTTGTTAGCGGCATTATTTAATAGTTGGTACCGTGTGGCTATAAATATACTACCGTTATATGGTATAACACCTAAATTAATGTTAGCCTATGGTTATTATATTACAGACAACAAGCAGACAAGTAGAACATTATTGACTGATGATACGAAATATATGTTTATTGAAACTCATGAGGAATATTTTAAAGAAATAACTGATGTTATGAAAACAAATTATTTCATCAACAAACTACCATTTTAGAAAAAATGTCTGAGTTAAAGTTAAATGTTATACCGGTTGAAATTAGAGAAATAATATATAAGAACCTTGTTAATAGTTGTATAATGAATAAAACGTTAAAACATGAATTAATGAATCAATGGATACGTATACAATTAACAATGGTGTCAAGAGAAGCTCTACATTTTGATTATTCAAAGAGTCTTAAATTAATGGATTATTTAAGAACAGATATAGAATCAAGAGACGATCTTTCGATTTGTGTTAAACAAAAACTATTTGATCTAATAGAAGAAAGGCTAGAATCACTGGAGGATCTTACTAGTACATTATGGAAGTTTGAAATAAAAAATGCAACAATTGATGATATAAATAAAATATTTATTGCTGTGAAAAGTAGAAGTGATTGTTATATGTGTATTTCACAATATTTACAAACAAGGTTTACTCTTGGATATTCGTCTAAAGCATATACTATGCCTATAGTACGAGGGTTTATAATTTTAAAACGCCGTGTAGGAAAATATACAATTAGACAAATCATCAAAAAAGGTGATGTAAACAAAGTGGAAGTGAATATAGCTATAAATACATTATACGATGATTTACAAATATATTGTTCTGTTATATTTCAAGCTGGCAACCCTCATATTGCTCCTGAACTAGTAGGTATAATTAACCATAATTAACAAAGATGTCAAAGATATGGTCAAAATCATATGTTTCATTATATTATATTGTTGAATATACTTTATATACGGAAGCTTTGTATCAAACTATTGACTTTAATATGGAAACAAATGAAGAAATTTATGATAATTTATATCAAATAAGAACAATTAATATATTTAAAAAGAATATAGAAGAGTTTTTAAAAACAGAGGAATATGAAGATGTTATTCTGAATATGGACGCAATAAATGTTGATGATTGGAAAACATATGTTACTAATAATAGAGCTGTAGTAGCTCTTATAAGATCATGGATATATGATTATTATCATTTAGAGCTTTAAAATGGTTGAAGTCCCACATACATTGGATAGTGCAGTCTACAAGGCAGCATTAATACATACTTTTATGAATAACACAAATGAATTTGAAGATATGAGCTATGATATTATAGAACGAGAATTAAAATCATCACACTTTTACAATGACTTTCTAGAGTGTATTGACTACATGAGTTCTATATATATATGTGAACGCTGGAGTTTTGATGAATTTAACACTGGAATAGTAAATAACAAGGCGGTTCCAACAATGTTATTTAAATCTTGGTTATGTTACATTTAAATGTTGGTTATGTTACTATTAATAGAGTTGTAATAGCTCTTATAAGAGTATGGATATATGACTATTATCATTTAGAGCCTTAAAAATGGCTGAAAACACACATACATTAGATAGTGCAGTCTACAAGGCAGCATTAGTACATGCTTTTATGAATAACACAGATGAACTTGAAGTTATGAACTATGATATTATAGAACGAGAATTAAAGAGTCAACACTTTTACAGTGACTTTCTAGAGAGTATTGAGTACATGAGTCTTTTATTTCTATGTGAAGTTGAACGTTGGAGCTTTGATGAATTTAACACTGGAATAGTAAACAACGACAATGTTCCAATATGGTTATTTAAATGTTGGAAGACATATATGGAACTACATAATAAACCTGGATGGGAAAATGTTGAAGATGATGACATGGAAATATTACATTATATGGAAACTATTTGAAGATGACCGCAACTAGACGTACATTAGATAGTGGTATCTACAAAGCAAAGCATTAGTACATGCTTTTATAAATATCACAGATGACTTTGAAGTTATGAACTATGATATTATAGAACGAGAATTGAAGTCCCCGGACTTTTACAATGCCTTTCTAGAGAGTATTGAGTGGCTGATTCTTATATTTCAATGTGGAGTTGTACATTGGAGTTTTGATGAATTTAACACTGAAATAATAAACAACAAGGTTATTGCGATATGGTTATTTAAATATTGGAAAATATATATGGATGTACATAATAGGGGAGTAATACGTTATTTAGAAATGTAATTATGTACACATTTTTTGATTGCTAGTATTGATAATATATTGATAATAATATGTAATTAAATAACATATTTTAAAATATTTGTGTTAGTTAATGCTTGTACGCCATGGAGGGTAGTATGTTTTTACATCACCCATGTAATATTTTTATTTGTGGTCCTAGTGGGTGTGGTAAAACACAATTTGTTAAACAATTAATCGAATATAAAAAAGATATATTTGATATTGTTCCAGAAAGAATAACATGGTGTTATAAAGAATGGCAATCTATTTATGGAGATTTACAAGAAAATGAAGGTAATTCAATTAATTTTATTGATGGAATACCTGAAAATGATGAAGATATTACATCTGACGCAACATCTCCATGTTTAATAGTTTTTGATGATATGTTGGGAGATGTTGATGAAGAAAAAATTAAATTATGGTTTACACGTAAAGGACATCATCGTAACGCTAGTATAATATATATAACTCAAAACATGTATCAACAATCCAAATCATCTAGAACAATAAGTTTAAATTCTCATTATATGGTGTTATTTCAAAATAGTAGAGATAAAGGTCAAATAAAGGTACTAGCTAATCAAACACAATTACCTCATTTATTACATGCCTATCATGATGCAACTACTCAACCACATGGTTATTTATTACTCGATTTTCATCCAACAACTCCAGAGCAATTTAGAATTAGAACAGACATGTTTCATCATTGGCAAACAGGTGATGATAGAGGAGCTATAATATATACACATTAGATTTTGATTTTTCATTTACATTTTAGTCATCATGGAGACTACACCAACTTCATTAATAAAAGCTTTAACAAATTTGGGTAATGAAAGAAATCATGAAAATAGAATTATTTTATTAAATAAGGGTTTATCCCAAATGATGAAATGGTTTATATTAGCTTCAAAAAATATTTTGGATAAAAAAATCAAATTACCTAAACCTACTATGAAAAAAATGGTTATTGTTCCGATGAAAACATTAGAAGAAATGAATCAATGGAAAACCCAACATAGACCTACATTACCAGTTAATCATGATATTAGTAAAACGTCAAATTTACAATCTGAAATGGGTAATATTTTAAAACGAGATGATTTAAATGAATCAGATAAATCACGATTATTTGGTGAAACATTGCATAAATTTAAATTATCACATGCTAAAGCTATATCATTTACTACACCTAACAATATTTCTGAAAATACTAAACCGAAAAATGTACATGGTATTAATGATGATATTATTGAAAGTATTCCTAAAACTATGCAGCATAAAGGTGCATTATTATTAGAACGTTTAAAACAAGATCCAAATATAAAATGGGATGAAAAAGATGTTTTAGAAATTAATGGTAAAACAATTGCAGGATCAAATATAATAGATTTAGTTAATTAGACAAAGAAAAAAATCATACAACCTCCAACTGGTTGGAATTATTTTTCTAAAATTTTAAAAGATATTAATATACCGAAAGCATATATAGGCAATAAACAGCGGTGGGCATCAATGCAAAAAGGTTATGATAGTGATGATGATGAAGAATATTTTGATACAAGTAATATAGTAGATTCAAGTTTTTCTCTCCCCCAAACCCCATCAACATCAGGTATAAAAAAGAGCAGTGATAAAAAAAAAGGAAAAGCTAAATTAGTACAAAAATGGGACAAATATTAAAAGCAGGGTTATTAAAAAAAATTGAAAATACTTTAAAAAATATCTATTATAATCCTAAACATCCATCAAGTTTTTCCGGTATAAATAAATTATATCAATCAGTTAAAAAATATAAACATATAAGTAAATATGTTTCGGTAAATATAGTAAAGAATTGGTTGCAAAAACAAAATACTTATACATTACATAAACCTATAATAAGAAATGTTAAAAGAAGAAAAACCATTTCAGGAGGTATTGATTATCAATGGCAAGCTGATTTAGCAGATTTACAAAAATATAGTAAATTTAATAATAATTTTAGATATCTATTATGTGTTATAGATGTTTTTTCAAAATATGCATGGGTTATACCTATTAAAAATAAAAGTGGAGATACAATGATTAAAGCATTTCAAACTATTTTAAATAAATTAAATAAAATTAGTTTATGATCATAATACAAAAAGAATTTATTTAAAATCGAATGATAATAATCATATTGGATTAGTTTTTCATAAAAACATCATTGCAAAATTTGGTGGGCATTTAGACAATCTTATTGGTTTCAATCTTTTTGGTGATCCTAATACATATAATATTCCTAACAACATTAATATAAATAACTATGGAATTTTTTTTAAAAACAATCGCTACGATTTTTTAAAATATAATATAGACTTAAATATAAATTTTAATAATTTGTACATTTATAGCGATATGGTAGATCACACAATAGTAGGGCATACAGAAAGTCAATTATTAAGAATTATTGAATATCAAACATCTACTATTAATAATAATACTCATTTAGAATTTAAAAATGATCATTATTTACCTGTAAGTAAATCTAATTTTGATGCAGTTACTATATTAATAAGAGGTGACACTGGCGAAGAGGTTCACTTTATGAAAGGTATTACAATTGTAAAGCTGCATTTTAAAAAAGTATAATGTTGCCAGTATATAGAGGTCGAGGTAAACAATATGGGTATGGGGTAGGAAGTATAATAAAAGGTATAACCAAAAAAACAATACCTCTATTACAACCAATTGGTAAAAATATTTTAAATACACTTAAACATGATGGAATAAATGAAAGTATTGGAGCATTTACAGATATTGTTAAACATGGTAAAAATGTAAAACAGGTTGTAGGGAATAGAGGATTACAAACAATTAAAAAAATAAGTAGAAATTTATTATCTGGTTTAGATAATTCTATTCAAGGAAGAACAACTAAAAACAGATCCTCTAAAAAAACTATAAAATCAAATGGAGTTAAGAAAAAATTTCATTTGAAAAAAAAGAAACGAAGAAGTAAGGTTATTAAAAGGTCATTAGATATATTTGATTAAATATGATGGAACATGGTTCTTGTAGTTGTAGTAAAATGAACTAGATGTTACTAGTGGCTTCTATGGTAGATGGTCAATGGACCGAACATTATCCAATTGTTAACCCTAGAAATAATGATGGGCCTATAGAATTTATGATTCCTGCACAAACACAAAAATGGACTGATATTAATCAGTCATATTTAAGATTAAGAGTAAAAATAACAAAAGATGATGGGGCTGAAATTGAGGATACTACTAATTTATCTACAATTAACAATTTTTTCCATAGTCTATTTAGCAGTATTGATTTATACTTGAATAATAAATTAGTTCCATGTACAGATAAATATGGATATAGAGCTTTTTTTGAAAATTTACTAGGTACATCAGCTCAACATAAAATTAGCATACTAAATGATTTAGAATTGCTTAGATTAGATAAATCAGGAGATGTTACAAAAAATACAAAAACTAACGGAGGTGCTTGTTGGTTAGAAAGAAAAACCAAAATTACCGCCAAAAATTTAGAAATGTGCGGTCAAATACATCTTGATTTATTTTTACAAGAAAAATATCTTCCTAATGGGATAGATATAAGACTTAAACTAAATAGAGCAAGTACAGATTTTTGTTTGATGGGGTCAGATGCTAAGGGGAAAATAGATATCCTAGAAGCTGGTTATAATATTAGAACTGTTACACTAGCACCTACTGTAGCTAATAATTTATATCAAAATATTGCAAACAGTAATATGAAAATACCAATTAGAAGAGCTGTAATAAAAACATTTACAATTACAGCAGGTTTACAATCTAAAATTGATGATTATACCTTTTTAGGACAAATGCCTAAACGAAATTTTATAGCAATGGTTAAAAATTCTGATATGAATGGTGATCCAAAAACAAATCCATTTAATTTTCAACATTTTAAAATATCTAAATTAGATATTAGTTTAGATGGTAAAGGTATTCATAATAAAACACTAGAACCTGATTTTACTAGTGCTACAAATAAAAAAACTTTACAATCATATGTTACACTATTGAATGCCATGGGTATAAATATGCATGATGATTCATTTTGATTTCCACTCAAAGAATATGAGAATGGACATACATTGTGGGGATTTGATTTAACAGCCGATCAAGGAAGTGAAGAAGGACATCTACATCCTATAAAAACAGGAAATCTACGAATTGAAATGGCTTTTAGTGAAGCACTAACACATCCTATAAACGTTATTATATATGCTGAATATGATAATCAAATAGAAATTAACAGCATCAGAGAAGTGATTACAGATTATTAACAATGGATACATATTCACTACAATATTTATTGGACAAATCTACTATATTAAAACATTTAAATGGAACAAAGATGATTCACACCAACCAGGAAAACATTGTGTGATGATATATTTCAGGGAAGACAATGGATTTTATTTCGATTCTTATGGAAATACACAAGATATAAAGGAAGAAATTGTGAACTTTATGAATGGACTAAAAATTGTATTAGAATTCAAAGCACATATAGTGTTATGTGTGGGATATTTTGTTTATTTGTACTTGATATTTTAACTAAAGGTATTGATTTAAAACAAATACTACACAATATGTTCTATACAAATAATGAATATTTGTATAAAAATGACATTATTATTAAAACTTGGTTTGATAAACATTATGGAAAATTATATACACATGGTAAAATGATGAAGGAACTAGATACTGTTTATGTTAATTATAAAAATAACCAATGTTGTAAATGTGAAAAAATTTAAATATACATGTATGTTACTAATGTTTTAGTTAGTAGTTAATAGTTATTAGTAAAAATAAAATTATATTGAACATTTATTATGTGTTATGTTTTTAGTAGTCACTAGGGTTGGAACTATAGGGCATGCTCACCCAAAAAAAACCATTTTATAAAATGCCCCATAGTGCCATAAAAAAATGCCCCATACTGCCACCCACCTCGGTAAAATGCCCCATAGTGCCAGAGAGCATGCCCCATAGTGCCACCCTATACTACTAATGTACAAAACCACTCATGTTTGAGTTATAAGAGACAAACTAAGATTTAATATAACAGCCTCTTAAAACTTACTTTAAATTCAATTTAAAAATACAGATTTATAAAACAGTAAAACTATACATCACAGGTTAAATTGTTAAAACTATTACAGTTTTATAAAGCTGATTGATTTCTATATACATGATTCAGGGTTTAAAGAAAATATTACATCTTTCCATTAAACATTCCATTGCAGGTTTTGGCACATAATTTAGCAATATCTTTATCACACATTAAACAAGCAAACTGTTCAGAGAAACTAAGCGTGTTGAATGATGTATTAATAGACTGCGCATATAATTTAAGTTCAGTGCGTAAATGCTCATACAATGGACATTTCAACAATACATGTATTTCGCTCTCGATTGTATTTGAACATTGAAAACAGGTTCGTTCACACAGTGGTAATCCTTGATATCTACCAGTTTCAATCTTAATTGGTGCAACGTCGCAACGGAATTTGGCTAAGGCGCTTCTGTGGTTTCTATGTATTGCTATATTTTGCACATATGATTCTGTCTTGTATTCCCTCTTAAGCTGGCTATATTGTCTTAATTTATTACGTCCTTTGCCACTAGTTCCAACTACTGCTTTAATATTAGTAAACCACGTTGCCTCTAAACTGTTTGATAAGTTTGTGTTCACAGTTTCAATGATAGTTCGTCGCTCACTGGTACTATAATAGTGATCTATGATTAACGGCACACAGTCTATACTCTTTAGCTTACAGTCAAGTTTATATGACCAGTTTCTAGAACGGTTCTTATTATCATTTGCCCATTTAAATACACGGTTATTTAACCTGCTTTGATCCATATTATTAAGACGAAACCAATTTCTTATATCAGCTGTCCACTGTCGCACGATCGGTTGGGTCAATCCCATATCCCCGTTCACCGCGTCGTTGGGAGAGTATTTACCGAGTCCAAGGTAGAAGCGACAAGGCCTATGCTGTACTGCATCGATACACGAGTATTGTTTTTGCCCCCATATGGCTGCTCCGTAATGAATGACAGGCCAGACCAGTGTGTCATAGAGCGTCATATATACTTGGTATGGTAGTTCGCCCATATACTTAAATTTCGATATGAGGATCCACAATGCTCTTGTCGCCGACTGCGCCACGTACTTGGCTGTGATGGAATAGCCTTTTCAGAAGTGCATTACTTTAGTTTTACTTGTATTAATCGACATTTTATTTCGTACACACCAGCCAGATAATAGGTCTAGTAGGAGTTGTAGATCATCTTCTGAGCTTGCGATCAGAGCCAGGTCGTCCGCGTATAACAAGTGGTTAATTAAAGCGTTTCCTACCTATACCCCGATGCAACATTGTTCCAACAGGTTGCTTAAATCATTCATGTACAGGTTGAAAAGTGTCGTTGAGAGCAAACAGCCCTGCTTAATTCCAACGTGTACATCGAACCATTCATTGATATGGTGGTAGATCTTCACAGCACACTGCACATTTTCATAAATAGATTTAATTGAGCGTAATAGTTTACTGTTCTTTAATCCTATTGCCTCATGCTTGTCCCATAAAATGCTGCGATTGATCCGGTCATATGCTCTGGCAAAATCGGCGTACATCGATGCGTTTATACTCTTGCGTTGATCTATAATGTTTGTAAGGGTAGATAATTGGTAAATGGTACTTCGCTGACGCCGGAAGCCATTTTGCTGGTCGGATATGTTATCGTTAATATCCACCCAGTCATTCAGTCTATTGTTTAGAACACTGCAGAATGCTTTGTATACCGATGAAGTTACCGTAATACCCCTGTAGTTAGATGGATCACCTGCATCCGTAGTGGGGGTTTTCAAAATCGGCGTGATAATCCCGTATCTCCATGAGTTTGGAATTTTACCCGTACACAGAATAACCTGTGCAGAATGTTAACACTGGCGTCGGATTGATTAACCTCGGAGGGTAACTGATCATACCCTGGCGCATATTCTCCTACATATATGACACATCTACAATATTCTCCTACATATATGACACATCTACAATATTCTGCTACATATATGACACATCTATAATAATATTCTCCTACGTATATGACACATCTACAATATTCTCCTACATATATAGCACATCTACAATATTCTCCTACATATATGACACATCTACAATATTCTCCTACATAATAATATGACATTCTTCATATATTCATGATGTTACAATGATAAGTATAATAACATAAGTATATATCTTTCACAATATTATACTGGTATATATGTGTGGGGCAACTTAGTAAAACAGAATTATGTTTCTAGCTATCCAGTACCGCTAAAGACGCGAAATGTAGTATTTCTTTTCACATTGGAGTAACATCCTGTTTCGATAGCTAGTCATTGAGATGAGCAGACATGCATCACCTAATATAGTTAATTATCAATGCTTAAATATTTGATATAAATATATATTATACTACCCATTTTAACATGCGATAATTGTTCACATTTGGGGAGTTATTAATTGAAGTGAAATATTCTTGAATGTAATTGTTTCTAATTCTGGCAATGTGCTCATAACAGGAACATAATTATTAATATTAACCGAGGGTGAAGAATTCTCGCCCAGAACAGGTTTTCGCCTAACTGTGGGAATAGCAAGTCGCGAGAGATCACGCGATATTTCACGCTCCAGTTACCGGAATAATAAATAAACATCTCGCGATATTTCACGCATCAGTTACCGGAATAATAAATAAACATACTGTGTGCACTTACAGACGGATATGTAGTCAAGTGGTAACAAGCTGGACTGGTAACCCAGGGATCGCAGGTTCGATCGCCCGTCTGACCCTAATAAAATTAACAGTCTTTCAGATGAGACTTAAAATCGAGGTATCGTATCGGTGCTGTGCACCGTGCACGTAAAAGAATCAGACGATACTCTAGAATGGGTCTCTGCCTGTATCATTGCACTATCCTCCAAAAATCTAAAATGACTAATCTCTTCAGGAGGCGTCGCTCATATGGGCAACCGGTAACGACGATAAATTAACGTAAAACACACACACACTTCCAATCTATTTCTAACCGATCATGGAGATCAGTAAGGTAAATGAGCTGTGAAAACTTTAAAGCTACCGCAGTTTTCACTAATTTCACTATATCCGTTTTATGATGCCATATAAATATAATGGTTTAAAGAAATTTGCAATCCCCCCCCCCCAATGACATATGCATCATCTACCACGCCAATATATTTCGCAATGTCCACAGTTAGGCGATAATATATGACGTCATTCCGGATTACTGAGAATGAGGTGCCGCCATTTGTCAACTTTTCTCACATAATAAAGAATCGGTTTTCGTTGAGATGTGAATGACAGGTAAAATATTGTTTATTCGGTGACATTAACTTGTTTGCAGTGTATGAACATTTGAAACCAATAGGAGATCGTTATGTACTACATCGTCGGAAACCAGTAACACAAGTTAGCATACATATTATGGAGGTAGTAGTAATGTACTTCTATTTTCTAATTCACTAATAATGATCTCTCTACACGGACTATATCTTACTTATAAGCCACAATCTGGCTTGTCATCCTCACTTCTCATCGATGGCATAGTTCAAATAATAAGAATAAAGCTGATGACAGTCATTAACAGTCCGTCTTGAAATATACAATGTTCAACGTGTTTGCCACCTACCTATATATATATATGCACAATTATACAAAGAGTTTTCAGTTTTGTTCTGTACATTGTATAATTATATAGAATGATTGCAATGGAATATGATTAAACTTAATATGTGTTGCCAACCGTTTAATAATAATAATTTTACCGTGGTTATGTACATAATTATATATTATATAGTTATTTAGGAATATAGTTTACCGTAGTTATGTACATATATATAGTTATTTAGGAATATATTTGGCGCTGATAGAAGCTTTTTGTCTGATATTTGGCACAGAACCAGTAAATGGGACAGGATTAGTGGTAATAGAACAAGGTTTCTTTTTGGAATTCATAGTCGCACCAATTGCTAATGTTATATAGCGAACGAGGAATACCCTAAGTGTAGATACGAGTATTGTTTCTGGCACGGGTACATGGATATAGCTGAATGACCTCCTCACATGAATTATTCGACATTTATTGGAGGATGATTCGAACCTACAGCGGTGAGTGGCAAGTTACTTGAAGTCAACGGCCGTATCCACTCGGCAACAGAACCCCCCCTCCACCTTCGAATCTATAATAACATGCTAAACATTGATTTAAGCTTGCTTATTTCAAACCGGATTGTAACAATAAATTGTAACGTACCTGTGAACATCGCTATAATCATATCTCTTTGAGCAGCTGAAAAAAAGAATAGATCATATTATTTGGCGTATATTTGTGCAATATTGGAATTTATTTAATCGAGTGATCATTCAAACAATCATAGGTCGGTAATCACGAGAGCAAATAAAATTAATAAACACAAAACTTTCTCTCTTTTATGATTTCGAAAGATGTTGGCAAAATAATAATATATTTGTTATCCGATTTCATTCATTTAAACTGCTCCTGTCGGGAAGCATCATTTAACTACAATGCAAAACCACACAACGACATATGCTAAGGTGAACTTTCGCAAACAACATAGATCAGATATAATGCTCAGGTGTGTTTCTGTCTGTTGTCAATTTTGGGAACAACATGAAAAACAAAATCAACGGTGGAATACGAAACACAATCTGTGTTAAAGAAAAGCCATACCGGTAGCCTCATTCCACTACAATACACAACCACACAACGAGTTATGCCAAGGTGAACCCTCACAATAAACATAAGTACGGTATAATGTTCACATTAGTTTCTGTCAGTTGTCTGTTTTGAAAACGACATGCAAAGTAAAATAATTTTACTGAATTTAGAACATAACTAGTTTATAACTAATTGTTCATGAAATTCAGAACGTTCCTAAAATACAACATCGCAAGCAGCAGCGGAGGAATACTAAACACATTCAGTGGGAAACAAATGCCATACTATTTACTCTACTGTTTCAAAACATTCATCATTAGTGACTATTTGACAATACGTGCAAGGAAAATCGAGAATATTGCCTCCCTTGAAAATGTCGATAAGTAGTGATCAACCACTAGTGTCATTTCAATGGAGTTATTTAGTAACTCGATATATAAATTGCAATAAAGTCAATATTTGATCATATTATCATATTCTCCTACATGTATGACAATTTTATAATATTCTCCTACATATATGACACATCTACATATTCTCCTACATATATGACACATCTGCAATATTCTCCTACATATATGACACATCTACACTATTATATTGCATATATGACACATCTACAATATTCTCCTACATATATGACACATCTACAATATTCTCCTATATATATGACACATCTACACTATTCTATTGCATATATGACACATCTACAATATTCTCCTACATATATGACACATCTACAATATTCTCCTATATATATGACACATCTACAATATTCTCCAGCATATATGACACATCTACAATATTCTCCAACATATTATGCCATTCTTCATATATTCATGATGTTACAATGATAAGTATAATAACATAAGTGTATATCTTTCACATTATTATGATTGTAAATATGTGTGGGGTAACTTAGTAAAACAGACTTATGTTTCTAGCTACCCAGTACCACTAAAAACGCGAAATGTAGTATTTCTTTTCACATTAGAGTAACATCCTGTTTCTATAGCTAGTCATTGAGATGAGCAGATAAGCATCACCTAATATAGTTAATTATCAAAGCTTAAATATCTTGGATTATTAGAATGTAACAAGATGTTTGTTTTCCATATGAAGAATAATCATAATCCAATCAGAACGCTCGTTTCAACGCTCGTTTCAACGCGAATTGCGCCGCTTTAGAAATTTTCAAAACAAATAGAAAAATCTACGAAATCTCTTTTCGACGTACATTTTTGCCGAATAAACCTACACGTTAGTGGAAACACATTTTTATTGATAATGTTATTCACAGTTAAAACTCTCCCGTCGAAGATTTTTTTTGTTGCTGACAGAACCCGTGTCCTAGTATGGACATGTGACATGCTATGGCCAATGTCTGTGGCAATTGTTTGCAAAGTATACATGCATGCAGCTTAATGTTGTGTTTTATTAGAAGAACAACATAAAGACTCGGGATATGCGTTATATTTGGACAGATTTGTACAAAATTGTTTCAGATAGGGCCATTTGATTGATCGATGCGAAATCTGACATCCCACTGAGTAGAATCCCTGTACTTAAATATATATACTAGTACCCCCAAACGTGCCGAATCCCTGTGATCTCACTGTTCCATGTTGTTTATGAGTGTCGTCCGTAGGGTCCCTTATGAATACTATCGATTTTCACCGTTTTTCGCCTTCAGGTCCATGTGTTGTCACAGAGGTTCTCCAACTGATATACATGGTTATGTAAACCTAGTTATTTTCCGTTGGGCACTGTGTGATGTGTGCGATGGATGGGTCCATTTATGGGTCTGCACTCAATCAGAGTAATTAGGAGGGGTCACGACTTTTTATGCCGCATGTGTGTGTCTAAGCTAAACTAAATGGTAGTGTTTTAAATACAGTATATAAACAACATGCTGTCCAACAAATGTATTTTGAGTGAAAATGATAAATTAAGCATGTTATTAAAGTAAGTATTCCTTATCTATATTGTTTTGTTAACAAGAACTGTTGTTTACATACTAATGTTTGCACTATAGGCAATTTCCACAGTTAGGCGATAACATATGACGTCATTCCGGATTACTGGGAATGAGATGCCGACATTTTATCAACTTTTCTCACAAAGTAAAGAATCGGTTTTCTTCGAGATGTTTGTGAATGAAAGGTGAACTATTGTTTATTCGGTGACATCAAATTGTTTGCAGTGTATGGACATTCTAAACCTATAGGAGTCCGTTATGTACTACATCGTCGGAAACCAGTCACACCGGGATACTGTCGTCCATATAAAGCTAAAAACCATTGTACAATATTCTGTTTAAGTGTGCATACACAACAACATATATTACTATCATAATTATATTATTACAATTTAGAATACATATTATGGAGGTAGTAGTAATGTACTTCTATTTTCTAATTAACTAATAATGATCTCTCTACACGAACTATATCTTACTTATAAGCCACACTCTGGCTTGTCATCCTCACTTTTCATCGATGGCATAGTTCAAATAATAAGAATAACATTAATGACAACCATTAACAGTCCGTCTTGAAATCAACAATGTTCAACGTATTTGCCACCTACCTATATATATGCACAATTATACAAAGTGTTTTCAGTTTTGTTCTGTACATTGTATAATTATATAGAATGAATTCAATGGAATATGATTAAACTTAATATGTGTTGCCAACCGTTCAATAATAATATTTTTACCGTGGTTATGTACATAATTATATAAATAGTTATTAATAAAAATATATATTACCGTGGTTATGTACATATATATAGTTATTTAGGAATATAGTTGGCGCTGATAGAAGCGTTTTGTCTGATATTTGGCACAGAACAAGTAAATGGGACAGGATTAGTGGTAATAGAACAAGGTTTCTTTTTGGAATTCATAGTCGCACCAATTGCTAGTGTTATATAGCGAACGAGGAATACCCTAAGTGTAGATACGAGTATTGTTTCTGGCACGGGTACAGGGATATAGCTGAATGACTTCATCACATGAATTATTCGACACTCATTGGAGGATTCGAACCTACAGCGGTGAGTGGCAAGTTACTTGAAGTCAACGGCCGTGTCCACCCGGCAACAGAGCCCCCCCTCCACCTTCGAATCTATAATAACATGCTAAACATTGATTTAAGCTTGCTTATTTCAAACCGGATTGTAACAATAAATTGTAACGTACGTGTGAACATCGCTATCATCATATCTCTTTGAGCAGCTGAAAAAAAGAATAGATCATATTATCTGACGTATATTTGTGCAAGATTGGAATTTATTTAATCGACTGATCATTCAAACAATCATAGGTCGGTAATCACGAGAGCAAATAAAATTAATAAACACAAAACTTTCTCTCTTTTATGATTTCGAAAGATGTTGGCAAAATAATAATATACTTGTTATCCGATTTCATTCATTTAAACTGCTCCTGTCAGGAGCATCATTTCACTACAATGCAAAACCACACAACGACATATGCTAAGGAGAACTTTCGCAAACAACATAGATCAGATATAATGCTCAGGTGTGTTTCTGTCTGTTGTCAATTTTGAGAACAACATGAAAAGCAAAATCAACGGAGGAATACGAAACACAATCTGTGTTAAAGAAAAGCCATACCGGTAGCCTCATTCCACTACAATACACAACCACACAACGAGTTATGCCAAGGTGAACCCTCACACTAAACATAAGTACGGTATAATGTTCACATTAGTTTCTGTCAGTTGTCTGTTTTGAAAACGACATGCAAAGTAAAATCATTTTACTGAATTTAGAACATAACTAGTTTATAACTAATTGTTCATGAAATTCAGAACGTTCCTAAAATACAACATCGCAAGCAGCAGCGGAGGAATACTAAACACATTCAGCGGGAAAGAAATGCCATACTATTTACTCTACTGTTTCAAAACTTTCATCATTAGTGACTATTTGACAATACGTGCAAGGAAAATCGAGAATATTGCCTCCCTTGAAAATGTCGATAAGTAGTGATCAACCACTAGTGTCATTTCAATGGAGTTATTTAGTAACTCGATATATAAATTGCAATAAAGTCAATATTTGATCATATTATCATATTCTCCTACATGTATGACAATTCTATAATATTCTCCTACATATATGACACATCTACATATTCTCCTACATATATGACACATCTGCAATATTCTCCTACATATATGACACATCTACACTATTCTATTGCATATATGACACATCTACAATATTCTCCTACATATATGACACATCTACAATATTCTCCTATATATATGACACATCTACAATATTCTCCTACATATATGACACATCTACTATATTCTCCAGCATATATGACACATCTACAATATTCTCCAACATATTATGCCATTCTTCATATATTCATGATGTTACAATGATAAGTATAATAACATAAGTGTATATCTTTCACATTATTATGATTGTAAATATGTGTGGGGTAACTTAGTAAAACAGACTTATGTTTCTAGCTACCCAGTACCACTAAAAACGCGAAATGTAGTATTTCTTTTCACATTAGAGTAACATCCTGTTTCGATAGCTAGTCATTGAGATGAGCAGATAAGCATCACCTAATATAGTTAATTATCAAAGCTTAAATATCTTGGATTATTAGAATGTAACAAGATGTTTGTTTTCCATATGAAGAATAATCATAATCCAATCAGAACGCTCGTTTCAACGCGAATTGCGCCGCTTTAGAAATTTTCAAAACAAATAGAAAAATCTACGAAATCTCTTTTCGACGTACATTTTTGCCGAATAAACCTACACGTTAGTGGAAACACATTTGTATTGATAATGTTATTCACAGTTAAAACTCTCCCGTCGAAGATTTTTTTTGTTGCTGACAGAACCCGTGTCCTAGTATGGACATGTGACCTGCTATGGCCAATGTCTGTGGCAATTGTTTGCAAAGTATACATGCATGCAGCTTAAAGTTGTGTTTTATTAGAAGAACAACATAAAGACTCGGGATATGCGTTATATTTGGACAGATTTGTACAAAATTGTTTCAGATAGGGCCATTTTATTGATCGATTCGAAATCTGACATCCCACTGAGTAGAATCCCTGTACTTAAATATATATACTAGTACCCCCAAACGTGCCGAATCCCTGTGATCTCACTGTTCCATGTTTATGAGTGTCGTCCGTAGGGTCCCTTATGAATACTATCGATTTTCACCGTTTTTCGCCTTCAGGTCCATGTGTTGTCACAGAGGTTCTCCAACTGATATACATGGTTATGTGAACCTAGTTATTTTCCGTTGGGCACTGTGTGATGTGTGCGATGGATGGGTCCATTTATGGTTCTGCACTCAATCAGAGTAATTAGGAGATGTCACGACTTTTTATGCCGCATGTGTGTGTCTAAGCTAAACTAAATGGTAGTGTTTTAAATACAGTATATAAACAACATGCTGTCCAACAAATGTATTTTTAGTGAAAATGATAAATTAAGCATGTTATTAAAGTAAGTATTCCTTATCTATATTGTTTTGTTAACAAGAACTGTTGTTTACATACTAATGTTTGCACTATAGGCAATTTCCACAGTTAGGCGATAACATATGACGTCATTCCGGATTACTGGGAATGAGATGCCGACATTTTATCAACTTTTCTCACAAAGTAAAGAATCGGTTTTCTTCGAGATGTTTGTGAATGAAAGGTGAACTATTGTTTATTCGGTGACATCAAATTGTTTGCAGTGTATGGACATTCTAAACCTATAGGAGTCCGTTATGTACTACATCGTCGGAAACCAGTCACACCGGGATACTGTCGTCCATATAAAACTAAAAACCATTGTACAATATTCTGTTTAAGTGTGCATACACAACAACATATATTACTATCATAATTATATTATTACAATTTAGAATACATATTATGGAGGTAGTAGTAATGTACTTCTATTTTCTAATTAACTAATAATGATCTCTCTACACGAACTATATCTTACTTATAAGCCACACTCTGGCTTGTCATCCTCACTTTTCATCGATGGCATAGTTCAAATAATAAGAATAACATTAATGACAACCATTAACAGTCCGTCTTGAAATCAATAATGTTCAACGTATTTGCCACCTACCTATATATATGCACAATTATACAAAGTGTTTTCAGTTTTGTTCTGTACATTGTATAATTATATAGAATGAATTCAATGGAATATGATTAAACTTAATATGTGTTGCCAACCGTTCAATAATAATATTTTTACCGTGGTTATGTACATAATTATATATATAGTTATTTAGGAATATATTAGGTGCTGATAGAAGAGTTTTGTCTGATATTTGGCACAGAACCAGTAAATGGGACAGAATTAGTGGTAAGTGAACAAGGTTTCTATTTTGGAATTCATAGTCGCATCAATTGCTAGTGTTATATAGCGAACGAGGAATACCCTAAGTGTAGATACGAGTATTGTTTCTGGCACGGGTACATGGATATAGCTGAATGACTTCCTCACATGAATTATTCGACATTTATTGGAGGATTCGAACCTACAATGGTGAGTGGCAAGTTACTTGAAGTCAACGGCCGTATCCACTCGGCAACAGCCCCCTCCACCTTCGAATCTATAATAACATGCTAAACATTGATTTCATCTTGCTTATTATTAATTTCAAACCGGATTGTAACAATAAATTGTAACGTACGTGTGAACACCGCTAACGTCATATCACGTTGAGCAGCTGAAAAAAAGAATATATCATATTATCTGACGCGGATATATAGCACATCTACAATATTCTCCTACATATATGACACATCTACAATATTCTCCTACATGTATGACACATCTACAATATTCTCCAACATATATGACACATCTACAATATTCTCCTACATATATGACACATCTGCAATATTCTCCTACATATATTACACATCTACAATATTCTCCTACATTTATAGTATATCTACAATATTCTCTAACATATATGACACATCTACAATATTATCCTACATATATGGTACATATACAGTATTCTCCTACATATATAGCACATCTACAATATTCTCCTACATATATAGTACATCTACAATATTCTCCTACATATATGGTACATCTACACTATTCTCCAACATATATGACACATCTACAATATTCTCCTACATATATGACACATCTACAATTCTCCAACATATATGACACATCTACAATATTCTACTACATATTTGATATGCCATTCTTCATATATTCATGATTATACAATGATACGTATAATAACATAAGCGTATATCTTTCACATAATTATGAGTGTATATATGTGTGGGACAACTTAGTAAAACAGAAGTATGTTTCTAGCTATCCAGTACCACTAAAGATAGGAAATGTAGTATTTCTTTTCACATTAGAGTAACATCCTGTTGTGCAAAAGATAGAACAAAAACAAACATATATTTGCACGAATAGATTAATGTCATATATAGATACATATATATGACCCATTGTTAACCATGTAATATTATGATTATTATGTATTATGTATAATCGTCTGCTATTATGTTCGCGCCTAAATTATCAGTTCTCTGTTTGCGCGGGAACAAAATAACGTTGACAGACGATGGCAGCTGGTCAGTTATGTAAGATAATCGCCGTCGCTCTTAATGACATATAAACATGTAATACTATTGTATAACATCACAGATGTTTGGCGCCGTAATGTCTCTGATAGATGTTGATTCTGCTATTTAAGAAATGAAAAAGTATTAAGAAAGTAGTGCATTCTTATCCAGCCATGGAGGCGTTAAGGAAATGATGTTACTCACTATTAGAATATAAACTGTTTCTATGATAGTTAGAAAAATTAATATTTGAAGAAGTATTAACTCGTAAATATTAAATTCCTATTAAATACGTGTACGGAAGATAATTACGCCTTTTAAGAAACGATTCTTTTGGCTAATATATCTATTGGAATAGTTTGATAAAGTGAAGGAAATTAGTATAGTATTAGTACTGTTATGAACACATTGAAATAGTGAGGCGAATAATAAGATACGAGAAATCACGAATAAATTATACATGTTATAGATTTGAAATAAAGCGAGATTGTTGTAGATGATATTATACAAAGGAAAATGAAAGAGTGTGTTGAGTTATAGTATTTGAAGGACCATAGAGAAACCCCATAGACAACTCAATCGAGTCTACGATAGGATAGACCCTGGTGAGAGCAGTGTTGAAGGACCGTAGAGAAACCCCCTAGACAACTCCAGCGAGTCTACGATAGGATAGACAACGGTTAGAGCATTGATATCGGAAAATAGACATAAGAAGAAAGAGAGGCTCGTGACACTCTTTCGATAGCTAGTCATTGAGTTGAGCAGAAATGCATCACTTAAAATAGTTAATTATCAAAGTTTAAATATTTGATATAATTATATATTATACTACCCATTTTAACATGAGATCATTGTTCACGTATGGGGAGTTATTAATTGAAGTGAAACATGCCTAAATGTAATCGTTTCTAATTCTGGCAATGTGCTCATAGCAGGAACATAATTATCTAATATTAACCCAGGGTGAAGAATTCTCCCCCAGAACATGTTTTCGACTAACTGTGGGAATAGTAAGTCGCCAGAGATCACGCGATAGTTCATGCTCAAGTTACCGGAATTATAAATAAACATACCTTGTGCACTATTTCTAACTGATCATGGAGATCAAACAGGTAAATGAGCGTTAAAAACTTTAAATCTATCGCAGTTTTCACTGATTTCACTATATTCGTTTTATGTCGCCATATAAATATAATTTTTAAAGAAATTTGCAATTTTCCCCCCAAAATGACATATACATCGTCTGCCACACCAATATAGTTACGAATAAATATTGTCATTATAATCCACGTGTTGTCATAGAGGTTCATCAACTGATATACATTTCTATGTAAACCTAATTATTCTCTGTTGGGCCCTGTGTTATGTGTGCGATGGATGGGTCCATTTATGGTTCTGCACTCAATCAGAGTAATTAGGAGGGGTAACGACTTTTTATGCCGCATGTGTTTGTCTAAGTTAAACTAAATGGTAGTGTTTTAGATACAGTATATAGACAACATGCTGTCCAACAAATGCATTTTGAGTGAAAATGATAAATTAAGCATGTTATTAAAGTAAGTATTCTTTATCTATATTGTTTTGTTAACAAGAACTGTTGTTTACATACTAATGTTTGCACTATAGGCAATATCCCCAGTTAGGCGATAACATATGACGTCATTCCGGGTTACTGATAATGATGTGCCGACATTTTATCAACGTTTCTCACATAGTAAAGAATCGGTTTTCTTCGAGATGTTTGTGAATGAAAGGTAAACTATTGTTTATTCGGTGACATAAAATTGCTTGCAGTGTATGAGCATTCGAAACCAATAGGAGTCCGTTATGTACTACATTGTCGGAAACCAGTAACACCGGGATACTGTCGACCATATAAAACTATAAACGATTGTACAATATTATGTTTAATTAAGCATACACAAGAACATATATTACTATTATATTAATACAATTTAGCATACATATTATGGAGGTACATGTAATAGTAATTTACTTCTATTTTCTAATTCACTAATACCGATCTCTCTACATGGACTATATCCTACTTATAAGCCACAATCTGGCTTGGCATCCTCATCGATGGCATAGTTCAAATAATAAGAATAGCATTAATGAAAATCATTAACGTGTTTGCCACCTACCTATATATATGTACAATTACACAAAGTGTTTTCAGTTGTGTTCTGTACATTGTATAATTATATCGAATGAATGCAATGGAATATGATTAAACGTAATATGTGTTGCCAAGCGTTTAATAATAATATTTTTACCGTGGTTATGTACATAATTATATATATAGTTATTTAGGAATATATTTTACCGTGGTTATGTACATATATATAGTTATTTAGGAATATATTTGGCGCTGATAGAAGCGTTTTGTCTGATATTTGGCACAGAACTAGTAAATGGGACAGGAATAGTGGTAATAGAACAATGTTTCTTTTTGGAATTCATAGTCGCACCAATTGCTAGTGTTATATAGCGAACGAGGAATACCCTAAGTGTAGATACGAGTATTGTTTCTGGCACGGGTACATGGATATAGCTGAATGACTTCCTCACATGAATTATTCGACATTTATTGTAGGATTCGAACCTACAGCGGTGAGTGGCAAGTTACTTCAAGTCAACGGCCGTATCCACTCGGCAATAGAGCCCCATCCACCTTCGAATCTATAATAACATACTAAACATTGATTTCATCTTGCTTATTATTAATTTCAAACCGGATTGTAACAATAAATTGTAACGTACCTATGAACTCCACTAACTTCTTACCACTGAAAGCACCTGAAAAAAGAATAGATCATATTATCTGACGGATATTTGTGTAAGATTGGAATTAATTTAATCGAGTGATAATCCAAAACAATTCATAGTTCAGTAATCACGAGAGCAAATATAATTAACAAACCCAACACTTTCTCTCTTTTATGATTTCGAAAGATATTGGCAAAATAATAATATACTTGTTGTCCAATTTTATTCATTTAAACTGCTCCTGTCGGGAGCATCATTTCACTACAATGCAAAACCACACAACGACATATGCTAAGGAGAACTTTCTCAAACAACATAGATCAGGTATAATGCTCAGGTGTGTTTCTGTCTGTTGTCAATTTTGAAAACAACATGAAAAGCAAAATCAACGGAGGAATACGAAACACAATCTGTGTTAAAGAAAAGCCATACCGGTAGCCTCATTTCACTACAATACACAACCACACAACGAGGTGTGCCAAGATGAACCCTCACAATAAACATAGGTCCGGTATAATGTTCACATTAGTTTCTGTCTGTTGTCTGTTTTGAAAACGACATGCAAAGTAAAATCATTTTACTGAATTTAGTGCATAACTAGTTTATAACTAATTGTTCAGGATTTTCAGAACATTCCTAAAATACAAGATCGCATGCAACATCGGAGGAATAGAAAACACAATCAGTGGGAAAGAAATGCCATCCTATTTACTCTACTGTTTCAAAACATTCATCATTAGTGACTATTTGACAATACGTGCAAGGCAAATCGAGAATGTTGCCTCCCTTGAAAATGTCGATAAGTAGTGATCAACCGCTAGCGTGATTTCAATGGAGTTATGTAGTAACTCGATATATAAATTGCAATTAAGTCACTATTTGATCATATTATCATGTTTTCCTACATGTATGACACTTTTATAATATTCACCAACATATATGACACATCTACAATATTCTCCTACATATATGACACATCTACAATATTCTCCTACATATATGACACATCTACAATATTCTCCGACATATATGACACATATACAATATTCTCCTACATATATGGTACATCTACAATATTATCCTACATATATGACACATCTGCAATATTCTCCTACATATATAGCACATCTACAATATTCTCCTACATATATAGTACATCTACAATATTCTCCTACATATATGACACATCTACAATATTCTCCTACATATATGGTACATCTACAATATTCTCCAAAATATATGACACATCTACAATATTCTCCAACATATATGACACATTTACTATATTCTCCAGCATATATGACACATCTACAATATTCTCCAATATATATGACACATCTACAATATTCTCCTACATATTATGATATGCCATTCTTCATATATTCATGATATTACAATGATAAGTATAATAACATAAGTGTATATCTTTCACATTATTATGATTGTATATATGTGTGGGGCAACTTAGTAAAACAGAATTATGTTTCTAACTATCCAGTACCACTAAAGACGCGAAATGTAGTATTTCTTTTCACATTAGAGTAACATCCTGTTGTGCAAAAGATAGAACAAAAACAAACATATATTTGCACGAATAGATTAATGTCATATATCAATAGAAATGTATTATATAAATACATTTATCTATTTATATATATGACCCATTGTTAACCATGTAATATTATGATTATTATATATTATGTATAATCGTCTGCTATTATGTTCGCGCCTAAATTATCAGTTCTCTGTTTGCGCGGGAACAAAATAACGTTGACAGACGATGGCAGCTGGTCAGTTATGTAAGATAATCGCCGCCGCTCTTGATGACATATAAACATGTAATAATATTGTATAACATCACAGATGTTTGGCGCCGTAATGGCTGTGATAGATGTTGATTCTGCTATTTAAGAAACGAAACAGTATTAAGAAATTAGTGCATTCTTATCCAGCCATGGAGGCGCTAAGGAAATGATGTTGCTCACTATTAGAATATTTCTATAATAGTTAGAAAAATTAATATTTGAAGAGCTATGAACTCTTAAATATTAAAGTCGCATTAAATACGTGTACGGAAGATAATTACGCCTTTTAAGAAACGAATCTTTTGGCTAATATATCTATTGGAATAGTTTGATAAAGTGAAGGAAATTAGTATAGTATTAGTACTGTTATGAACACATTGAAATAGTGAGGCGAATAATAAGATACGAGAAATCACGAATAAATGATATATGTTATAGATTTGAAATAAAGCGAGATTGTTGTAGATGATATTATACAAAGGAAAATGAAAGACTGTGTTGAGTTATAGTATATGAAGGACCATAGAGAAACCCCCTAGACAACTCAAGCGTGTCTACGATAGGATAGACCCTGGTTAGAGCAGTGTTGAAGGACCGTAGAGAAACCCCCTAGACAACTCCAGCGAGTCTACGACAGGATAGACTCTGGTTAGAGCATTGATATCGGGAAATAGACATAAGATGAAAGAGAGGCTCGTGACACTGTTTCGATAG
Organism: Archivesica marissinica; assembly: GCA_014843695.1. Classification (NCBI taxonomy): domain Eukaryota; kingdom Metazoa; phylum Mollusca; class Bivalvia; order Venerida; family Vesicomyidae; genus Archivesica; species Archivesica marissinica. Next base: position 9,110,151 of record CM026388.1, on the reverse strand, counting down.
CTAGTCATTGAGTTGAGCAGAAATGCATCACTTAAAATAGTTAATTATCAAAGCTTAAATATTTGATATAATTATATATTATACTACCCATTTTAACATGCGATAATTGTTCACATTTGGGGAGTTATTAATTGAAGTGAAACATGCCTAAATGTAATTGTTTCTAATTCTGGCAATGTGCTCATAGCAGGAACATAATTATCTAATATTAACCCAGGGTGAAGAATTCTCCCCCCGAACAGGTTTTCGTCTAACTGTGGGAATAGTAAGTCGCCAGAGATCACGCGATAGTTCATGCTCAAGTTACAGGAATTATAAATAAACATACCTTGTGCACTATTTCTAACTGATCATGGAGATCAAACAGGTAAATGAGCGGTGAAAACTTTAAGCCTACTGCAGTTTTCACTGATTTCACTATATCCGTTTTATGTCGCCATATAAATATAATTTTTAAAGAAATTTGCAATTTTCCCCAAAATGACATATACATCGTCTGCCACACCAATATATTTACGAATAAATATTGTCATTATAATCTCACTGTTCCGTGTTTATGAGTTTCGTACGTAGGGTCCCTTATGAATGATATAGATTGTCATCGTTTTTCGCCTTCATGTCCACGTGTTGTCACAGAGGTTCTCCAACTGATATACATGGATATGTAAACCTAGTTATTCTCTGTTGGGCCCTGTGTTATGTGTGCGATGGTTGGGTCCATTTATGGTTCTGCAATCAATCAGAGTAATTAGGAGGGGTGACGACTTCTTATGCCGCGTGTGTTTGTCTAAGTTAAACTAAATGGTCGTGTTTTAGATACAGTATATAGACAACATGCTGTCCAACAAATGCATTTTGAGTGAAAATGATAAATTAAGCATGTTATTAAAGTAAGTATTCCTTATCTATATTGTTTTGTTAACAAGAACAGTTGTTTACATACTAATGTTTGCACTATAGGCAATTTCATCAGTTAGGCGATAACATATGACGTCATTCTGGATTACTGAGAATGAGATGCCGACATTTTATCAACGTTTCTCACATAGTAAAGAATCGGTTTTCTTCGAGATGTTTGTGAATGAAAGGTAAACTATTGTTTATTCGGTGACATAACATTGTTTGCAGTGTATGAGCATTCGAAACCAATAGGAGTCCGTTATGTACTACATTGTCGGAAACCAGTAACACCGGGATACTGTCGTCCATATAAAACTAAAAACCATTGTACACTATTATGTTTAATTGTGCATACACAACAACATATATTACTATTATATTATTACAATTTAGCATACATATTATGGAGGTAGTAGTAATGTACTTCTATTTTCTAATTCACTAATAATGATCTCTCTACACGGACTATATCTTACTTATAAGCCAAAATCTGGCTTGGCATCCTCATCGATGGCATAGTTCAAATAATAAGAATAACATTAATGAAAATCATTAACGTGTTTGCCACCTACCTATATATATGTACAATTATACAAAGTGTTTTCAGTTTTGTTCTGTACATTGTATAATTATATAGAATGAATTCAATGGAATATGATTAACCTTAATATGTGTTGCCAACCGTTCAATAATACTATTTTTACCGTGGTTATGTACATAATTATATAAATAGTTATTAATAAAAATATATATTACCGTGGTTATGTACATATATATAGTTATTTAGGAATATAGTTGGCGCTGATAGAAGCGTTTTGTCTGATATTTGGCACAGAACAAGTAAATGGGATAGGATTAGTGGTAATAGAACAAGGTTTCTTTTTGGAATTCATAGTCGCACCAATTGCTAGTGTTATATAGTGAACGAGGAATACCCTAAGTGTAGATACGAGTATTGTTTCTGGCACGGGTACAGGGATATAGCTGAATGACTTACTCACATGAATTATTCGACATTTATTGGAGGATTCGAACCTACAGCGGTGAGTGGCAAGTTACTTGAAGTCAACGGCCGTATCCACTCGGCAACAGAGCCCCCCTCGACCTTCGAATCTATAATAACATGCTAAACATTGATTTCATCTTGCTTATAACTGATTTCAAACCGGATTGTAACAATAAATTGTAACGTACCTGCGAACTCCACATACACCGAATCTGAAAAAAAGAATATATCATATTATCTGACGGATATTTGTGTAAGATTGGAATTTATTTAATCGAGTGATCATCCAAAAATATTTATAGTTCAGTAATCACGAGAGCAAATATAATTAATAAACCCAACACTTTCTCTCTTTTATGATTTCGAAAGATATTGGCAAAATAATAATATACTTGTTATCCGATTTTATTCATTTAAACTGCTCCTGTCGGGAGCATCATTTCACTACAATGCTAAACCACACAACGACATATGCTAAGGAGAACTTTCGCAAACAACATAGATCAGGTATAATGCTCAGGTGTGTTTCTGTCTGTTGTCAATTTTGAAAACAACATGAAAAGCAATATCAACAGAGGAATACGAAACACAATCTGTGTTAAAGAAAAGCCATACCGGTAGCCTCATTCCACTACAACACACAACCACACAACGAGGTGTGCCAAGGTGAACCCTCACAATAAACATAAGTACGGTATAATGTTCACATTAGTTTCTGTCAGTTGTCTGTTTTGAAAACGACATGCAAAGTAAAATCATTTTACTGAATTTAGTGCATAACTAGTTTATAACTAATTGTTCAGGATGTTCAGAACATTCCTAAAATACAAGATCACATGCAGCATCGGAGGAATACGAAACACAATCAGTGGGAAAGAAATGCCATACTATTTACTCTACTGTTTCAAAACATTCATCATTAGTGACTCTTTGACAATACGTGCAAGGCAAATCGAGAAGGTTGCCTCCCTTGAAAATGTCGATAAGTAGTGATCAACCGCTAGCGTGATTTCAATGGAGTTATGTAGTAACTCGATATATAAATTGCAATTAAGTCACTATTTGATCATATTATCATGTTCTCCTACATGTATGACATTTTTATAATATTCTCCAACATATATGACACATCTACAATATTCTCCAACATATATAACACATCTACAATATTCTCCTACATATATGACACATCTGCAATAATCTCCTACATATATGGAACATCTACAATATTCTCCTACATATATAGTACATCTTCAATATTCTCTTACATATATGACACATCTACAATATTCTCCTACATATATGGTACATCTACAATATTCTCCCCAACATATATGACACATCTACACTATTCTCCAACATATATGACACATCTACTCTATTCTCCAGCATATATGACACATCTACAATATTCTCCAACATATATGACACATCTACAATATTCTCCTACATATGATTATGATATGCCATTCTTCATATATTCATGATGTTACAATGATAAGTATAATAACATAAGTATATATCTTTCACATTATTATGATGGTATATATGTGTGGGGCAACTTAGTAAAACAGAATTATGTTTCTATCTATCCAGTACCACTAAAGACGCGAAATGTAGTATTTCTTTTCACATTAGAGTAACATCCTGTTGTGCAAAAGATAGAACAAAAACAAACATATATTTGCACGAATAGATTAATGTCATATATAAATAGAAATGTATTATATAAATACATTTATCAATTTATTAAAAATATGACCCCTTGTTAACCTTGTAATATTATGATTATTATGTATTATGTATAATCGTCTGCTATTATTTTCGCGCCTAAATTATCAGTTCTCTTTTTTCGCGGGAACAAAATAACGTTGACAGACGATGGCAGCTGGTCAGTTATGTAAGATAATCGCCGCCGCTCTTGATGACATATAAACATGTAATAATATTGTATAACATCACAGATGTTTGGCGCCGTAATGGCCGTGATAGATGTTGAGTCTGCTATTTAGGAAATGAAAAAGTATTAAGAAATTAGTGCATTCTTATCCAGCCATGGAGGCGTTACGGAAATGATGTTACTCACTATTAGAATATAAACTGTTTCTATGATAGTTAGAACAATTAATATTTGAAGAGGTATTAATTCTTAAATATTAAAGTCGTATTAAATACGTGTACGGAAGATCATTAGGCCTTTTAAGAAACGATTCTTTTGGCTAATATATCTATTGGAATAGTTTGATTAAGTGAAGGAAATTAGTATAGTATTAGTACTGTTATGAACACATTGAAATAGTGCGGCGAGTAATAAGATACGAGAAATCACGAATAAATGATATATGTTATAGATTTGAAATAAAGCGAGATTGTTGTAGATGATATTATACAAAGGAAAATGAAAGACTGTGTTGAGTTATAGTATTTGAAGGACCATAGAGAAACCCCCTAGACAACTCAAGCGAGTCTACGATAGGATAGACCCTGGTGAGAGCAGTGTTGAAGGACCGTAGAGAAACCCCCTATACAACTCCAGTGAGTCTACGATAGGATAGACACTGTTTAGAGCATTGATATCGGAAAATAGACATAAGAAGAAAGAAAGGCTCGTGACACTGTTTCGATAGCTAGTCATTGGGTTGAGCAGACATGCATCACCTAATATAGTTAATTGTCAAAGCTTAAATATTTGATATAATTATATATTATACTACCCATTTTAACATGCGATCATTGTTCACATTTGGGAAGTTATTTATTGAAGTGAAATATTCTTAAATGTAATTGTTTCTATTTCTGGCAATGCGCTCATAGCAGGAACATAATTATTTAATATTAACCCAGGGTGAAGAATTCTCCCCCAGAACATGTTTTCGACTAACTGTGGGAATAGTAAGTCGCCAGAGATCACGTGATACTTCATGCTCAAGTTACAGGAATTATAAATAAACATACCTTGTGCACTATTTCAAACTGATCATGGAGATCAAACAGGTAAATGAGCGTTGAAAACTTTAAACCTATCGCAGTTTTCACTGATTTCACTATATTCGTTTTATGTCGCCATATAAATATAATTTTTAAAGACATTTGCAATTTTTTCCCCATCGTCTGCCACACCAATATAGTTACGAATAAATATTGTCATTATAATCTCACTGTTCCGTGTTTATGAGTTTCGTACGTAGGGTCCCTTATGAATAATATAGATTGTCATCGTTTTTCGCCTTCATGTCCACGTGTTGTCACAGAGGTTCACCAACTGATATACATGGCAATGTAAACCTAGTTATTCTCTGTTGGGCCCTGTGTTATGTGTGCGATGGATGGGTCCATTTATGGTTCTGCAATCAATCAGAGTAATTAGGAGGGGTGACGACTTCTTATGCCGCGTGTGTTTGTCTAAGTTAAACTAAATGGTCGTGTTTTAGATACAATATATAGACAACATGCTGTCCAACAAATGCATTTTGAGTGAAAATGATAAATTAAGCATGTTATTAAAGTAAGTATTCCTTATCTATATTGTTTTGTTAACAAGAACAGTTGTTTACATACTAATGTTTGCACTATAGGCAATTTCCTCAGTTAGGCGATAACATATGACGTCATTCTGGATTACTGAGAATGAGATGCCGACATTTTATCAACGTTTCTCACATAGTAGAGGATCGGTTTTCTTCGAGATGTTTGTGAATGAAAGGTAAACTATTGTTTATTCGGTGACATAACATTGTTTGCAGTGTATGAGCATTCGAAACCAATAGGAGTCCGTTATGTACTAAATTGTCGGAAACCAGTAACACCGGGATACTGTCGTTCATATAAAACTAAAAACCATTGTACAATATTATGTTTAATTGTGCATACACAACAAC
>CM026388.1:9079849-9103367 GCA_014843695.1 Archivesica marissinica | reverse complement strand
TATCTTTCACATTATTATGATGGTATATATGTGTGGGGCAACTTAGTAAAACAGAATTATGTTTCTATCTATCCAGTACCACTAAAGACGCGAAATGTAGTATTTCTTTTCACATTAGAGTAGCATCCTGTTGTGCAAAAGATAGAACAAAAACAAACATATATTTGCACGAATATATTAATGTCATATATAAATAGAAATGTATTATATAAATACATTTATCTATTTATTAAATATATGGCCCATTGTTAACCTTGTAATATTATGATTATTATGTATTATGTATAATCGTCTGCTATTATTTTCGCGCCTAAATTATCAGTTCTCTGTTTGCGCGGGAACAAAATAACGTTGACAGACGATGGCAGCTGGTCAGTTATGTAAGATAATCGCCGCCGCTCTTGATGACATATAAACATGTAATAATATTGTATAACATCACAGATGTTTGGCGCCGTAATGGCCGTGATAGATGTTGAGTCTGCTATTTAGGAAATGAAAAAGTATTAAGAAATTAGTGCATTCTTATCCAGCCATGGAGGCGTTACGGAAATGATGTTACTCACTATTAGAATATAAACTGTTTCTATGATAGTTAGAACAATTAATATTTGAAGAGGTATTAATTCTTAAATATTAAAGTCGTATTAAATACGTGTACGGAAGATAATTACGCCTTTTAAGAAACGATTCTTTTGGCTAATATATCTATTGGAATAGTTTGATTAAGTGAAGGAAATTAGTATAGTATTAGTACTGTTATGAACACATTGAAATAGTGAGGCGAGTAATAAGATACGAGAAATCACGAATAAATGATATATGTTATAGATTTGAAATAAAGCGAGATTGTTGTAGATGATATTATACAAAGGAAAATGAAAGACTGTGTTGAGTTATAGTATTTGAAGGACCATAGAGAAACCCCCTAGACAACTCAAGCGAGTCTACGATAGGATAGACACTGGTTAGAGCATTGATATCGGAAAATAGACATAAGAAGAAAGAGAGGCTCGTGACACTGTTTCGATAGCTAGTCATTGGGTTGAGCAGACATGCATCACCTAATATAGTTAATTATCAAAGCTTAAATATTTGATATAATTATATATTATACTACCCATTTTAACATGCGATCATTGTTCACATTTGGGAAGTTATTTATTGAAGTGAAACATTCTTAAATGTAATTGTTTCTAATTCTGGCAATGCACTCATAGCAGGAACATAATTATTTAATATTAACCCAGGGTGAAGAATTCTCCCCCAGAACATGTTTTCGACTAACTGTGGGAATAGTAAGTCGCCAGATATCACGCGATAGTTCATGCTCAAGTTACCGGAATTATAAATAAACATACCTTGTGCACTATTTCTAACTGATCATGGAGATCAAACAGGTAAATGAGCGTTGAAAACTTTAAACATATCGCAGTTTTCACTGATTTCACTATATTCGTTTTATGTCGCCATATAAATATAATTTTTAAAGAAATTTGAAATGTTTTCCCCATAATGACATATACATCGTCTGCCACACCAATAGAGTTACGAATAATTATTGTCATTATAATCTCACTGTTCCGTGTTTATGAGTTTCGTAAGTAGGGTTCCTTATGAATAATATAGATTGTCATCGTTTTTCGCCTTCATGTCCACGTGTTGTCACAGAGGTTCACCAACTGATATACATGGCAATGTAAACCTAGTTATTCTCTGTTGGGCCCTGTGTTATGTGTGCGATGGATGGGTCCATTTATGGTTCTGCAATCAATCAGAGTAATTAGGAGGGGTGACGACTTCTTATGCCGCGTGTGTTTGTCTAAGTTAAACTAAATGGTCGTGTTTTAGATACAGTATATAGACAACATGCTGTCCAACAAATGCATTTTGAGTAAAAATGATAAATTAAGCATGTTATTAAAGTAAGTATTCCTTATCTATATTGTTTTGTTAACAAGAACAGTTGTTTACATACTAATGTTTGCACTATAGGCAATTTCATCAGTTATGCGATAACATATGACCTCATTCTGGATTACTGAGAATGAGATGCCGACATTTTATCAACGTTTCTCACATAGTAAAGAATCGGTTTTCTTCGAGATGTTTGTGAATGAAAGGTAAACTATTGTTTATTCGGTGACATAACATTGTTTGCAGTGTATGAGCATTCGAAACCAATAGGAGTCCGTTATGTACTACATTGTCGGAAACCAGTAACACCGGGATACTGTCGTTCATATAAAACTAAAAACCATTGTACAATATTATGTTTAATTGTGCATACACAACAACATATATTACTATTATATTATTACAATTTAGCATACCTATTATGGAGGTAGTAGTAATGTACTTCTATTTTCTAATTCACTAATAATGATCTCTCTACACGGACTATATCTTACTTATAAGCCACAATCTGGCTTGGCATCCTCATCGATGGCATAGTTCAAATAATAAGAATAACATTAATGAAAATCATTAACGTGTTTGCCACATACCTATATATATGTACAATTATACAAAGTGTTTTCAGTTTTGTTCTGTACATTGTATAATTATATAGAATGAATTCAATGGAATATGATTAACCTTAATATGTGTTGCCAACCGTTCAATAATAATATTTTTACCGTGGTTATGTACATAATTATATAAATAGTTATTAATAAAAATATATATTACCGTGGTTATGTACATATATATAGTTATTTAGGAATATAGTTGGCGCTGATAGAAGCGTTTTGTCTGATATTTGGCACAGAACAAGTAAATGGGACAGGATTAGTGGTAATAGAACAAGGTTTCTTTTTGGAATTCATAGTCGCACCAATTGCTAGTGTTATATAGCGAACGAGGAATACCCTAAGTGTAGATACGAGTATTGTTTCTGGCACGGGTACAGGGATATAGCTGAATGACTTCCTCACATGAATTATTCGACACTCATTGGAGGATTCGAACCTACAGCGGTGAGTGGCAAGTTACTTGAAGTCAACGGCCGTATCCACTCGGCAACAGAGCCCCCCTCGACCTTCGAATCTATAATAACATGCTAAACATTGATTTCATCTTGTTTATTATTAATTTCAAACCGGATTGTAACAATAAATTGTAACGTACCTGCGAACTCCGCAGACGACGTATCACTTCGAGAAGCTGAAAAAAAGAATATATCATATTATCTGACGGATATTTGTGTAAGATTGGAATTTATTTAATCGAGTGATCATCCAAAGATATTCATAGTTCAGTAATCACGAGAGCAAATATAATTAATAAACCCAACACTTTCTCTCTTTTATGATTTCGAAAGGTATTGGCAAAATAATAATATACTTGTTATCCAATTTTATTCATTTAAACTGCTCCTGTCGGGAGCATCATTTCACTACAATGCTAAACCACACAACGACATATGCTAAGGAGAACTTTCGCAAACAACATAGATCAGGTATAATGCTCAGGTGTGTTTCTGTCTGTTGTCAATTTTGAAAACAACATGAAAAGCAATATCAACGGAGGAATACGAAACACAATCTTTGTTAAAGAAAAGCCATACCGGTAGCCTCATTCCACTACAATACACAACCACACAACGAGTTATGCCAAGGTGAACCCTCACAATAAACATAAGTACGGTATAATGTTCACATTAGTTTCTGTCAGTTGTCTGTTTTGAAAACGACATGCAAAGTAAAATCATTTTACTGAATTTAGTGCATAACTAGTTTATAACTAATTGTTCAGGATTTTCAGAACATTCCTAAAATACAAGATCGCATGCAGCATCGGAGGAATACGAAATACAATCAGTGGGAAAGAAATGCCATACTATTTACTCTACTGTTTCAAAACATTCATCATTAGTGACTCTTTGACAATACGTGCAAGGCAAATCGAGAAGGTTGCCTCCCTTGAAAATGTCGATAAGTAGTGATCAACCGCTAGCATGATTTCAATGGAGTTATGTAGTAACTCGATATATAAATTGCAATTAAGTCACTATTTGATCATAGTATCATGTTCTCCTACATTTATGACACTTTTATAATATTCTCCAACATATATGACACATCTACAATATTCTCCAACATATATAACACATCTACAATATTCTCCTACATATATGACACATCTGCAATATTATCCTACATATATGACACATCTACAATATTCTCCTACATATATGGAACATCTACAATATTCTCCTACATATATAGCACATCAACAATATTCTCCAACATACATAGTACATCTACAATATGCTCCTACATATATGACACATATACAATATTTTCCAACATATATGACACATCTACACTATTCTCCTACATATATGACACATCTACAATATTCTCCTACATATATGGAACATCTACAATATTCTCCTACATATATGACACATCTACAATATTCTCCTACATATATGACACATCTGCCATATTCTCTTATAAATATAGCAAATCTACAATATTCTCCTACATATATAGTACATCTACAATATTCTCCTACATATATGACACATCTACAGTATTCTCCTACATGTATGGTACATCTACAATATTCTCCTACATATATGACACATCTACAGTATTCTCCTACATATATGACATATCTACAATATTCTCCTACATATATGACACATCTACAATATTCTCCTACATATATGGTACATCTACAATATTCTCCAACATATATGACACATCTACACTATTCTCCAACATATATGACACTCTCCAGCATATATGACACATCTATACTATTCTTCAACATATATGACACATCTACAATATTCTCCTACATATAATTATGATATGCCATTCTTCATATATTCATGATGTTACAATGATAAGTATAATAACATAAGTATATATCTTTCACATTATTATGATGGTATATATGTGTGGGGCAACTTAGTAAAACAGAATTATGTTTCTATCTATCCAGTACCACTAAAGACGCGAAATGTAGTATTTCTTTTCACATTAGAGTAACATCCTGTTGTGCAAAAGATAGAACAAAAACAAACATATATTTGCACGAATATATTAATGTCATATATAAATAGAAATGTATTATATAAATACATTTATCTATTTATTAAATATATGACCCATTGTTAACCTTGTAATATTATGATTATTATGTATTATGTATAATCGTCTGCTATTATTTTCGCGCCTAAATTATCAGTTCTCTGTTTGCGCGGGAACAAAATAACGTTGACAGACGATGGCAGCTGGTCAGTTATGTAAGATAATCGCCGCCGCTCTTGATGACATATAAACATGTAATAATATTGTATAACATCACAGATGTTTGGCGCCGTAATGGCTGTGATAGATGTTGAGTCTGCTATTTAGGAAATGAAAAAGTATTAAGAAATTAGTGCATTCTTATCCAGCCATGGAGGCGTTACGGAAATGATGTTACTCACTATTAGAATATAAACTGTTTCTATGATAGTTAGAACAATTAATATTTGAAGAGGTATTAATTCTTAAATATTAAAGTCGTATTAAATACGTGTACGGAAGACTTAGGCCTTTTAAGAAACGATTCTTTTGGCTAATATATCTATTGGAATAGTTTGATTAAGTGAAGGAAATTAGTATAGTATTAGTACTGTTATGAACACATTGAAATAGTGAGGCGAGTAATAAGATACGAGAAATCACGAATAAATGATATATGTTATAGATTTGAAATAAAGCGAGATTGTTGTAGATGATATTATACAAAGGAAAATGAAAGACTGTGTTGAGTTATAGTATTTGAAGGACCATAGAGAAACCCCCTAGACAACTCAAGCGAGTCTACGATAGGATAGACCCTTGTGAGAGCAGTGTTGAAGGAACGTAGAGAAACCCCCTAGACAACTCCAGTGAGTATACGATAGGATAGACACTGGTTAGAGCATTGATATCGGAAAATAGACATAAGAAGAAAGAGAGGCTCGTGACACTGTTTCGATAGCTAGTCATTGGGTTGAGCAGACATGCATCACCTAATATAGTTAATTATCAAAGGTTAAATATTTGATATAATTATATATTATACTACCCATTTTAACATGCGATCATTGTTCACATTTGGGAAGTTATTTATTGAAGTGAAACATTTTTAAATGTAATTGTTTCTAATTCTGGAAATGCGCTCATAGCAGGAACATAATTATTTAATATTAACCCAGGGTGAAGAATTCTCCCCCAGAACATATTTTCGACTAACTGTGGGAATAGTAAGTCGCCAGAGATCACGCGATAGTTCATGCTCAAGTTACCGGAATTATAAATAAACATACCTTGTGCACTATTTCTAACTGATCATGGAGATCAAACAGGTAAATGAGCGTTGAAACCTTTAAACCTATCGCAGTTTTCACTGATTTCACTATATTCGTTTTATGTCGCCATATAAATATAATTTTTAAAGAAATTTGCAATTTTTTCCCCAAAATGACATATACATCGTCTGCCACACCAATATAGTTACGAATAAATATTGTCATTATAATCTCACTGTTCCGTGTTTATGAGTTTCGTACGTAGGGTCCCTTATGAATAATATAGATTGTCATCGTTTTTCGCCTTCATGTCCACGTGTTGTCACAGAGGTTCACCAACTGATATACATGGCAATGTAAACCTAGTTATTCTCTGTTGGGTCCTGTGTTATGTGTGCGATGGATGGGTCTATTTATGGTTCTGCAATCAATCAGAGTAATTAGGAGGGGTGACGACTTCTTATGCCGCGTGTGTTTGTCTAAGTTAAACTAAATGGTCGTGTTTTAGATACAGTATATAGACAACATGCTGTCCAACAAATGCATTTTGAGTGAAAATGATAAATTAAGCATGTTATTAAAGTAAGTATTCCTTATCTATATTGTTTTGTTAACAAGAACAGTTGTTTACATATTAATGTTTGCACTATAGGCAATTTCATCAGTTAGGCGATAACATATGACGTCATTCTGGATTACTGAGAATGAGATGCCGACATTTTATCAACGTTTCTCACATAGTAAAGAATCGGTTTTCTTCGAGATGTTTGTGAATGAAAGGTAAACTATTGTTTATTCGGTGACATAACATTGTTTGCAGTGTATGAGCATTCGAAACCAATAGGAGTCCGTTATGTACTACATTGTCGGAAACCAGTAACACCGGGATACTGTCGTTCATATAAAACTAAAAACCATTGTACAATATTATGTTTAATTGTGCATACACAACAACATATATTACTATTATATTATTACAATTTAGCATACTATTATGGAGGTAGTAGTAATGTACTTCTATTTTCTAATTCACTAATAATGATCTCTCTAACGGACTATATCTTACTTATAGCCACAATCTGGCTTGGCATCCTCATCGATGGCATAGTTCAAATAATAAGAATAACATTAATGGAATCATTAACGTGTTTGCCACCTACCTATATATATTACAATTATACAAAGTGTTTTCAGTTTTGTTCTGTACATTGTATAATTATATAGAATGAATGCAATGGAATATGATTAAACTTAATATGTGTTGCCAACCGTTTAATAATAATAATTTTACCGTGGTTATGTACATAATTATATATATAGTTATTTAGGAATATATTTTACCGTGGTTATGTACATATATATAGTTATTTAGGAATATATTTGGCGCTGATAGAAGCGTTTTGTCTGATATTTGGCACAGAACCAGTAAATGTTTCTTTTTGGAATTCATAGTCGCACCAATTGCTAGTGGTATATAGCGAACGAGGAATACCCTAAGTGTAGATACGAGCATTGTTTCTGGCACGGGTACATGGGTATAGCTGAATGACTTCCTCACATGAATATTCGACATTATTGGAGGATTCGAACCTACATTGGTGAGTGGCAAGTTACTTGAAGTCAATGGCCGTATCCACACGGCAACAGAGCCCCCTCACCTTCGAATCTATAATAACATGCTAAACATTGATTTCAGCGTGCTAATTTCAAACCGGATTGTAACAATAAATTGTAACGTACTTGGGAACTCCGATAACATCGAAGCTGAAAAAAAGAATATATCATGTTATCTGACGTATATTTGTGTAAGATTGGAATTTATTTAATCGAGTGATCATTCAAACAATCATAGTTCGGTAATCACGAGAGCAAATAAAATTAATAAACACAAAACTTTCTCTCTTTTATGATTTCGAAAGATGTTGGCAAAATAATAATATACTTGTTATCCGATTTTATTCATTTAAGCTGCTCCTTTCGGGAGCATCATTTCACTACAATGCAAAACCACACAACGACATATGCTAAGGAGAACTTTCGCAAACAACATAGATCAGGTATAATGCTCAGGTGTGTTTCTGTCTGTTGTCAATTTTGAAAACAACCTGAAAAGCAAAATCATTAGTATATGCTATTTTATAACTAACTGTTCATGATTTTCAGAACATTTATAAAATACAAAATTGCATGCAACAACGGAGGATTACGAACACAATTAGTGGGAAAGAAATGCCATACTATTTATTCTACTATTTCAAAACATTCATCATTAGTGACTATTTGACTATAATTGCAAGGGAAATCGAGAAGGTTGGCTCCCTTGAAAATGTCGATAAGTAGTGATCGACTACTAGTGTGATTTCAATGGAGTTATGCAGTAACTCGATATATAAATTGCAATAAAGTTACTATTTAATCATATTATCATATTCTCCTACATATCCGAAGACAGATAAATGTATGTACGTTCAGTACTTGTTTTTATTTCAAAATAGGTATATGTCTTGTATAGTATAACTTAGAAAACTTACACGGACGAAAACGTCATATTTCTTCGAATATGTGCTATAGAAAATTCTAATAATATTGTATGTGCATGTATTGTGTTTCATTGATGCAACGTATAATAACATAAAATCTTATTTTCCACATTATTTAGATGGTGTATCTGTAAGTACGGGATCTTATCTTCCACAGTATTTAGATGGTATATATGTAATTACGGGTTCTTATCTTTCACAGTATTTATATGGTATATCTGTAAGTACGGGTTCTTATCTTCCACAGTATTTATATGGTATATTGTAAGTAGGGTCTTATCTTCCACATTATTTATATGGTATATCTGTAAGTACGGGTCATATCTTCCACATTATTTATATGGTATATATGTAAGTACAGGTTCTTACCTTCCACAGTATTTAGATGGTATATATGTAGGTATGGGTTCTTATCCTCCACAGTATTGAGATGGTATATATGTAAGTATGGGTTCTTATCTTCCACAGTATTTATATGGTATATCTGTAAGTACAGGTTCTTTTCTTCCACAGTATTTAGATGGTATATATGTAAGTATGGGTTCTTATCTTCCACAGTATTTAGATGGTATATATGTAAGTATGGGTTCTTTTCTTCCACAGTATTTAGATGGTATATCTGTAGGTATGGGTTCTTATCTTCCACAGTATTTATATGGTATATCTGTAAGTACGGTTTCTTTTCTTCCACAGTATTTAGATGGTATATGTGTAAGTATGGGTTCTTATCTTCCACAGTATTTATATGGTATATCTGTAAGTACGGGTTCTTATCTTCCACAGTATTTAGATGGTATATCTGTAAGTACGGGTTCTTTTCTTCCACAGTATTTAGATGGTATATCTGTAGGTATGGGTTCTTATCTTCCACATTATTGAGATGGTATATCTGTAAGTACGGGTTCTTTTCTCCCACAGTATTTAGATGGTATTTATGTAAGTATGGGTTCTTATCTTCCACAGTATTTAGATGGTATATCTGTAAGTATGGGTTCTTATCTTCCACAGTATTTAGATGGTATATATGTAAGTATGGGTTCTTATCTTCCACAGTATTTAGATGGTATATCTGTAAGTACGGGTTCTTTTCTTCCACAGTATTTAGATGGTATATATGTAAGTATGGGTTCTTATCTTCCACAGTATTTAGATGGTATATATGTAAGTATGGGTTCTTATCTACCACAGTATTTAGATGGTATATCTGTAAGTATGGTTTCTTATCTACCACATTCTTTAGATGGTATATATGTAAGTATGGGTTCTTTTCTTCCACAGTATTTAGATGGTATATATGTAAGTATGGGTTCTTTTCTTCCACAGTATTTAGATGGTATATATGTAAGTATGGGTTCTTATCTTCCACAGTATTTAGATGGTATATATGTAAGTATGGGTTCTTATCTTCCACAGTATTTAGATGGTATATCTGTAAGTATGGGTTCTTTTCTACCACAGTATTTAGATGGTATATATGTAAGTATGGGTTCTTATCTTCCACAGTATTTAGATGGTATATATGTAAGTATGGGTTCTTATCTTCCACAGTATTTAGATGGTATATATGTAAGTATGGGTTCTTTTCATCCACAGTATTTAGATGGTATATCTGTAAGTATGGGTTCTTATCTTGCACAGTATCTAGATGGTATATCTGTAAGTGGTGGACAACTTAATGAACCAGAATTATGTTTCTAGCTGTCAAGTACCACTAAAGAGGCGACAGGTACTGTGTATTTTCATATTCGTATAACATCTAATCTAGATGGCTCGTCAATGAGGAACACACATGCGTAGCATTATAAAGATAATTATCAAAGCTTAATCAGTTATATTTTATAAATACGACTCATTTTAACATGCGTTTGATTGTAATTGTTTATAATTCGGACAATGTGCTCATAGCAGGAAACAGTATTACCGTACTGTAGTCCATATATGAGAGATATGGTTTATGTTGCAACACTTTGGATATTGAAGACGAGTATCATTCCATGTTAATATGCCCATGCTATGAAGACATTAGAAGGAAATATATTAAAAGATACCACTAGTATCGTCCATCTATGTTCAAATTAATTGAACTGATAACTTCAAACAAAAAACAAAATCAACTGTTGTATTAAACATTGCCAAATATATAATAAGCCAGTGTATTAAGAAGTACTATTGTAAATGCTAACAATTAATAATCACACGTTGCGCCAAAAAGAAAAAGCTTTATATCTGTATATTACCACGAATATATTGCATATTGTTATTACATGTATCGCTCATTTCGGCTCATGTTTTAGAATCAATAATATATGTAATGGCGCTAACGGTAATTGATTGATAGCACACGGTATGCATTAAATAACAATGTGCATCCTCTACACCGTAAAACGAAACATCGTATTATAATATTATATATATAACATAAAAAAATTAAATTTTGAATATATACTCATATTAAATCTATTATACATGACCTGTATAGTATTATAGACAGACAGACATTTCATTCAAAACCATTAGGTTAAAAAGCCCATGAAGTCAAAACATATGCATGATAGAGACAGTGAACAGTGAAACTACATTTTGTAGTGAATATCTACACAACACACATAATAAAACAGATCATCATGCAAAACAAAGAGAAGGCCCTGTAATGTTATACCTCAAAATCATTTGAGCTTTATGCAATTTTATTTATTTCATTTTATACGAAAATAGAAAAGGTTAGTGTAATAGTCTTTCCAATATGCTTTAATAATTTGCGTGTATAATACAATGTACATGCATATATACCTTACCCGATAGTATATATGTATACCCATATATGTCATACATGCATGGTAAGTAAATGTATACACGAAATATTATCCTTAGGTTTTTTATTAATTAAGTAAATAAATAAATGTTTTATTTTAGTTTCTTTGCCAAACATTTTGTACAGACGTCAAATTATAATACAATAAATTTACATTATATACATTGATCTATAACACACAATCAACTGTATCTATATAACCATCAGTTCATATATGGTTTCAAAATGAACAACATCACATACGAAACACTGTGCTTACCTTCAAAAGTGCATTACAGAGTGTAGCCGGTCCATTGATGGGGTCTATCCCTACCTACGTGGCTCCCGCTACACATGTGACCCCCTCCCCGGAATAAGCACAGTGTTGTATCATGTCTATATAGAATACTTAAGATATATGTTGTAGACAGTAATCTGACAAGATTTTAAACCAGGACTACTACTCCCTAAAATAATTGCATATCGAACAATCGGATACCACATTCCAGTTAACCTTTATCGAAACGAAACATAAAGATTACATAACTCAGGGAAATTACCGTCTCTATCCGGTGTCCACTTCCAAACAGTGTATCTAATTAGCATACAAAAGAGTAGTTCTAATAGAAAATGCGTTTATGTGTATGTTTATGACGATGTACCATATACAAATCTTGAAATAAACATTATGTTCTCTTTTATTATAAAACTTATTAAAATTGTTCAATTTCTGTTTCATTTTTGCATACCCAACTATGTAATTTAAACATACATAATATGAGCGGTAGTTATAATATTTTCTAATTCACTAATACTGATCTCTTTACATATATTAACGAAATATATAATATTAGATTGTTTTTGTTTCTTTTGAAATTGTGAACATGTGTCAATTAAAGGCGATATCTATAGTTTTATAAATAAAGTTTACAAAATTAGAATTTGTTCATACAGGCGGTAGTAAAACAGTGGTAGGTAGTTTGTCCGGATATAATGTTCAGCGCATCCTACTATTTCAGTCGGGTGGAGTAATTGCATGCGGAATTGTGACATAATTCGATGCCCCCAATGGGATTCGAACATACAGCGGTGATGAATGTTAACAAGTAGAAACAAGTGCAAGACATGTATCACAAACAGTTGTCCGAGAGTAAGCGAATTAACTACATCAAACGTACGCATGGAGGTGATCCTGGTTAGTTTATGTAAATGTTTATATTAATTACCATGAATGCAAAATTGGAGATAAATTAATAGCACAGGATTAATGGTAGTAGAACAATACTAGCGCACAAACAAATAATGGTATATAGCAACTATCTTAAGCGATAGAGGAAGACCCTAAGTGTAGATACGAGCACATACATTGAATGTGCGAGCTGAATGACTTCCTCACATTAATTAATTCGACACTTCTTGTGGAATTCGAACCAATAACGGTGAGTGGTAAGTGATTGGAAGTCAACGAGCTAATCCATTCGGCAACAGAGCCCCCCCCCCCCCACACACACACACAAACACACTTCGAATGAGGAAGATCATGCTAAACCTGGAGTTCAGCTTGTTTTATTAAGTATTTTAAACAAGAGAATAACAATGATAACAATGATATGCAACATACCTTGTAAGTATTCACGCGTGATAGGTTTTCGAAGAACTGAAATAAAGGACAAAGAGATGATAGTTGTGAAGAAAGAAAGGATAGTTGTGGTTATTAGTGTAAGATTTGAATTTATTTCTTTAAGTAATCACAACAAAACATATTCCATTAACCACTAAAACAAGGGGTAATTATGTTTGTCAGGGGTATAATTATGTTTGTCAGGGGTATAATGCTGTTTGTCAGGTGTATAATTCTGTTTGTCAGTGGTACAATTCTGTTTGGCAGGGGTATAATTCTGTCTGTCAGGGGTATAATTCTGATTGGCAGGGGTATAATTCTGTTTGACAGAGGTATTATTCTATTTGGCAGGGGCATAATTCTGTTGGCCCAGGGGTACAATTCTGTTTGGCAGGGGTACAATTATTTTTGTCAGGTTTATTATTCTGTTTGTCAGGGGTATACTTCTGTTTGGCCGGTGTCTACGTCTGTTTGTCAGGGGTACAATTCTGTTGGCAGGTGTATTATTCTGTTTGTCAGAGGTATAATTCTGTTTGGCAGGGGTATATTTCTGTTCGCAGGGGTATAATTATGTTTGGGAATGGTACAATTCTGTTCGGCCGGTGTATAATTCTGTTTTGTCAGGGGTACAATTCTGTTTGGCAGGTGTATTATTCTGTTTGTCAGGGGTATAATTGTGTTTGTCGGGTGTATAGTTCTGTTTGTCAGGGGTACAATCCTTTGTTGGTAGGTGTATTATTCTGTTTGTCAGGGGTATAATTCTGTTTGGCAGAGTTATAATTCTGTCTGTCCGGTGTATAATTCTGTTTGGCAGGGGTATAATTCTGTTTGGCAGAGTTATAATTCTGTTTTTCCGGGGTATAATTCTTTTTGTCAGGGGTAAAAGTCTTTGTATCAGGGGTATATTTCTGATTGTCCGGGGTGTAATTCTGTTTGTCGGGTTTATTATTCTGTTTGTCCGGGGTATAGTTCTGTTTGGCAGGGGTATTATTCTGTTTGTCAGGGGTATATTTCTGTTTGACAGGTGTATTATTCTGTTTGTCCGGGGTATAATTCTGTTTGGCAGGGGTTAATGTCTGTTGACAGGTGTAATTCTGTTTGACAGGGGTACAATTCTGTTTGTCAGTGATAATTCGTTGTCAGGGGAATAATATGTTTGGCAGGTGTATAATTCTGTTTGTCAGGGTACAATTCTGTTTGTCAGGGGTATAATTATGTTTTGCAGGGGTATAATTCTGTTTGGCATGGGTATAATTCTGTTTGTCAGGGGTCTAATTCTGTTTGGCAGGTGTATTATTCTGTTGACAGGGGCATAATTATGTTTGGCAAGTGTACAATTCTGTTTGGCCGGTGTATAATTCTGTTTTGGCAGGTGTATTATTCTGTTTTTCCGGGGTATAATTCTGTTTGTCAGGGGTATAATTCTGTTTGGCAGGGGTATAATTCTGTTTGGCAGGGGTATAATTCTGTTTGACAGGTGTATAATTCTGTTTGACAGGGGTACAATTCTGTTTGTCAGTGGTATAATTCTGTTTGTCAGGGGTATAATTATGTTTGGCAGGTGTATAATTCTGTTTGTCAGGGGTACAATTCTGTTTGTCAGGGGTATAATTATGATTTGCAGGGGTATAATTCTGTTTGGCATGGGTATAATTCTGTTTGTCAGGGGTCTAATTCTGTTTGGCAGGTGTATTATTCTGTTGACAGGGGCATAATTATGTTTGGCAAGTGTACAATTCTGTTTGGCCGGTGTATAATTCTGTTTTGGCAGGTGTATTATTCTGTTTTTCCGGGGTATAATTCTGTTTGTCAGGGGTATAATTCTGTTTGGCAGGGGTATAAATCGGTTGGCAGGGGTATACTTATGTTTGGCAAGTGTACAATTCTGTTTGGCCGAGGTATAATTCTGTTTGGCAGGGGTATAATTCTGTTTGTCAAGGGTATAATTCTGTGTGTCAGGGGTATAATTCTGTTTGGCAGGGGTATAATTCTGTTTGTCAAGAGTATAATTCTGATTGTCAGGGGCATAATTCTGTTTGTCAGGGGTATAATTCTGTTTGGCAGGGGTATAATGCTGTTGTTCAGGGGTATAATATTATTAATTATCGAACAACAGTCTTGAAATAAATAAAAAAAGAATACAAATTGTAAGAGTTTCTCAAACATTTGACTTTAGTATACACATCATAAATCCACCACAAATACACGTTCTATTCTTCGGTTGGATACAATACCTTGTAAAATATCGGACATCTTCAGAATCCATATCATAGCTGTAGCTGGGACTACTTTTCTCAGTTGTACACGAAGTGAAACAAATACATGCGTCCAGCAAGCTAAGCTTGTCTAAATATTATATATAACTATTTGTTGTGTCTTCAATACTACCCCTCACTTTGTAGAGTCTTTATTAGGCAGCCTGCAAAAGTTCTCTGTATTATGTGGCATAAATAGGCCTATATGTGTCCTAAAATCCGGAATTGGGAGGACAATCCGTTTGTATAATGGATCCTGTTAATATATATATACCTCTATAGCCTGTACTGTAACTAAATCATGCCTAAATGTCTTTTCAGTACGCCACATATTTGCCGACGGAAATACAGTCAGGACAGAAACATAAATAACCAATTGACGTTACTGTTTTGATAATGTTACAACGAGAGAATTATAATAACAGGATTATTAGATTACATAACTCTTTTGATCACTAGATATCGTATTGCAATCGAGTGAAATGATTGAGACTTGACCACATCAGTGATTACTACGCCTCTCGCGTAAACTTGTCTGAATCTCGGTATTTGGTTATGCTAAATATTTAATATTGACATAGCTGTCATCCACGGCGTTTCTGTTTTTAAATTAACATTAAATTAAACTAAGTTATAAATACTTACCTAATCAGGGTATATAGTCTATGTCATAATGTTTGGAGAGGTGAGAAAGCGCGCACTTACGTCATTTAGTTGGTGTTATTTGCAAATTATAAAAACATGCATAGAGAAGTGGGGCACCAGTGGGCAATGTCAAGGTCCCTAGGGTGACTATGTCGCCCTCTACAATGTGACAGGGTGGCACATTCGAGTGCAGTAAGAAATAAATTATCAAAATTATGGTTAGAAAAATATCTACTTCTGATCAGCTGAAATTTTGGTTACCTACTAATCGTAATTTTGTTTCAGTTATTGTTTATCGAACGGGTTCTCTATTTTTTATTTTTAAACGGGTAGGCTGTCGATGACAACTATGGCAATATTGATGATGAAGCAAAGCCAACGAATGATGTGAAATAAACATCAGATATAGGTATTTCGGTTACAAATTCGCAATTTTCAAATATATTTACAGATTAGTCTACTCACAGTATGGTTCGCGTTAGAGTTGCTTACCTCTCGTATAAATCCTTTGTGAATTTTTCTTCATCGATTTTTTTTGAATATAGGTCGCATTGAATCCTTCTCTTGCAACAGTACGACTCCATCCCTTTGGTGTTAGAACAGAACCTTCCTCAAATTGTATTATCATCGTATCAGATTCCGAATAAATGTGTGTTGGTATCATTTTAAGATTGCAGAATGTTTTGTTCGCCGTGAAACGATCTGATATGGTTAAAGATGATCCTGAAAGCAATTGAGCATAAGTAATAACTAATAAGCATCATCATTTTCATAAAGTTCAAAGATAATTTCAAACGGATATTTTTCTGTTGTTGATCACTTTCAGCTAACAAAAGATGATTTTATTTGTATATAAATTAAATACGATTCTGAAATATTGTGTACATTAGTATACATACATATTAAGTATGCAGCGTGTGCAACACATATACCAATACTACTAGTTATAAACCAAATCTGAAATGTCAAGCTCAACCTACATGTATGTAAGGACAATTTACAGGGTAAAATTCATATTGTTGATAAACAACAGTGTGGAATAATGTGGGTAAAAGTATCTGGAGAACTCCTAAATTTTGACGAAGATTTGTATTGTTGCAATGTGCATATTCCACCAAAAAATTCTAAGGTGATAGCCCATCTTGATATAAACATGTTTGACCAAATAGAAACAGACATTGAACGATATAAATCACAAGGTAAAATTATGATAATGGGATATTTCAACAGTCGAACATCTAATTTATCCGATTTGTTGCAACATGATAGATATATAGATGATGACAACCCAATACAACCAAATATAGATATGTTACCACGATGTAATAGGGATCATACTGTAGACGAGTTTGGTCATCGATTAATTTTATTATGCAAAACAACCAATTTATCAATAGTAAACGGCCGAATGTCGAATGATGAAGGCATAGGCGAATATACGTTTCATAACCATAACGGCAGTATCACCGTAGACTCTGTTTGTTAAATATAGATGCTTTTAAACATATAATACAATTCGCAGTAAATAATCTCACCGATCTCGGATCATTCCGCCATAGTAATTTCTATAGTAAAACAACGCTCACGCGAAACATAGCTCTGATGTTTACATAGCGTGGGCATATTCTTCAATACACGAATTGCCTACTAGGGTATTGGACAAACAAAACATACTACACGATTTAATTGATAGTATCTACGAATGTAGTATGGACACTAGTGTGAATAAATTCACACAATTCATGCAGGATCACGCATTTAGTGTATTTGGCAAACACCGTTCATATTCAACTAATGTAACTCCGAATCTGCGGAGAAGTAAGTGGTTCAACGCTAATTGTTATAGTATACGTAAAGAATTTAATCGAGTAAGGAACATTTATAATAGGAATAAATCACAGGAAAATAAACGGTTATTTTTACAAGTTAAAAATGAATATAATAAAATTTAAAAGATTATCGAGGCGAAAAGAAAGAAATAGTATAATGGAGACTGCCAGAAAACAGCCGCGTAATATTAAAAAACATTACAAAATGTCTGTCCCTGAAAAGTGAAACGCTAAACGATTTGTATGCACATTTTAAAGGAGTATACGGCAATAAGCCAAACAAGCTACTCGATGAACCGGAAATACCCGAATTACACAATGACCAATTAGACGCGCCAATTACAGAAAATGAACTTAGAAAGGCAATAGCCTCTCTTAATAATAACAAACGTCCAGGTAGCGACAACTTGATAGCAGAGGTATTTAAAAACATAATCGATATCATTGCACCATTTATGATAACATTATATAACAAGCTCTTCGAATATGGTGAATATCCAGCATCTTGGACTGAGGGTATTATAATACCAATCTATAACAAAGGAGATGTTAATAAATCTAATAAATATAGAGGAATCGTCCTCACAAATGTAATGGGGAAAATATACTCACATATCCTTAGCAAACGATTAAGTAAATGGGCAGATGAGAATAATACAATTAACCCTAATCAATTTGGTTTTCAAAAGGGCAGGTCTACAACAGACTGTATATTCATATTTCACTTGATCATAGCTAAATTACTAAAAGAAAAACAAAATTTATACTGCGCGTTCTTGGACTACGAACGTGCATATGATAATCTGGATAGGAACATGTTATTTCAAAAACCTATAAATGAAAACGTAAGTTCAAAGACCGTAAACGCTATATAAGAGATATGTACAGTGTAGTAAAAGCTAGTTTAGGCTATAAAGCACAGTTTTCGGACAGTTTCGACTCACTAACGGGTGTATTACAAGGGGATTCGGCATCCAGTATACTATTTCTACTCTTTATGAATGATATTGTACAAAGCATAAATAGTGACATGCCTGGGATTTTCACATATGAGGAATTAAAATTGTTTATATTGCTTTTTGCCGACGACGCCGTATTATTTGCCTATAAACCGGAAGCTTTACAGATAATGTTGGATGATATCGATCAGTATTGCAGAATATGGAGACTAACAATTAAAACCGCAAAAACTAAGGTCATGATATTTGAAAATGGTAGACACTCAACCTATATTTTTTAACTGAATAACACTGACTTAGAGATAGTCACATCTTTTAAATATCTAGGAGTGTACTTTTTCAAAAACGGAAACTGGAACAGAACGAAAAAGAAAATAGCGCAACACGCAGCATATTCAATGCACAATCTATTCATCATATTCCACCAAATTGAATTACCTATCTGAAAAATGTAAACTGTTCGATTATTTGTAACATCAAAGTTAAACTATTGCGCGGATGTATGGGGGAACCAGAGAAGCTATTGAAGTAGAACGCATACATTCAAAGTTTTGTCGTAAGATATTGGCCGTAAAACATAAAAACACCGTTACATACCTGTAGAAAAATAATAACGATCAAATACTGTATCAAGGTTATAAACAGTAATGAAAATTCGCTAACAAAGCAAATATACAAAATGCTTAGACAAGATACCGAAAATGAACATTCTCAAAATAAAGACAATTGAGTTTCAAATATTAAAAACATTAATAAATAACATCGGCATGTCCGATATATGGGAAAATCAAAACACGCTACATGTACACATAGCCCCTTTAAGACAAAGAATTTTAGATATGTATAACCAAAGTTGGTATGCCAGCATCAGCAACACTCGGAAATTGTTAAATTATAGTTCAAATTAAGCACACCTTCGGACTAGAACACTATCTAGACAGTATAGTTGAAAATAAATATAGATATGCCCTTACTAGACTCAGAATACGTTCACACAAATTAGCCATCGAAACAGGAATATATTTAAATATAGATAGAAACAATAGGAAATGTTTAAATTGTAATATGAACCAAGTAGAATCAGAATACCATTTTATCTTAGTTTGTCCCAAATATAGACAGTTAAGATCACAATAGTTCAAGCCTTATTTTTGCAAATGGCCAATATCTAATAAATACATAACATTAATGAATCAAACATCGGAAAAGACATTAGTCAACTTAGCAAAATTTATTAATTCAGCAGACAGAATGCGAACACAACAAACGTAATAAACAGTCAGACATTTAGTTACTTTTTCCATTTACACTTGAATAACTCTTCTGTAAAAGTTCATGTATTTACTATGTATGTAATTATGCATAATTATGCATTGCTCTTAGCATGTATATGCTTTATGCAATAAACAAGTTGAATTGAATTGAATTGAATTGTATGTACATATTTTGAATATTAGACTGTGTAAATTCAAAGAAATAAATATTGTTTAAACTACGTGATATGATTTGCTAAATCTGCTCATTGCTAAGAAAATAAGAACGTTTGAGTGTGAGGTTGATATTGGAGAAAATGTTTATAACTTGCAGGCATGGGCACTTTTTTATCAGCTAAATTTAAGAAATAATATTGTCCTTCAGTTATTTATTGGCGAATACACATTGTTTGGAGTTATGACGCGTACGAATAATTAGTGTTTAATTCCGTCACAAGGAATGACGAATTATGCGCATTGACCACTTTTAGTATTTTTTTTTAATATGATGGCATGCAATTACAAGAGTATAAAACAGTTTCACAATTAATTGTTAACGACAATGTATTCACTGAGTCCAAGTAATTGCTGTTATACGAAATAAAATAATTGTATGGAAAGCTATATGGAGGTTGATTTACCGAAAACTGACATTTTCCGTCGAATTATGTTAAACTAACAGAATTGAAAATTTAATTATTTTACAACTTTTATATTAATCATTCTCTTTGGCGCGGATGAAAGCTAATATGTGGTTATTTGCGTGGGGGATACCAGAGTACAAGGAGAAAACACAACTGATCCGATCTAGCGACCACCTGATTACCTCTCACATACTTCCCGGTCCGACGATCGAGCCCATGTTTCAGGTGGTATATACGTAAATAATAATAATAATCGAATGTAGTCCCAATAATTAATATAGTTCTTTTTGGGAAAAATACATTTTCATGACAGGCAGTATATCGTGTTTGTGTTTTTTGAGAAATGGTGTGACTTTAGAAAACTTCAGACTAGTTGATAAGTAGAAAATATGTGGTACAAGAATTCAAGCCATACTTTCCTAACTGAAGGTTGGCATAAACACAGCGACGTTATTCACAGGTGAGCGCTACCTGATGGTTGGTATAAACACAGAGACGTTATTCACAGGTGATCACTAACTGAAGGTTGGTATAAACACAGTGACATTATTCACAGGTGAGCGCTAACTGAAGGTTGGTATAAACACAGTGACGTTATTCACAGGTGATCACTAACTGAAGGTTGGCATAAACACAGTGACGTTATTCACAGGTGATCACTAACTGAAGGTTGGCATAAACACAGTGACGTTATTCACAGGTGATCACTAACTGAAGGTTGCATAAACACAGTGACGTTATTCACAGGTGAGGTGATCACTAACTGAAGGTTGGCATAAACACAGTGACGTTATTCACATGTGATCACTAACTGAAGGTTGGTATAAACACAGTGACATTATTCACATGTGATCACTAACTGAAGGTTGGTATAAACACAGTGACGTTATTCACAGGTGATCACTAACTGAAGGTTGGTATAAACACAGTGACGTTATTCACAGGTGATCACTAACTGAAGGTTGCATAAACACAGTGACGTTATTCACAGGTGAGGTGATCACTAACTGAAGGTTGGCATAAACACAGTGACGTTATTCACAGGTGAGGTGATCACTAACTGAAGGTTGGTATAAACACAGTGACATTATTCACAGGTGATCACTAACTGAAGGTTGGTATAAACACAGTGACGTTATTCACAGGTGATCACTAACTGAAGGTTGGTATAAACAGAGTGACGTTATTCACAGGTGATCACTAACTGAAGGTTGGCATAAACACAGTGACGTTATTCACAGGTGAGGTGATCACTAACTGAAGGTTGGCATAAACACAGTGACGTTATTCACAGGTGATCACTAACTGAAGGTTGGTATAAACACAGTGACGTTATTCACAGGTGAGGTGATCACTAACTGAAGGTTGGCATAAACACAGTGACGTTATTCACAGGTGATCACTAACTGAAGGTTGGCATAAACACAGTGACGTTATTCACAGGTGATCACTAACTGAAGGTTGGCATAAACACAGTGACGTTATTCACAGGTGAGGTGATCACTAACTGAAGGTTGGCATAAACACAGTGACGTTATTCACAGGTGATCACTAACTGAAGGTTGGCATAAACACAGTGACGTTATTCACAGGTGAGGTGATCACTAACTGAAGGTTGGCATAAACACAGTGACATTATTCACAGGTGATCACTAACTGAAGGTTTGCATAAACACATTGACGTTATTCACAGATGGGCGCTAACTGAAGGTTGGTATAAACACAGTGACGTTATTCACAGGTGAGCGCTAACTGAAGGTTGGTATAAACACAGAGACGTTATTCACAGGTGATCACTAACTGAAGGTTGGTATATATGTTTACTACGATTGCGAAGCAAGTTTTAACAACTTATATATTAATCACTTTCGTTGGCGCGGATGTAAGCTAATATGTGGACATTCATTTGGGGGGAAACCGGAGTACCGGGAGACAACCCACCTGTCTGATCTGGCGACCATCGCATCATCTCATACACTTCCCGGTCCGATGATCGAACATTGGTTGCATTGGGGGGACGCAAGCGCATTTAGAACAGCGCTAAGCGGCCAGCCACATAAATGGAAGCTAAATGTGCAAAGGCCCATTCAGATTTGATGTCTAATTTCTTAAATATAGAACGTGGAGTAAGACGACATTATCGTAGTTCACCTTACGACTTTATTTCTGCCATTTAGACACTATTGTTAAAGATACTGACATAATATGATACCAGGATATAAAAATACACAATGAAGACATAAAAAACTCTAGATTCTGGAGCGGAAGTTTCATCTCTTGCTATCTTACTTTTAGATATACATCCTTCTTTCAATATAAAATAATAAATGCATGTGTATATACTATATAGTTTAACTGTAATTTGTACTCTATTTTATTTGTATTTGTTAATTATATAATGTAAAATATCAAAACAAAATAAATAGTTTCTGGCATACAAACTGGACACTCACATGAAGTGTACTTTCGTTTTTAACAAAAATATGACTTTATATCTGAAAACAAACCTGAATCACATCTCACATTAAACTTAGTAAAGTAAAGATGGAAATAACGTCTCTTGATATGAATGGTCCATATTTCTTGTAAGTGCGAGTGTACAATATTGAATCTTGACAATGAAGATAGGTGCATCATCGGTAGACTACAGTATTCACGTCGTTCTCCAGGTAGTGCAGTGTCATCG
>CM026388.1:9046296-9078849 GCA_014843695.1 Archivesica marissinica | reverse complement strand
CAATATATAATACTTATATAGTTAATACTTGTATTATTATGCAACAGGTTGCACTATAAATAATAAATATAGACACTTACCCATACAACCAATAGGAAACCAACACAAAAAATCAGTTGTCACGACAAGTAGTAGGTTTTTAGCCACTCTCAATTCTCGTTGACGACGTGACCATGTATTCCCTGTGTTAGGGCTTGCCAACCTCATTCTGGATGACGTCTTCTTGATTTCCATATATATTGACATTTGTCCTATAGCTATCAAACAAAATGTTATAAAATTTAGGCCAATGAAGACCAGAATTGAATATAACCAGCCAGGCGGTCTGTCTCTAGTGAGTGGTAGCGCAATACACACACCAGCTTTGGAATAAAATCTGTTACGGAAGTAACCATCATAGATTATTGGTGTGAATGCGATCGAAAATGATATCATCCACGCACTCAACGAGGCAATTGCTACATTTCTCGAGCTGAATCGAACTTGACCGAATGGATATTTGATGACAAGTAGTCTGTCCAACGTGATCAGACAAATGAAGAACACACTAGCCTCTGATGACAAGGTTGAAAGGAAACCGGCGAAGGTACACCAAGCACTATTTCTCCAGAATTCATCCACGAAGATATACCTGAAATGTAACATAGGTGTATGGTTGCATTTTACAAGAATTAATTTCATTATATCCTTGCTATGTCAAGTCGAAGGCTACTATCATATCACTTAAAATAGCAATTTGCCAAACTTCGGCAGTGCGATCAGATAAATAGTATGAGTACACACGTTGTGTGAGCTGATCACAGCTGAAGAAACAACATTACTCACCTGACCCTCGGTGAAAGGTGAGACAAACATAACTCCGACTTACATATGACCGGGTTTAAGCAGACATACCTTAA
Source organism: Archivesica marissinica (assembly GCA_014843695.1). Lineage (NCBI taxonomy): Eukaryota > Metazoa > Mollusca > Bivalvia > Venerida > Vesicomyidae > Archivesica > Archivesica marissinica. Next base: position 9,077,950 of record CM026388.1, on the reverse strand, counting down.
AAGCTAAACAATACGAATGTGCATCTAGTAACATCAAACTAACCTTTTTCTGAATACAGCATCAGCTGTCGCTATGATAATTAGATATACGCCCATCAGAAAATCTGCCACAGCAAGATTTGTCACGAACATACCGTAACCTAACTGCAATTTCTCCCGATCGTACACAACTCGATATGTAATAGAAAATATGTTTCCAACCAGTGCGCAAATTCCTATTAGCCACATCATTGTCTGCAGAACGGATAGACGTAGAAGATCTTCGCACGACGAGAACTCATCTGGTGCAGGAAGACATCTGCTCTCGGGTAGGTAGTTAGGACGAACGCAGCAATACTTGTAGTCAGGAGTGCGTAATGAAATAAGTCCAGATACCCCCACAAATAAACCCTTATGGAAATTTATTATATTATTGGATTCAATGTCAATGGTTTTTGTTTCAAGCTCGCCAAACACATTGTCCTCCATGTCACGTATTGTGTTGTTGGCGAGATAAAGTCTATCTAATCGCAAACCAGCAAATGCCTGGGAAGACATAGAGTTGATGTTTGAGCCTCTTATTTCAATATTTCGAAGGCTTAGAAGCCCCTTCAGTGCATAAGCCTCCACCGTGTGAATATCCGTGTTCCCTAATAGTACCAGACTCGTTAGTCTACGTAGACCAATAAACGCAGAAGAAGGTAATTTTGAAAGTTTGTTATAGCTTAGATCCAAGATTCGTAAATTATTTAACAGCTTAAATCTATTACTGCCGATGTCCTTTATTTCACACTGGGATAGATTCAGGGAAATTAGGTTCGGGAAATCAAATTTTATTTGATGAATAATTTCCTTGAGGTCAGGGTTTCCACTCAAATCTATCAAGCGTGATTGTTCGTGTAATTCCACTAATGAGTTAGTGTCGATTGCTGAGAAACTACAATCAGTTGAATATCCATTGCATGTACAATTTGCGGGGCAGCTGGAGATACACAAGCGCTCATCGTCGCCGAATAAACACTGGACATGTCCATCGCATACCTGCTGTAGTGGAATACACATCTTGGTGGATAAGCATCTATAGGCGAGTGGGCAGTGCACCATTGGAGCTTCTGAATGGCAATACAAGATATGTGTATTAAACATGGTTATGCATTTTACTTCTTATTTATGTGAAACAACAAATATACATTATAGCAACATAGAAATGCTAACATAAATAACGTAGGTAGCATAATGTATTCAGGTAATATACATGACTTGTGAAATGCTACCAAACTACAGGTCGAGAGTAATGTAGTCATTATACAGGCCTAATGCAATGTCTTCAATATACGAGACTAGTTTAATGTTGAGAATAATTATAATAGTTTATACAAATTTATTTTAGCTCGATTGCGAAACAAGTTATTTCAACTTATATTAATCACTCTCAAGACCTCATTCCTGGTGAAATCCATCGCCACGAGGGAGAGAGAAGAGGCAACGTGGAATTTAAATGCCTTGCCTAAGGGCACAATCATAACGGCTCCAACGGGGCTCGAACTCCAGACCTTTCGCACCTGACGCGAATGCGCATACACTGCGCTATCACGACTTCCACTTAATAATTATATTGACTTGTGTAATGTTATAACTATGCAATATCAATATCCTATTCGATAAAGTGTGTTCACATAAGAAACGTACCGCTACACAATTCAGGAAAATAGTTGACGCCAATAGAGGACAGACTATTCCACCGTTTTACGAACACGTCGATGACAAACGGAAATGTATCTGCAATTGGAGGTGTAGTCCGTGGGTCTTGCATTACTCTGTATAAACGGACATCTGGCATAGAATTGATATTTCCAAACATCAACTTAGCAACAGTTTCGGATTCATTACTTTTTTGTATAAAGATAATTCCCCTCGATGTATTCTTTGTAAACTGAATACTGTTGATAAAATCCGACGCCATGATGGAATAGTTACAACTAATCGCATTGCTAGTAGTATCGTGTGGATCCACCTTTGTATCAGATATATCAAGAATTCTGTGCTCAAAACCCTGTATTTCTGAATGTGTCCGTGAATGGAACTTTAATTCTCTCACGATGCTGTTTGCTGTGTGGAATTTGTTGGCGACACGTTTCATCAATTTGTCATCAGTGTCTTCAACTTCATATATAATTATTACCTCCAGTGCCTCGTCATGACAACCTGCGTAGAATGTTATTGCTGACAATTAGAATCGTTGTATAAATCGGCAATATAAATATATGTTCTTCATGCTCATTTCTACGTATATTATTACCAGCAGGCATTATTTATTTATTCTACTCCACTATGCATTATTATGCATTACAAATGATGCATACAATTTATCTCTGTTATGTTTCAAATTCTTTCCTCATTCGTATATCTACCACATTATATCGCCTAAGCGGTACACGCACTGCCATTTCAACTGCATAGGCATATTACTATGTACAACTACGATATAAATATCTCAAGAGCAATGTAGTCAATATACAGACCTAATGCAATGTCTTCAATTTACGAGACTAGTTTAATGTTGAGAATATATTGACTGGCGTACTGTTATAATACCAATATCGTATTCGATAACGTGTGTTCCATTTAGTAACTTACCGCTACACAATTCAGGAAAATAGTTGACGCCAACAGATGACAGAATATTCCACCGTTTTACGAACACGTCGATCACAAACGGAAATGTATATGCGATTGGAGGTGTAGTCCGTGGGTCTTGCATTACTCTGTATAAACGGAAGTCTGGCATAGATTTGATATTTCCAAACATCAACTTAGCAACATTTTCGGATTCATTACTTTTTTGTATAAAGATAATTCCTCTCGATGTAGTCTTTGAAAACTGAATACTATTTATAAAATCCGACGCCATCATGGAATAGTTGCAAGTAAACGCGTTGTTAGTAGTATCGTGTGGATCCACCTCTGTATCAGATATATCAAGAATGCTGTGCTCAAACCCCAGCATACTTGGATGTTTCCGTGAATGGAACTTTAATTCTCTCACGATACTGTTTGTTGTGTGGAATTGGTTGGCGACACGTTTCATCAATTTATCATCACTGTGCCTACCATTCTCTTCAACTTCATGTAGAAGGATTACCTCCAGTGCTTTGTCATGACAACCTGAGTAGAATGTTATTGCTGTTAGAATCGTTGGATAAATCGGCAATATAAATGTATGTTCTTCATGCTCATTTCTACGTATATTATTACTAGCAGGCATTGTTTAGTTATTCTTCTCCACTATGTATTATTGTACATTGCGAAGGGTGTATGTAATTTATCTCTGTTAAATTCTTTCCTCATTCGTATATCTACCACGTTATATCGACTAAGCGGTACGAGCAATGCCATTTCAAATGCATTGGCATATTATATAAGCATAATGACTTTGACTATGTACAACAACGATATAAATATGACAAACACCTGACACAATATGTTACCTACATATAGAATCATATCAATACATACATACAATGCAATGCATTTAAGAAACAGCAGTCATCGACAGGGTATTATCACCAATTGCCCTGTTTTCGTACACTTCCTGTTTTCTTACCCCACATTTCGAATTTGTTTGTAACTGTACCGCTGTATGTTATAGATACTTGGGTCATTAATGTAATGCAGGTGTACCATAAACATCCATTAAGCATAATGTATATGCAATTCACATCATGTTTATTATTGTAACGGCTGAAATCTAATGCTGGCTTTGCAAGATCAAGTGAGTCAAGAACAAACCATACGCAGTGTGTGCTCCATCTACTGCTACTTACCACAGTCTTGTTCATCCTGTCCGCCTGGACACTGTATCTCCGTATCACATATAAACTTCAACGGCAAGCAAAAACTGCCAGGACATTTCACTGTATTTGCAGGACACTCAAATGATTCTGAAACAAGTCCAGATAAATATGATACTGATATTAAAACATTATAATCCATCCTTTTGAACGTGCTTTATGTTGACATATATATAATCCTATTTTGAATACGATATTATTTTGTTCTCCGTAAGCAAATCATAATAACCATGAAATAAATGTGTGACTGTGTGTACACTCACTTTAACAGGAGTTCTTAACATCGCTGGCATAACAAACGGAACACGCTCATACACATGTGTGTACACTCACTTTAACAGAAGTTCATAACATCACTGGCATAGCAAACGGAACACGCTCATACACATGTGTGTACACTCACTTTAACAGAAGTTCATAACATCACTGGCATAGCAAACGGAACACGCTCATACTCATGTGTGTACACTCACCTTAACAGGAGTTCTTAACATCGCTGACATAACAAACCGAACACGCTCATACTCATGTGTGTACACTCACTTTAACAGGAGTTCTTAACATCGCTGGCATAACAAACCGAACACGCTCATACTCATGTGTGTACACTCACCTTAACAGGAGTTCTTAACATCGCTGACATAACAAACCGAACACGCTCATACTCATGTGTGTATACTCACTTTAACTGGAGTTCATAACATCGCTGACATAACAAACGGAACACGCTCATACACATGTGTGTACACTCACTTTAACAGGAGTTCCTAACATCGCTGGTATAACAAACGGAACACGCTCATACTCATGTGTGTACACTCACTTTAACAGGAGTTCTTAACATCGCTGACATAACAAACGGAACACGCTCATACTCATGTGTGTACACTCACTTTAATAGGAGTTCTTAACATTGCTGGCATAACAAACGGAACACGCTTATACACATGACTCTCGCATACAGCGTGACACTCGTATACAGCGTGACACTCATAAACAGCGTGACACTCGCATACAGCGTGACACTCGTATACAGCGTGGCTCTCGCATACAGCGTGGCACTCGCATACAGCGTGACTCTCGCATACAGCGTGACACTCACATACAGCGTGAAATTCGTATACAGCCTGGATCTCGCATACAGCGTGACACTCGCATACAGCGTGGCTCTCGCATACAGCGTGACACTCGCATACAGCTTTGACACTCGCAACTAGCATGTTACTCGCATTTAGCGTGATACTCGCATACAGCGTGGCTCTCGCATACAGCGTGATACTCGCGTATAGCGTGACACTCGCATACAGCGTGACTCTCGCATACAGCGTGACACTCGTATACAGCGTGGCTCTCGCATACAGTGTGACACTTGCACACAGCGTCACACTCGCATACAGCTTTGACACTCGCATACAGCGTGACACTCGTATACAGCGTGGGTGGCTCTCGCATACAGCGTGACATTCGTATACAGCGTGGCTCTCGCATACAGCGTGACACTCGCATACAGCGTGACACTCGCAACTAGCGTGACACTCGCATGCAGCGTGGCATTCGTATACATTGTGGCTCTCGCATATAGCGTGATACTCGCATACAGCGTGACACTCGCATACAGCTTTGACACTCGCATATAGCGTGACACTCGCATACAGTGTGACATTCGTATTTCGTGTTTTTGCTTACTATACAGTATTTTACACAATAATACACACCCTTAAACAGTCGCCCATACGCATCGGAGTGGTCGACTTCAAATAAAACCACAGCTGTATCCATGTACATTGGTTTGCCCATGTGTATCGGAGTGGTCGACTTTAAATAAAACTATAGCTTTATACATGTACGTTGGTTTGCACATGTGTATCGGAGTTGTCGACTTTAAATAAAACTACAGCTTTATCCATGTACATTGGTTTGCGTTGAATAACACATACACCGTTACCTAACACGTCAGTTGCACATATGCCTCGGAATGGACCACTTTAAATAAAACAACAGCGTAACATAATACATGAAATATTAAGAATGAGATCTACAAACAAATTGACATGGAAGTCATACAGAGAACAACATGTAGTATATCTATACAAACTAATTGACATGGAAGTCATACAGAGAACAACATGTAGTATATATATACAAACTAATTGACATGGAAGTCATACAGAGAACAACATGTAGTATATATATACAAACAAATTGACATGGAAGTCATAAAGAGAACAACATGTAGTATATCTATACAAACAAATTGACATGGAAGTCATACAGAGAACAACATGTAGTATATCTGTACAAACAAATTGACATGGAAGTCATACAGAGAACAACATGTAGTATATCTATACAAACAAATTGACATGGAAGTCATACAGAGAACAACATGTAGTATATCTATACAAACAAATTGACATGGAAGTCATACAGAGAACAACATGTAGTATATCTATACAAACAAATTGACATGGAAGTCATACACAGAACAACATGTAGTATATATATAAAAACAAATTGACATGGAAGTCATACAGAGAACAACATGTTGTATATCTATACAAACAAATTGACATGGAAGTCATACAGAGAACAACATGTAGTATATCTATACAAACAAATTGACATGGAAGTCATACAGAGAACAACATGTTGTATATCTATACAAACAAATTGACATGGAAGTCATACAGAGAACAACATGTAGTATATCTATACAAACAAATTGACATGGAAGTCATACAGAGAACAACATGTAGTATATCTATACAAACAAATTGACATGGAAGTCATACAGAGAACAACATGTAGTATATCTATGCAAACTTAATTGATAAATTACAGGATCAAAACATGATTATAAAAACGGATTTCCACCCAATTCTTTAGGACATATATTGCCCTATTTATGTCTTATAATGCAGGTAGCCTAACTTAGACTATACACAGCACTGGGTAAGATTGAAAATACAAGAAATAGTTGCTGAAATAAATGCATTATATTCAACATTAAATATCACACAACATATGTATTCATAGGAAGGGTGGAACGTTCCTCCCATTGATGATAATATCTAATAGGTGGAACGTTCCTCCCTTTGATAAAATCTAATAGGTGGAATGTTCCTCCCTTTGATAATATATAATAGGTGGAACGTTCCTCCCATTGATGATAATTTCTAAATAGGGTGAACGTTCCTCCCTTTGGTGATTTCTAATAGGGTGAACGTTCTTCCCTTTGATAATATCTAATAGATGGAACATTCTTCCCTTTGATAATTTCTAAATAGGGTGAACGTTCTTCCCTTTGGTGATTTCTAATAGGGTAAACGTTCCTCCCTTTGATAATTTCTAATAGGGTGAACGTTCCTCCCTTTGGTGATTTCTAATAGGGTGAACGTTCCTCCTTTTGATAATATCTAATAGATGGAACGTTCCTCCCTTTGATAATTTCGAATAGGGTGGAACGTTCCTCCGTTGGTCAAGCAGTGCCAATATTTACGTTTTCAATTAAGGTACATATAATCCGATAATATACCTTATTTGCAAAAGTTAAAGAAACATAAATGAATTTGTTTCTCAAAGGGAGGAACGTTCCTCCCTCTGATACAGTAGTATCAAAATCCGGTCATCGCGTGTTTATTTAAAATATTTAAGTTTTCTAATCTAATACTTAAAGTAACGAGAAGTCAGAGAAGTTATATTGGCAAATAAAGGATCGTGCAAATATTAACTAATCAATTATCAATCAATATCAATTAATTACGAAAACGATAAACCTTACCACAGCCCTGTAGATGAAGCCCAGATCTACAACCTATAATGAATCCGGCGGAGTCAGTGTCATACACGCATTTTACAGAGGCCGGAAATGTTTTGTTCCCATTCTCACAACTTACTGTAGCTTCACCAACGTCAATGTCTAAAATAAAAATCGAACATGGCTAGTCATTTTGTCTGTATACGCAAAAAGAAATGCGCCATACTTAAATCTGCAATAAAACGTTGTTTAGCAAGTTAAGCTAAAGCAGGCGTCATTTTACTACAATGTTTGTGGTTTTGTGATGCCATATACGCACTCTAATAAATAACACCAACACATGTGTTGCGATTTTTAAATATTTTGATCATGAAATAGAATCGAAATATTTGAATTTGCACTAATATTAGCGAATAAAATATGGTTTCTCAAATATAGTATATTATGATTCACGAATTCAGATATAGTTAAATAAATTTATGACACATCAGGCGTGTGCTTACTTCCAAGATGTGTAGCTGGTACAGTGATTGGGTATATCTACGTACGGGACTACGGTTACACATGTGTATCACAGAGTGTAGCTGGTACAGTGATTGGGTATATATCTACGTACGGGACTAAGGCTACACGTGTGTATCACATAGTGTAGCTGGTACAGTGATTGGGTATATATCTACGTACGGGATTACGGCTACACGTGTGTATCACATAGTGTAGCTGGTACAGTGATTGGGTATATATCTACGTACGGGACTACGGCTACACATGTGTATCACAGAGTGTAGCTGGTACTGTGATTGGGTATATCCCTACGTACGGGATTACGGCTACACATGTGTATCACAGAGTGTAGCTGGTACAGTGATTGAGTATATAATACCTACGCGCTATGTCTACATAGGACACCCTTCTTCGAATAAGAATAGTGTTGCACAATGTCTGTTTAGAATATTTTCAGATGCTACAGACAGTAATCCGACACCAAAACTACAAATCTATAAAGAATTACATACAAGACATTCACAGCCCTCTCTCTGATAAAATAGGGAACTAGTGTTCGAGACAACAGTCGATACTATGTCCATGAAAACACAGATACTTCACATGTCATAGATATATATGATATTTGTGTTTACTAGTGCAAGATAAGATTTTATTCCATCGAGTGATCACCGAAATTTGTATTTCCACGAGATGAAATAAAAGTCTATCTTACACTAATAATTACAATCTTTCTTTATTTATGATGTCCAGTGACTTGGCTAAATAAATAATATTTGGTAGGAAATTGTATTCATTTTACATGCACCTGTTGGGAGCCTCATTTCACTACAACACGCAACTGCACAACCGCTTATGTTAGTGTACACGTTCGTATTAAGAACTAGTTCCGGAATAATTCACAAGTTAGTTTCTGTTTACTGCCAATATTAAAAACTATAGACAAAACAAATTCATTAGAATATATTACTTTATAATTAATTAACTGTCCATGGTTGTCAAAAAATATCTAACATACAAAAGTACACCCAACCGCGGAGAAATACGAAACTCAAGCAGTGACGAACTGCCACAGTCCACACACATGATGAGCTCTACGAAGATAGTACAAAGTAAACAGAGCGAGAGACAGAGAAATAGGAGAGAGAGAGAGAGGAGAGAGGAGAGGAAAGAGAGATATGCAGATAGAGAAAGAGAGGAGAGACAGAGAGGTAGGAGATAGAGTGGAGAATGAGGAGAGGAAAGAGAGAGATGCAGATAGAGAGAAAGAGACAGAGAGAGAGGAGAGGAAAGAGAGATATGCAGATAGAGAGAGAGAGGCGGGAGAAAGAGGCAGATAGATAGGAGATAGACAGGAGAGAGAGTAGAGGAAAGAGAGATATGCAGATAGAGATATATATATATATAGAGAGAGAGAGAGAAAGAGAGAGGGGGGTCTACACATGTATTATAAAATGCTAATGACAGCATGGACTATATTATGTATGTTAAGCACAACATGCCCTATAGTGTTCTGAAGTTTGTGCAGCTGACATTTACTGTGTATATGCCAGTGGTATAAACAGCTGACATTGACTGTGTATATGCCAGTGGTATAAACAGCTGACATTGACTGTGTATATGCCAGTGGTATACACAGATAGTGCTTCCCATACCAAAGCCATTAGGAATTTATAATACATTCATAACTAGAACTTACTTTGCGCACACATGATAGGTCCTGGAGTTATTTCAATGCCAATGCGAGTAGTATTTACATTCAAGCTGATGTCTCGCATCTTATTCCTATTCTCGATGTACTCAAATAATACTCGATCCATTTCTGTGATGGTAAGTTGTGCATCGTCACAATAATGTATAGATCTGGAAATAAATGTGTAATATTTATATGCATACTACGGCGAACCACCATGTTCACCAATCTATCAACTGGCATGAACAACCATGTTCACCAATCTATCGACTGGCAGGAACCACCTTGTTCACCAATTTATCAACTGGCAGGAACCACCTTGTTCACCAATCTATCAACTAGCAGGAACCACCATGTTCACACCAATCTATCAACTGGCAGGAACCACCATGTTCACCAATCTATCAACTGGCAGGAACCAACATGTTCACTGATATATCAACTGGCAGAAACAACCATGTTCACTGATATATTAACTGGCAGGAACCACCTTGTTCACCAATCTATCAACTGGTAGGAACCACCTTATTCACCAATATATCAACTGGCAGGAACCACCATGTTCACACCAATCTATCAACTGGCAGGAACCACCATGTTCACCAATCTATCAACTGGCAGGAACTAACATGTTCACCAATCTATCGACTGGCAGGAACCACCTTGTTCACCAATTTATCAACTGGCAGGAACCACCTTGTTCACCAATCTATCAACTGGCAGGAACCACCATGTTTACACATATCTACCAACTGGCAGGAACCACCATGTTCACCAATCTATCAACTGGCAGGAACCAACATGTTCACCAATCTATCAAATGGCAGGAACTAACATGTTCACTGATATATCAACTGGCAGAAACCACCATGTTCACTGATATATTAACTGGCAGGAACCACCTTGTTCACCAATCTATCAACTGGCAGGAACCACCCTGTTCACCAATATATCAACTGGCAGGAACCACCATGTTCACACCAATCTATCAACTGGCAGGAACCACCATGTTCACCAATCTATCAACTGGCAGGAACTAACATGTTCACTGATATATCAACTGGCAGGAATCACCATGTTCACCAACTTATCAACTGACAGGAACCACCATGTTCACTGATATATTAACTGGCAGGAACCAACATGTTCACTGATATATTAACTGGCAGGAACCAACCTGTTCACAAATATATCAACTGGCAGGAACCACTATGTTCACAAAAATATCAACTGGCAGAAACCAACATGTTCACTGATATATTAACTGGCAGGAACCAACCTGTTCACAAATATATCAACTGGCACGAACCAACATGTTCACCAATATATCAACTGGCAGGAACCACCATGTTCACCAATTTATCAACTGGCAGGAACCAACATGTTCACCAATCTATCAACTGGCAGGAACCACCAAGTTCACCAATCTATCAATTGGTAGGAACCACCATGTTCACCAATATATCAACTAGCAGGAACAACCATGTTCACCAATCTATCTAATGGCAGGAACCACCATGTTCACCAATCTATCAACTGGCAGGAACCACCATGTTCACTGATATATTAACTGGCAGGAACCACCATGTTCACTGATATATTAACTGGCAGGAACCAACCTGTTCACAAATATATCAACTGACATGAATCAACATGTTCACCAATCTATCATCTGGCAGGAACCAACATGTTCACCAATCTATCAACTGCCAAGAACCAACATGTTCACCAATCTATCAACTGGCATGAACCAACATGTTCACCAATCTATCTACTGACAGGAACCAACATGTTCACCAATATATCAACTGGCATGAACCAACATGTTAACCAATCTGTCAACTGGCACGAACACACATGTTCACCAATCTATCAACTGCTAAGAACTAACATGTTCACCAATCTTTCAACTGACAAGAAACAACATGTTCACCATTCAACTGGCAGGAACTAACCTGTTCACCAATATATCAACTGGCACGAACTAACATGTTCACAGATCAACCAATTGACTTGAAACGCATGTTCACAAATCTATCAACTGGCAAGAACCAACATGTTCACCAATCTATCAACTGACACGACGAACATGTTTACCAATATATCAACTGGCAGGAACCAACATGTTCACCAATCTATCAACTGACAGGAACCAACCTGTTCACTGATATATCAACTGGCAGGAACCACCATGTTCACCAACCTATCAACTGACAGGAACCACCATGTTCACTGATATATTAACTGGCAGGAACCAACATGTTCACTGATATATTAACTGGCAGGAACCAACCTGTTCACAAATATATCAACTGGCAGGAACCACTATGTTCACAAAAATATCAACTGGCAGGAACCAACATGTTCACTGATATATTAACTGGCAGGAACCAACCTGTTCACAAATATATCAACTGGCACGAACCAACATGTTCAACAATATATCAACTGGCAGGAACCACCATGTTCACCAATTTATCAACTGGCAGGAACCAACATGTTCACCAATCTATCAACTGGCAGGAACCACCATGTTCACCAATCTATCAATTGGTAGGAACCACCATGTTCACCAATATATCAACTAGCAGGAACAACCATGTTCACCAATCTATCTAATGGCAGGAACCACCATGTTCACCAATCTATCAACTGGCAGGAACCACCATGTTCACTGATATATTAACTGGCAGGAACCACCATGTTCACTGATATATTAACTGGCAGGAACCAACCTGTTCACAAATATATCAACTGGCATGAATCAACATGTTCACCAATCTATCAACTGGCAGGAACCAACATGTTCACCAATCTATCAACTGCCAAGAACCAACATGTTCACCAATCTATCAACTGGCATGAACCAACATGTTCACCAATCTATCTACTGACAGGAACCAACATGTTCACCAATATATCAACTGGCATGAACCAACATGTTAACCAATCTGTCAACTGGCACGAACACACATGTTCACCAATCTATCAACTGCTAAGAACTAACATGTTCACCAATCTTTCAACTGACAAGAACCAACATGTTCACCATTCAACTGGCAGGAACCAACCTGTTCACCAATATATCAACTGGCACGAACTAACATGTTCACAGATCAACCAATTGACTTGAAACGCATGTTCACAAATCTATCAACTGGCAAGAACCAACATGTTCACCAATCTATCAACTGACACGACGAACATGTTTACCAATATATCAACTGGCAGGAACCAACATGTTCACCAATCTATCAACTGACAGGAACCAACCTGTTCACTGATATATCAACTGGCAGGAACCTCCATGTTCACTGATATATTAACTGGCATGGAACAACATGTTCACAAATATATCAACTGGCAGGAACCAACATGTTCACCAATCTATCATATGGCAGGAACCACCAAGTTCACCAATCTATCAATTGGTAGGAACCACCAAGTTCACCAATATATCAACTAGCAGGAACAACCATGTTCACCAATCTATCAACTGGCAGGAACCACCATGTTCACTGATATATTAACTGGCAGGAACCAACATGTTCACTGATATATTAACTGGCAGGAACCAACCTGTTCACAAATATATCAACTGGCAGGAATCACTATGTTCACAAATATATCAACTGGCAGGATCCAACATGTTCACTGATATATTAACTGGCAGGAACCAACCTGTTCACAAATATATCAACTGGCACGAACCAACATGTTCATCAATATATCAACTGGCAGGAACCACCATGTTCACAAATATATCAACTGGCAGGAACCAACATGTTCACCAATCTATCAACTGGCAGGAACCACCAAGGTCACCAATCTATCAATTGGTAGGAACCACCATGTTCACTGATATATCAACTGGCAGGAACCAACATGTTCACCAATCTATCAACTGGCAGGAACCACCAAGTTCACCAATCTATCAATTGGTAGCAACCACCATGTTCACCAATATATCAACTAGCAGGAACAACCATGTTCACCAATCTATCAACTGGCAGGAACCACCATGTTCACTGATATATTAACTGGCAGGAACCAACATGTTCACTGATATATTAACTGGCAGGAACCAACCTGTTCACAAATATATCAACTGGCAGGAACCACTATGTTCACAAATATATCAACTGGCAGGAACCAACATGTTCACTGATATATCAACTGGCAGGAACCACCAAGTTCACCAATCTATCAATTGGTAGCAACCACCATGTTCACCAATATATCAACTAGCAGGAACAACCATGTTCACCAATCTATCAACTGGCAGGAACCACCATGTTCACTGATATATTAACTGGCAGGAACCAACATGTTCACTGATATATTAACTGGCAGGAACCAACCTGTTCACAAATATATCAACTGGCAGGAACCACTATGTTCACAAATATATCAACTGGCAGGAACCAACATGTTCACTGATATATTAACTGGCAGGAACCAACCTGTCACAAATATATCAACTGGCACGAACCAACATGTTCACCAATATATCAACTGGCAGGAACCACCATGTTCACCAATTTATCAACTGGCAGGAACCAACATGTTCACCAATCTATCAACTGGCAGGAACCACCAAGTTCACCAATCTATCAATTGGTAGGAACCACCATGTTCACCAATATATCAACTAGCAGGAACAACCATGTTCACCAATCTATCTACTGGCAGGAACCACCATGTTCACTGATATATTAACTGGCAGGAACCACCATGTTCACCAATCTATCCACTGGCAGGAACCACCATGTTCACTGATATATTAACTGACAGGAACCACCATGTTCACTGATATATTAACTGGCAGGAACCAACCTGTTCACAAATATATCAACTGGCATGAATCAACATGTTCACAAATATATCAACTGGCAGGAACCAACATGTTCCCCAATCTGTCAACTGACAATAACCAACATGTTCACCAATCTATCAACTGGCAGGAACCAACATGTTCACCAATCTATCAACTGGCAAGAACCAACATGTTCACCAATCTATCAACTGGCATGAACCAACATGTTCACCAATCTATCTACTGACAGGAACCAACATGTTCACCAATATATCAACTGGCATGAACCAACATGTTAACCAATCTGTCAACTGGTATGAACCAACATGTTCACCAATCTATCAACTGACACGACGAACATGTTTACCAATATATCAACTGGCAGGAACCAACATGTTCACCAATCTATCAACTGACAGGAACCAACCTGTTCACTGATATATCAACTGGCAGGAACCACCATGTTCACCAACCTATCAACTGACAGGAACCACCATGTTCACTGATATATTAACTGGCAGGAACCAACATGTTCACTGATATATTAACTGGCAGGAACCAACCTGTTCACAAATATATCAACTGGCAGGAACCACTATGTTCACAAAAATATCAACTGGCAGGAACCAACATGTTCACTGATATATTAACTGGCAGGAACCAACCTGTTCACAAATATATCAACTGGCACGAACCAACATGTTCAACAATATATCAACTGGCAGGAACCACCATGTTCACCAATTTATCAACTGGCAGGAACCAACATGTTCACCAATCTATCAACTGGCAGGAACCACCATGTTCACCAATCTATCAATTGGTAGGAACCACCATGTTCACCAATATATCAACTAGCAGGAACAACCATGTTCACCAATCTATCTAATGGCAGGAACCACCATGTTCACCAATCTATCAACTGGCAGGAACCACCATGTTCACTGATATATTAACTGGCAGGAACCACCATGTTCACTGATATATTAACTGGCAGGAACCAACCTGTTCACAAATATATCAACTGGCATGAATCAACATGTTCACCAATCTATCAACTGGCAGGAACCAACATGTTCACCAATCTATCAACTGCCAAGAACCAACATGTTCACCAATCTATCAACTGGCATGAACCAACATGTTCACCAATCTATCTACTGACAGGAACCAACATGTTCACCAATATATCAACTGGCATGAACCAACATGTTAACCAATCTGTCAACTGGCACGAACACACATGTTCACCAATCTATCAACTGCTAAGAACTAACATGTTCACCAATCTTTCAACTGACAAGAACCAACATGTTCACCATTCAACTGGCAGGAACCAACCTGTTCACCAATATATCAACTGGCACGAACTAACATGTTCACAGATCAACCAATTGACTTGAAACGCATGTTCACAAATCTATCAACTGGCAAGAACCAACATGTTCACCAATCTATCAACTGACACGACGAACATGTTTACCAATATATCAACTGGCAGGAACCAACATGTTCACCAATCTATCAACTGACAGGAACCAACCTGTTCACTGATATATCAACTGGCAGGAACCTCCATGTTCACTGATATATTAACTGGCATGGAACAACATGTTCACAAATATATCAACTGGCAGGAACCAACATGTTCACCAATCTATCAAATGGCAGGAACCACCAAGTTCACCAATCTATCAATTGGTAGGAACCACCAAGTTCACCAATATATCAACAGCAGGAACAACCATGTTCACCAATCTATCAACTGGCAGGAACCACCATGTTCACTGATATATTAACTGGCAGGAACCAACATGTTCACTGATATATTAACTGGCAGGAACCAACCTGTTCACAAATATATCAACTGGCAGGAATCACTATGTTCACAAATATATCAACTGGCAGGATCCAACATGTTCACTGATATATTAACTGGCAGGAACCAACCTGTTCACAAATATATCAACTGGCACGAACCAACATGTTCATCAATATATCAACTGGCAGGAACCACCATGTTCACAAATATATCAACTGGCAGGAACCAACATGTTCACCAATCTATCAACTGGCAGGAACCACCAAGGTCACCAATCTATCAATTGGTAGGAACCACCATGTTCACTGATATATCAACTGGCAGGAACCAACATGTTCACCAATCTATCAACTGGCAGGAACCACCAAGTTCACCAATCTATCAATTGGTAGCAACCACCATGTTCACCAATATATCAACTAGCAGGAACAACCATGTTCACCAATCTATCAACTGGCAGGAACCACCATGTTCACTGATATATTAACTGGCAGGAACCAACATGTTCACTGATATATTAACTGGCAGGAACCAACCTGTTCACAAATATATCAACTGGCAGGAACCACTATGTTCACAAATATATCAACTGGCAGGAACCAACATGTTCACTGATATATCAACTGGCAGGAACCACCAAGTTCACCAATCTATCAATTGGTAGCAACCACCATGTTCACCAATATATCAACTAGCAGGAACAACCATGTTCACCAATCTATCAACTGGCAGGAACCACCATGTTCACTGATATATTAACTGGCAGGAACCAACATGTTCACTGATATATTAACTGGCAGGAACCAACCTGTTCACAAATATATCAACTGGCAGGAACCACTATGTTCACAAATATATCAACTGGCAGGAACCAACATGTTCACTGATATATTAACTGGCAGGAACCAACCTGTCACAAATATATCAACTGGCACGAACCAACATGTTCACCAATATATCAACTGGCAGGAACAACCATGTTCACCAATTTATCAACTGGCAGGAACCAACATGTTCACCAATCTATCAACTGGCAGGAACCAACATGTTCACTGATATATTAACTGGCAGGAACCACCATGTTCACCAATATATCAACTGGCAGGAACCACCATGTTCACAAATATATCAACTGGCAGGAACCACCATGTTCACTGATATATTAACTGGCAGGAACCAACATGTTCACCAATCTATCAACTGGCAGGAACCAACATGTTCACTAATATATCAACTGGCAGGAACCACCATGTTCACTGATATATTAACTGGCAGGAACCAACATGTTCACCAATATATCAACTGGCAGGAACCAACATGTTCACCAATATATCAACTGGCAGGAACCACATGTTCCCCAATCTGTCAACTACAATGAACCAACATGTTCACCAATCTATCAACTGGCAGGAACCAACATGTTCACCAATATATCAACTGGCAAGAACCAACATGTTCACCAATCTATCAACTGGCATGAACCAACATGTTCACCAATCTATCAACTGACAGGAACCAACATGTTCACCAATATATCAACTGGCATGAACCAACATGTTCACCAATCTATCAACTGGCATGAACCAACATGTTCACCAATCTATCAACTGGCAAGAACCAACATGTTCACCAATCTATCAACTGGCAGGAACCAACATGTTCACCAATCTATCAACTGGCAGGAACCAACATGTTCACCAATCTATCAACTGGCAGGAACCAACATGTTCACCAATCTATCAACTGGCATGAACCAACATGTTCACCAATCTATCAACTGGCAGGAACCAACATGTTCACCAATCTATCAACTGGCAGGAACCAACATGTTCACCAATCTATCAACTGGCAGGAACCAACATGTTCACCAATCTATCAACTGGCAAGAACCAACATGTTCACCAATCTATCAACTGGCAGGAACCAACATGTTCACCAATATATCAACTGGCAGGAACCAACATGTTCACCAATATATCAACTGGCAGGAACCAACATGTTCACCTTTGGAACCATGTTCACCAATCTATCAATGGCAGAACCAACATGTTCACCAATCTATCAACTGGCACGAACCAACATGTTCACCAATCTATCAACTGGCAGGAACCAACATGTTCACCAATCTATCAACTGGCAGGAACCAACATGTTCACCAATATATCAACTGGCAGGAACCACCATGTTCACTAATCTATCAACTGGCAAGAACCAACATGTTCACAAATCTATCAACTGGTACGAACCAACATGTTCACCAATCTATCAACTGGCATGAACCAACATGTTCACCAATCTATCAACTGGCAAGAACCAACATGTTCACCAATCTATCAACTGACACGACCAACATGTTCACCAATATATCAACTGGCAGGAAATAACATATTCACAAATCTATCAATTGCAAAATATTTAAATAAATCTAACACTGGTTTAGTACAACATTCATTTGCATTTAAAAATAATGCATGCACGTACTGGTTGTTGTCCGAGTACCCAAACGGTGTCACTGTCATAATTATACAGGAACATTCTTGGACATCTCCATTGAGGAACAGATCACTTTTGTCAGCAGCGGCTTGTTCAGCGGGGTTACATGTCTGTGTGATCTAAACAGATGAGATACATGCGGATTGGTGAGCAGGGATACATGTCTGTGTGATCTAAACAGATGAGATACATGCGGATTGGTGAGCAGGGATACATGTCTGTGTAATCTAAACAGATGAGATACATGCGGATTGGTGAGCAGGGATACATGTATGTGTGATCTAAACAGATGAGATACATGCGGATTGGTGAGCAGGGATACATGTCTGTGTGATCTAAACAGATGAGATACATGCGGATTGGTGAGCAGGGATACATGTATGTGTGATCTAAACAGATGAGATACACGCGGATTCGTGAGCAGGGATACATGTATGTGTGATCTAAACAGATGAGATACACGCGGATTGGTGAGCAGGGACACATGTCTGTGTGATCTAAACAGATGAGATACATGCGGATTGGTGAGCAGAAATACATGTATATGCTATATCAACAGATGAGATACATGCGGATTGGTGAGCAGAAATACATGTATATGCTATATCAACAGATGAGATACATGCGGATTGGTGAGCAGAAATACATGTATATGCTATATCAACAGATGAGATACATGCGGATTGGTGAGCAGAAATACATGTATATGCTATATCAACAGATGAGATACATGCGGATTGGTGAGCAGAAATACATGTATATGCTATATCAACAGATGAGATACATGCGGATTGGTGAGCAGAAATACATGTATATGCTATATCAACAGATGAGATACATGCGGATTGGTGAGCAGAAATACATGTATATGCTATATCAACAGATGAGATACATGCGGATTGGTGAGCAGAAATACATGTATATGCTATATCAACAGATGAGATACATGCGGATTGGTGAGCAGGGTTACATGTATGTGTTATATAAACAGATGAGATACATGCGGATTGGTGAGCAGAAATACATGTATATGCTATATCAACAGATGAGATACACGAGACTGGGTGAGCATGGATACATTTATGTGTTCTCTAAGTATACAAGATATACGCAGATTGGTGAGCATGGATGAATGTATGTGTTATATATATGCATATAAGATACACGCAGCTTAGTGAACAGGGATATATGTAGGTGTTATATAATATATGAGATACACGTGGATTGGTTAACAGGGATACATACATGTGTTATCTATGCATACAAAATACACGTAGATTGGTGAACATGGATACATGTATGTGTTATATATGCATACAAGATACACGTAGAGTGGTGAACATGGATACATGTATGTGTTATATATGCATACAAGATACACGTAGATTGGTGAACATTGATACATACATGTGTTATATATGCATACAAGATACACGTAGATTGGTGAACATGGATACATACATGTGTTATATATGCATACAAGATACACGTAGATTGGTGAACATGGATACATACATGTGTTATCTATGCATACAAGATGCACGTAGATTGGTTAACAGCGATACAAGCATGTGTTATTTAAATATATGAGAATGCACGCGGATTGGTGAGCAGGGGCACATGCATGTGTTATATCTACTGTTGAGATACACGCCCATTGGTGGGCAAGGATATGTATATGTACTATATAAACAGATGAGATACACGCCCAGTGGGGAGCAGGGATATATATATGTACTATGTAAACAGATGAGATACACACGGATTGTTCAGCAGGGATAGATTTATGTGTTATATAAAAATATGAGATACACGTGGCTTGGTGAGCGGGGATACATGTATGTGCTATAGAAACATGTGAGATACACGTGGCTTGGTGAGCGGGGATACATGTATGTGCTATATAAACATATGAGATACACGTGGCTTGGTGAGCGGGGATACATGTATGTGCTATATACACATATGAGATACACGTGGCTTGGTGAGCAGTGATACATGTATGTGCTATATAAACATATGAGATACACGTGGCTTGGTGAGCAGTGATACATGTATGTGCTATATAACATATGAGATACACGTGGCTTGTTGAGTGGGGATACGTGTATGTGCTATATAAACATATGAGATACACGTGGCTTGGTGAGCAGTGATACATGTATGTGCTATATAAACATATGAGATACACGTGGCTTGTTGAGTGGGGATACGTGTATGTGCTATATAAACATATGAGATACACGTGGCTTGGTGAGCGGGGATACATGTATGTGCTATATAAACATATGAGATAGATACACGCGGATAGTCACACAAATAGCTTATTTGATATGGTGATTTTCCAGCATTTATTGTTGATGGATGATCCAGGGCGGCACTCCGAGCGGTATTTCAGGCATGTACGAATATCTGGGTAGATCCAACGACCTTCAGCAAGCTATAAATCGACAACCTAGTGTGATGCTAGGCTAAATCGGTGAGGGGCAAGTGATTTGTAATATATGCGACCTCCGACACGCACATTACTCAATAATAGTCGTGGAAGTCGTGATAGCGCAGTGGATGCGCGTTCGTTTCAGGTGCGAAAGGTCCGGAGTTCGAGCCCCGCTTGTGCCGTTACGATTGTGCCCTTAGGCAAGGCATTTAAATTCCACATTGCCTCTTCTCTGTCCTTCATGGCGATGTATTCCATCAGCAATGAGATCCCGAGAGTGATCAATATAAGTGGAAAGAACTTGTTTCGCAATCGAGCTAAAATAAATATCTATATGCTAATAGTTAATGTCCTTATGGCCGTTGTTTCCATTTCCATAGTTTGAATGTGTACACATGCATACTAATTTAATTGTTCTATCAGTGTCAACAATCTATCTCGGAGGTCCAACGGATGTTGCCAGAACGTGTGACCAGACTCATTTCTTATTTACGTATTCGTTTAATCTTAGTATTGGTGAATGTAGTTATACTATTTTATAGTTATAATTAAGCTTACATTTTGTGTGCAATTGTAGTCAGTATTCTGTAAAATGTTCAGCAATGCATCATCCAACATTTCAAGTTCTTTTGAATGAATCCTCGCCATCTTTAGTTGCACTCTGTAAGTAGATATACCATTAATAGTTACAGTAGGGCCTTGTCCAGGTAGCATATTATACTCAACACAGGGATACCAATAGACTGGATAATATACTTTAACTTTAAACGTGCCAGAGAATGATTGTTTAATGTTATATACTCACCTCAATTTCTAAATGGTCCCCTTTTGTTTTATAGCATTTGGCATGTTTGGGGCCAACAAATAGAGAGTTTTATGTTGTCATTGAATGCATTTTATTCCAGATGATTATAGAGTAATTCATTGCATAGCGATCTGTAATTCATATAAGAGGATAACGCATATGGTTATTAGTTTACTAAATGTACTGGTACAGTAGAACAACAACTAAAGGTACTGGTACAGTAGAACAACAACTAAAGGTACTGGTACAGTAGAACAACAACTAAAGGTACTGGTACAGTAGAACAACAACTAAAGGTACTGGTACAGTAGAACAACAACTAAAGGTACTGGTACAGTAGAACAACAACTAAAGGTACTGGTACAGTAGATGGTTGGTGTGCCACTAAGTTAGATATGATGAATTTAGTCGAGCTTAAATAGAAAGGTAGTGTATTACAACGGCATCGTACATACCAGTATACAACGTACATACCAGTATACATCGTACATATCAGTATACATCGTACATACCAGTATACATCGTACATACCAGTATACATCGTACATACCAGTATACATCGTACATACCAGTATACATCGTACATACCAGTATACATCGTACATACCAGTATACATCGTGCATACCAGTATACATCGTACATACCAGTATACATCGTACATACCAGTATACATGCATACATCATATTGTATGGCTAGTCAGTTATAGGACGGTCTGTACATTATGTATATGTTATCGTAAATAGTATGTATTAACAACATTCATAGACAACACTATATTCGTACTGTAATTTACACACAGTGAGAATAATATGTTAATAGTGGTAATAATTCTAACATATTTCTTGATTACGAAACAGTGTTAAATAGCTATAGCTACGTTTCTAACAACACATGGGCTCGTAGCTTGTAAAACCACATTCAACATTAATACGTTATGACATATATAACAATGTAAGTAGGCTACCATTCACTACGTCATTATAGCATATATCTCAATGTACAGTCATGATTCTACCCACCACTAACTATTCATAACATATCTCTCAATGTACAGTAGGCTACCCTCCACTAACTCATTATAACATATATCTCAATGTACAGTAGTCTACCCTCCACTAACACTTCATAACATATATCTCAATGTACAGTCATCTACCCTCCACTAACTAATTATAACATATATCTCAATGTACAGTCGTCTACCCACCACTAACTCATTATAACATATCTCTCAATGTACAGTAGTCTACCCTCCATTAACTATTCATAACATATCTCTCAATGTACAGTAGTCTACCCTCCACTAACTCTTCATAACATATCTCTCAATGTACAGTAGTCTACCCTCCACTAACTCTTCATAACATATATCTCAATGCACAGTAGTCTACCCTCCACTAACTAATTATAACATATCTCTCAATGTACAGTAGTCTACCCTCCACTAACTCTTCATAACATATATCTCAATGTACAGTAGGCTACCCTCCACTAACTCATCATAACATATATCTCAATGTACAGTAGGCTAGCTTCCACTACTTCATTATAACATATATTTCAAAATACAGTAGTCTACCCTCCACTAACACATCATAACATATATCGCTATGCAACTCATTATAACATAATTATATCTCAATGTACAGTAGTTTACCCTCCACTAACGCATCATAACATATATCTCAATGTACAGTAGTCTACCCTCCACTAACACATCATAACATATATCGCTATGCAACTCATAATAACATAATTATATCTCAATGTACATCAGTCTACTCTCAACTAACGCGTCATAACCTATATCTCAGCATGCTATGCTACAGTAACTCATTTTAATATATAGCTTTATGTACAGTAGTTTACCCTTCATTAACTCAGTATAGCATACACATCTATGTACATATCTCTATGTGCAGTAGTTTACCCTCCATTAACTCAGTATAGCTTACATACCTATGTACATATATCTCTATGTACAGTAGTTTACCCTCCATTAACTCAGTATAGAATACATACCTATGTACATATATCTCTATGTACAGTAGTATACCCTCCATTACCTCAGTATAGCATACACATCTATGTACATATATCTCTATGTACAGTAGTTTACCCTCCATTAACTCAGTATAGAATACATATCTATGTACATATCTCTCTATGTACAGTAGTATACCCTCCATTAACTCAGTATAGCATACACATATATATACATATCTCTATTTGCAGTAGTTAACCCTCCATTAACTCAGTATAGCATATATATATATGTACATATCTCTATGTACAGTAGTTTACCTTCCATTAGCTCAGTATAGCATACATATCTATGTACAGTAGTTTACCCTCCACTAACTCAGTATAGCATACATATCTATGTACATATCTCTATGTACAGTAGTTTACCCTCCATTAACTCAGTATAGCATACATATCTATGTACAGTAGTTTACCCTCCATTAACTCAGTAGAGCATACATATATATGTACATATCGCTATGTACAGTAGTTTACCCTCCATTAACGCAGTATAGCATACACATATATATACACATCTCTATGTACTGTAGTTTACCCTCCATTAACTCAGTATAGCATACATATCTATGTACATATATCTATGTACAGTAGTATACCCTCCATTAACTCAGTATAGCATACATATCTATGTACATATCTCTATGTACAGTAGTTTACTCTCCATTAACTCAGTATAGCTTACATATCTATGTACATATCTCTATGTACAGTAGTTTACCCTCCATTAACTCAGCATAGCATACCTATCTATGTACAGTAGTTTACCCTCCATTAACTCAGTATAGCATACCTATCTATGTACAGTAGTTTACCCTCCATTAACTCAGTATAGCATACCTATCTATGTACAGTAGTTTACCCTCCATTAACTCAGTATAGCATACCTATCTATGTACAGTAGTTTACCCTCCATTAACTCAGCATAGCATGCATATCTATGTACAGTAGTTTACCCTCCATTAACTCAGCATAGCATACATATCTATGTACAGTAGTTTACCCTCCATTAACTCAGCATAGCATACATATCTATGTACAGTAGTTTACCCTCCATTAACTCAGCATAGCATACCTATCTATGTACAGTAGTTTACCCTCCATTAACTCAGCATAGCATGCATATCTCTATGTAGAGTAGTTTACCCTACAATTACCGTGAGATCTCAATGTTACGGAATATGGTATAAATGGTGGCGTCATTGAAAACTGTATCAAAATTACACTCAGCTTCCGTCCCATCTGAAATAAGAAAATAGCATTACCAATTCTAGTAACTTTACTAAGTTTCCATCAAATCTTAGGCAGCAATGGTCCAAGACAAGTTCCAGTAAATTTACTCTGCTTTGATTTAATCTAAAACAGGAATAGTACAAGACATAGTATGTCAGTAAATTTATTCTGCTTCGATTTAATCTAAAACAGGAATAGTACAAGACATAGTATGTCAGTAAATTTATTCTGCTTCGATTGAATATAAAATAACAATACTACAATACATATGTCAGTATGTTTAATTTAAGTTTAACTATATTTTAGTGCTATATTTACATGTATTCAGAGTTCATACTACACAACTCATCAGCAATAATTATTGGTCCTCCCAAAAGAAATTAATTTGAACGATACAATACCTAATCTGCCAACTTAATAATCAGAATAAAACATGTATGCTATGCAATTAGTTAGGCCAAATTATGGTATATAAATTATTGTGAAGATTAAGCAAATCTTTTCAAAAAAGACATGTGACTATTACACATTAGGATTCAGTTCGAGATATGTGATTGTTGTCTACGCTTTCCTATGTGATATTATCCATGTTCTATACCCTATGCAGGCTTATCAAGTCTTACGTGGTTAACAAGTATTAGGCAATGTATTTAGGTTGCCTTGCTCAAGGACACTACGTACCCCTACAGAGTATCGAATCCGGAACCCTTCAAATTCAAATGTAAACTATGAATTCATATAATTATCAAACTTGATTAGACAATGTTCTATAACATAGAATGGTGCATTACATAGCCTGCGACATTTATTAACTAATGAACACAAATTAAAATTCAATAGAACTATGATTGTATTTATATAAACCCTCTCCTGCCGTGACCCCTGCCGTGGCCCCTGTCGTGGCCTAGTTGTTAAAGCGTCCGCCTACAGAGCGAGAGCTCAAAGTTTCGAACCTTGTCAGGGGTACATTCTGATATCACCGGTTGGTGAGCCGCCAGCTAGTTACGTGATTGTTATCGATTACCAGGCGCCTGACGAACACCTATAGGATGTTTTTCTTTGTAACAATTAATATGTGAATGATATTTGTTATGTTATTTACATACAATTAAAGTCCATATTTATATGTAATAAAATGTTTACAATTATTTTATAAATTTAAACGCAAGGTTTCCCGTTCCTTCACTGTGTGTGGTATTTGATACGGTTGCAGTATAGTTATCTTTAATTAACATCTTCCTATAAGTGTTGTCTGGGGTGTGGGCAATAACGATAGCTGATTGGATTATTGATTAGTTTGATAGACAGGTGATTGGTTAATGTTAACTGAATTGTTTGATAGACAGGTGATTGGTTAATGTTAACTGAATTGTTTGATAGACAGGTGATTGGTTAATGTTAACTGAATTGTTTGATAGACAGGTGATTGGTTAATGTTAACTGAATTGTTTGATAGACAGGTGATTGGTTAATGTTAACTGAATTGTTTGATAGACAGGTGATTGGTTAATGTTAACTGAATTGTTTGATAGACAGGTGATTGGTTAATGTTAACTGAATTGTTTGATAGACAGGTGATTGGTTAATGTTAACTGAATTGTTTGATAGACAGGTGATTGGTTAATGTTAACTGAATTGTTTGATAGACAGGTGATTGGTTAATGTTAACTGAATTGTTTGATAGACAGGTGATTGGTTAATGTTAACTGAATTGTTTGATAGACAGGTGATTGGTTAATGTTAACTGAATTGTTTGATATACAGGTGATTGGTTAATGTTAACTGATTGTTTGATAGACAGGTGATTGGTTAATGTTAACTGATTATGTTTGATAGACAGGTGATTGGTTAATGTTAACTGAATTGTTTGATAGACAGGTGATTGGTTAATGTTAACTGAATTGTTTGATAGACAGGTGATTGTTTATGTTAACTGAATTGTTTGATAGACAGGTGATTGGTTAATGTTTACTGAATTGTTTGATAGACAGGTGATTGGTTAATGTTAACTGAATTGTTTGATAGACAGGTGATTGGTTAATGTTAACTGAATTGTTTGATAGACAGGTGATCGGTTAATGTTAACTGAATTGTTTAATAGACAGGTGATCGGTTAATGTTAACTGAATTGTTTGATAGACAGGTGATTGGTTAATGTTAACTGAATTGTTTGATAGACAGGTGATCGGTTAATGTTAACTGAATTGTTTGATAGACAGGTGATTGGTTAATGTTAACTGAATTGTTTGATAGAAAGGTGATCGGTTAATGTTAACTGAATTGTTTGATAGACAGGTGATCGGTTAATGTTAACTGAATTGTTTGATAGACAGGTGATTGGTTAATGTTAACTGAATTGTTTGATAGACAGGTGATTGGTTAATGTTAACTGAATTGTTTGATAAACAGGTGATTGGTTAATGTTAACTGAATTGTTTGATAGACAGGTGATTGTTTAATGTTATCTGAATGTGATTGATTGGTTAATGTTAACTGAATTGTTTGATATACAGGTGATTGGTTAATGTTATAGACTGAATTGTTTGATAGACAGGTGATTGGTTTGAAGACAGGTGATTGGTTAATGTTAACTGAATTGTTTTTGATAGACAGTGATTGGTTAATGTTAACTGAATTGTTTGATAGACAGGTGATTGGTTAATGTTAACTGAATTGTTTGATAGACAGGTGATTGGTTAATGTTAACTGAATTGTTTGATAGACAGGTGATTGGTTAATGTTAACTGAATTGTTTGATAGACAGGTGATTGGTTAATGTTAACTGAATTGTTTGATAGACAGGTGATTGGTTAATGTTAACTGAATTGTTTGATAGACAGGTGATTGGTTAATGTTAACTGAATTGTTTGATAGACAGGTGATTGGTTAATGTTAACTGAATTGTTTGATAGACAGGTGATCGGTTAATGTTAACTGAATTGTTTGATAGACAGGTGATCGGTTAATGTTAACTGAATTGTTTGATAGACAGGTGATTGGTTAATGTTAACTGAATTGTTTGATAGACAGGTGATCGGTTAATGTTAACTGAATTGTTTGATAGACAGGTGATTGGTTAATGTTAACTGAATTGTTTGATAGAAAGGTGATCGGTTAATGTTAACTGAATTGTTTGATAGACAGGTGATCGGTTAATGTTAACTGAATTGTTTGATAGACAGGTGATTGGTTAATGTTAACTGAATTGTTTGATAGACAGGTGATTGGTTAATGTTAACTGAATTGTTTGATAAACAGGTGATTGGTTAATGTTAACTGAATTGTTTGATAGACAGGTGATTGGTTAATGTTAACTGAATTGTTTGATAGACAGGTGATTGGTTAATGTTAACTGAATTGTTTGATAGACAGGTGATTGGTTAATGTTAACTGAATTGTTTGATAGACAGGTGATTGGTTAATGTTAACTGAATTGTTTGATAGACAGGTGATTGGTTAATGTTAACTGAATTGTTTGATAGACAGGTGATTGGTTAATGTTAACTGAATTGTTTGATAGACAGGTGATTGGTTAATGTTAACTGAATTGTTTGATAGACAGGTGATTGGTTAATGTTAACTGAATTGTTTGATAGACAGGTGATTGAATTGTTTGGATACCTGTACTTTCTGTACACACTGAGATTTAGTTTTCATTTTGCATTTCTACATTTCTACATTTCTACATTTCTACATTCAGGCCGTTAGGCCCATAGTTCCCTAATTTGTTATCCAACAGTCCTCCCTGATTTATCTGTATGTTATATTATCTTCATCCATGCGTTTTATTAATAGAACCTGCACATTACAGGCAAAATAGTTAGAACTAAATTAATAATAAACTGGTTCAGACTGGTTTATCGCTTCAATTGTCTACACATACGATGATTGAATTCCAGTTTGTTCGCGTAGTTTGCAATTTTGTATACGAATTTCCGGAGAATTATTTATTAGTAATAATTTTATTAATAAATTACGCTCATTGTGTAGAGTACAAATTACACTGAACACATTTAAAAAATATAAAGAACCCGTATTTCTTCTTTGTTTATACAGCACTCATTCACTTATTTAATATCGTTCAAAGGATATATTGAGAATTCACCTACAACGGCATTTTGCAACACATGATAATCGCTTAATATACAGTATTTAGCTTGAATATAATTATGGTAATTGAACTAAGCGTAAAGTTCGAAACGTAAAATTCCGTAAATAGATACCTCGTGAATATAAAGACGTTTACAGTATATTAATAATACTTTACTCAGATTATAAACGCCAGTAGTTCTGTATCCTGCCTTCCACCATTCCTTACAGGAAGCAAGAACAGATTGGGTACATGACCTTTCGTCACTTTCGTCTTTACAATCCGGGTACTTATCACACACAAGCCGATTAGGAATACACCTTACACGATCACAATGGAATGCCCCTTCTTTGCAGAGATCTAAATAATAAAAGGCATTATCATTGAAACAGATGAGTACTGCTAATTCTAATCAAGTCTAAGTGTGTACTACAAATCTATTAATATTGCTGATATCTAATTAATTCTAAGTGTATAACACAACATATCCTTAATTAATATAGTGATTCGTGAGTTATCCCTTTCACGTTCACGAACTTTATTATACTCCGAATAATAAGAAATCATAAAGTGCCTGTGTGTTCACATATAGCCCGCCTACTCCAGTTCAGGAAATATGAAAACTGGAAATCAGCTTATGGTTGCGCGTTTACATTCCCGGCCCTCGGACTATGTTGCACTCCCGGGAGTTATCGAATCTGAAAAGACGATATCTTGAATCTCAATTGAAATTTTAGTTGCGAGGGTGAGAGGTCACCTATGTGTAGGTGATTGATGCGGGAGCATGGGGGGACTTGTTGGGAGATAGTCTTACGGGAATAAAATGGTATTAAGATATTGCTTGGAAAATATAGGAGTATGTTGCATCATCTACTTACTGGTGTCGTCGCCTAACATTGGGAGTAATGTTGTATTCCATAAATTGGGTAACTCGCTCCCGTACGGGAACGTCTATCGATAAGATTGTGTTTGAAGAAGAATTTAAAGAAAGCTCAAACTAGAAACAAATAATGGAGTTTCCACATACGACACATTAAGTATGTTACAATTTATGCATAGTTTCTACATCTACAGGTCCCGTTAATCTATTACATTTTAAACTAATTCTTTGAGCCATATATGTGTTTTAGCAATACGCTAATGATTAGGTTGATTGATATGCATCATATAGTACTTTCTGCGATATTCATGGCTGTTTAAATAGCGTGACAGTTATTTTGAAAATCTGAAAGAAACATATTCAACACTCATTTGCAATAGTTCGTGCTAAGCTTGGGATATTCGTATTTTGACACAGTAGCAATAAACTAGCATGTGTCGCAATTATTTTCACCTGATACATTTGTATATTTTAACAGACATGAAAATATATATGACAATAATGCCTGTACCGCAAACATGTTCATCTGTCCCGTCCAGACACTGCTCGTATGCATCACACTTTCTTTCCATTGGTATGCATTGTTGGTTATTGCAACGGTATTCCTCTTTAGAACACAGCCGATATTCTACAAATAACAATCCACCATTGCAACGAGCCATGTCATACATTTAAATAATCCACTATTACAACGAGCCATGTGATACATTTAAATAATCCACCATTGCAACGAGCCATATCATACATTTAAATAATCCACTATTACAACGAGCCATGTAATACAATTAAATAATCCACCATTACAACGAGCCATGTAATACATTTAAATAATCCACTATTACAACGAGCCATGTAATACATTCAAATAATTCACCATTACAACAAGCCGTGTAATACAATTAAATAATCCACCATTACAACGAGCCATGTAATACATTTAAATAATCCACAATTGCAACGAGCCATGTAATACATTTAAATAATTCACCATTACAACGAGCCATGTAATACATTTAAATAATCCACAGTTGCAACGAGCCATGTACACCTTTAAGCAATCCACCATTACAACGAGCTATGTACACATTTAAGCAATCCATCATGGTAACGATTAATGCACCACTAGCGATATACCGTTTTAATCACCATTACAACGAGACATGTACCTATAATTGTTCTCAAATATCCCAGACGTTGCATGTTGAATGTTGTCATTGCGATAATTTCGGACACTGCCTTTGGTGATGTC
>CM026388.1:9006420-9045296 GCA_014843695.1 Archivesica marissinica | reverse complement strand
GCGACCTCAATTGAAGTGCCCTTATTGTATTTAATATTTGTTGTAAGAACCCTAAATACTATTTCCACTTTCAGCTTTGAACGCGGAATACACTCCACAGAACATGTCTTCTAAATCTAGAGGTATAGTTTTACTGTAACAGTATTTCCTTCTTCAAACTGACTGTCATAATGTTCAAAAAATTAAAAATAGCAATGTAATTAATGTTCACAGCATAATTTCATCTTTTTAACATCACGTCACTATGATGACGTCATAATTGTTTTTCTATGATTATTCCTGAAGAATTCCAACGTGGAGGAAACGTTGAATTAAAATTATTATTATTATTATATATATATATATATTAATTTTATTGGAGCTTATTCACTCATTCCAAGATATATATTTTACAACGAATATATGACATTAAGCTTCTACAATTCCCAGACGTTTTATATGTGTTTCTCAAACTGTCGAATGTTACTCCATTATATCACCAATACAATAAGACTAACACACACAGACATATGCAACACTAGTGTATGCATATTTATTCTTGTTGAGTACAATAAGACTAACACACACAGACATATGCAACACTAGTGTATGCATATTTATTCTTGTTGAGTACACTAAGACTAACACGCATAGAAATATGCAACACTAGTGTATGCATATGTATTCTTGTTGAGTACACTAAGTCTAACACACACAGACATAGACATATGCAACACTAGTGTATGCATATGTATTCTTGTTGAGTACACTAAGTCTAACACACACAGACATAGACATATGCAACACTAGTGTATGCATATGTATTCCTGTGGAGTACACTAAGACTAACACAAACAGACATATGCAACACTAGTGTATGCATATGTATTCCTGTGGAGTACACTAAGACTAACACACACAGACATAGACATATGCAACACTAGTGTATGCATATGTATTCCTGTGGAGTACACTAAGACTAACACACACAGACATATGCAACACTAGTGTATGCATATGTATTCTTGTTGAGTACACTAAGACTAACACACACAGACATAAGTATGCAACACTAGTGTTTGCATATTTATTATTGTTGAGTACACTAAGACTAACACACACAGACATATGCAACACTAGTGTATGCATATTTATTCTTGTTGAGTACACTAAGACTAACACACACAGACATAAGTATGCAACACTAGTGTTTGCATATTTATTATTGTTGAGTACACTAAGACTAACACACACAGACATATGCAACACTAGTGTATGCATATTATTCTTGTTGAGTACACTAAGACTAACACACACAGACATATGCAACACTAGTGTTTGCACATTTATTATTGTTGAGTACACTAAGACTAACACACACAGACATATGCAACACTAGTGTATGCATATTTATTCTTGTTGAGTACACTAAGACTAACACACACAGACATAAGTATGCAACACTAGTGTTTGCATATTTATTATTGTTGAGTACACTAAGACTAACACACACAGACATATGCAACCTAGTGTATGCATATTTATTCTTGTGGAGTACACTAAGACTAACACACACATACATATGCAACACTAGTGTATGCATATTTATTCATGTTGATACACTAAGACTAACACACACAGACATATGCAACACTAGTGTATGCATATTTATTCTTGTTGAGTACACTAAGACTAACACGCATAGACATATGCAACACTAGTGTATGCATATTTATTCTTGTTGAGTACACTAAGACTAACACGCATAGACATATGCAACACTAGTGTATGCATATTTATTCTTGATGAGTACACTAAGACTAACACACACATAGACATATGCAACACTAGTGTATGCATATATTCTTGTTGAGTACACTAAGACTAACACACAGACATATGCAACACTAGTGTATGCATATTTATTCTTGTTGAGTACACTAAGACTAACACCAGAAATAGACATATGCAACACTAGTGTATGCATATTTATTCTTGTTGAGTACACTAAGACTAACACGCATAGACATATGCAACACTAGTGTATGCATATTTATTCGTGTTGTATACACTAAGACTACACACACACAGACATAGACATATGCAACACTAGTGTATGCATATTTATTCTTGTTGAGTACACTAAAACTAACACACAGAGACATATGCAACACTAGTGTATACATATTTATTCTTGTTGAATACACTAAGACTAACACACACAGGACATATGCAACACTAGTGTATGCATATTTATTCTTGTTGAGTACACTAAGACTAACACACACAGACATATGCAATCCTAGTGTATGCATATTTATTCCTGTGGAGTACACTAAGACTAACACACACAGACATATGCAACCCTAGTGTATGCATATTTATTCCTGTGGAGTACACTAAGACTAACACGCATAAACATATGCAACACTAGTGTATGCATATTTATTCTTGTTGTATACACTAACACTAACACACACAGACATAGACATATGCAACACTAGTGTATGCATATTTATTCTTGTTGAGTACACTAAGACTAACACACACAGACATATGCAATCCTAGTGTATGCATATTTATTCCTGTGGAGTACACTAAGACTAACACACACAGACATATGCAACCCTAGTGTATGCATATTTATTCCTGTGGAGTACACTAAGACTAACACGCATAAACATATGCAACACTAGTGTATGCATATTTATTCTTGTTGTATACACTAACACTAACACACACAGACATAGACATATGCAACACTAGTGTATGCATATTTATTCTTGTTGAGTACACTAAGACTAACACACACAGACATATGCAATCCTAGTGTATGCATATTTATTCCTGTGGAGTACACTAAGATTAACACACACAGACATATGCAACCCTAGTGTATGCATATTTATTCCTGTGGAGTACACTAAGACTAACACGCATAAACATATGCAACACTAGTGTATG
Organism: Archivesica marissinica; assembly: GCA_014843695.1. Lineage (NCBI taxonomy): Eukaryota > Metazoa > Mollusca > Bivalvia > Venerida > Vesicomyidae > Archivesica > Archivesica marissinica. Next base: position 9,042,353 of record CM026388.1, on the reverse strand, counting down.
CATATTTATTCTTGTTGTATACACTAACACACACAGACATAGACATATGCAACACTAGTGTATGCATATTTATTCTTGTTGAGTACACTAAGACTAACACACACAGATATATGCAATCCTAGTGTATGCATATTTATTCCTGTGGAGTACACTAAGACTAACACACACGGACATATGCAACACTAGTGTATGCACATTTATTCTTGTTGAGTACACTAAGACTAACACACACAGACATATGCAACCCTAGTGTATGCATATTTATTCCTGTGGAGTACACTAAGACTAACACGCATAAACATATGCAACACTAGTGTATGCATATTTATTCTTGTTGAGTACACTAAGACTAACACACATAGACATATGCAACACTAGTGTATGCATATTTATTCTTGATGAGTACACTAAGACTAACACACACAGACATAGACATATGCAACACTAGTGTATGCATATTTATTCTTGATGAGTACACTAAGACTAACACACACAGAAATAGACATATGCAACACTAGTGTATGTATATTTATTCTTGTTGAGTACACTAAGACCAACACGCATAGACATATGCAACACTAGTGTATGCATATTTATTCGTGTTGTATACACTAACACTAACACACACACAGACATAGACATATGCAACACTAGTGTATGCATATTTATTCTTGTTGAGTACACTAAGACTAACACACACAGACATATGCAATCCTAGTGTATGCATATTTATTCCTGTGGAGTACACTAAGACTAACACACACAGACATAAGTATGCAACACTAGTGTATGCATATTTATTCCTGTGGAGTACACTAAGACTAACACGCACAGACATATGCAACACTAGTGTATGCATATGTATTCTTGTTGAGTACACTAAGACTAACACACACAGACATAAGTATGCAACACTAGTGTATGCATATGTATTCCTGTGGAGTACACTAAGACTAACACACACAGACATATGCAACACTAGTGTATGCATATGTATTCTTGTTGAGTACACTAAGACTAACACACACAGACATAAGTATGCAACACTAGTGTTTGCACATTTATTCTTGTTGAGTACACTAAGACTAACACACACAGACATATGCAACACTAGTGTATGCATATTTATTCTTGTGGAGTACACTACGACTAACACACACATACATATGCAACAATAGGGTATGCATATTTATTCATGTTGAGTACACTAAGACTAACACACACAGACATATGCAACACTAGTGTATGCATATTTATTCTTGTTGAGTACACTAAGACTAACACGCATAGACATATGCAACACTAGTGTATGCATATTTATTCTTGTTGAGTACACTAAGACTAACACGCATAGACATATGCAACACTAGTGTATGCATATTTATTCTTGTTGAGTACACTAAGACTAACACACACAGACATAGACATATGCAACACTAGTGTATGCATATTTATTCTTGATGAGTACACTAAGACTAACACACACAGACATATGCAACACTAGTGTATGCATATTTATTCTTGTTGTATACACTAAGACTAACACACACAGAAATAGACATATGCAACACTAGTGTATGTATATTTATTCTTGTTGAGTACACTAAGACCAACACGCATAGACATATGCAACACTAGTGTATGCATATTTATTCGTGTTGTATACACTAACACTAACACACACACGACATAGACATATGCAACACTAGTGTATGCATATTTATTCTTGTTGAGTACACTAAGACTAACACACACAGACATATGCAATCCTAGTGTATGCATATTTATTCCTGTGGAGTACACTAAGACTAACACACACACGGACATATGCAACACTAGTGTATGCATATTTATTCTTGTTGAGTACACTAAGACTAACACACACAGACATATGCAATCCTAGTGTATGCATATTTATTCCTGTGGAGTACACTAAGACTAACACACACAGACATATGCAACACTAGTGTATGCATATTTATTCTTGTTGAGTACACTAAGACTAACACACACAGACATATGCAACACTAGTGTATGCATATTTATTCCTGTGGAGTACACTAAGACTAACACACACAGACATATGCAACACTAGTGTATGCATATTTATTCTTGTTGAGTACACTAAGACTAACACACACAGACATATGCAATCCTAGTGTATGCATATTTATTCCTGTGGAGTACACTAAGACTAACACACACACGGACATATGCAACACTAGTGTATGCACATTTATTCTTGTTGAGTACACTAAGACTAACACACACAGACATATGCAACCCTAGTGTATGCATATTTATTCCTGTGGAGTACACTAAGACTAACACGCATAAACATATGCAACAATAGGGTATGCATATTTATTCATGTTGAGTACATTAAGACTAACACACACATACATAGACATATGCAACACTAGTGTATGCATATTTATTCTTGTTGAGTACACTAAGACTAACACACACAGACATATGCAATCCTAGTGTATGCATATTTATTCCTGTGGAGTACACTAAGATTAACACACACAGACATATGCAACCCTAGTGTATGCATATTTATTCCTGTGGAGTACACTAAGACTAACACGCATAAACATATGCAACACTAGTGTATGCATATTTATTCTTGTTGTATACACTAACACTAACACACACAGACATAGACATATGCAACACTAGTGTATGCATATTTATTCTTGTTGAGTACACTAAGACTAACACACACAGACATATGCAATCCTAGTGTATGCATTTATTCCTGTGGAGTACACTAAGACTAACACACACGGACATATGCAACACTAGTGTATGCACATTTATTCTTGTTGAGTACACTAAGACTAACACACACAGACATATGCAACCCTAGTGTATGCATATTTATTCCTGTGGAGTACACTAAGACTAACACGCATAAACATATGCAACACTAGTGTATGCATATTTATTCTTGTTGAGTACACTAAGACTAACACACATAGACATATGCAACACTAGTGTATGCACATTTATTCTTGTTGAATACACTAAGACTAACACACACAGACATAGACATATGCAACACTAGTGTATGCATATTTATTCCTGTGGAGTACACTAAGACTAGAATACACAGAAATATGCAACACTAGTGTATGCACATTTATTCTTGTTGAGTACACTAAGACTAACACACACAGACATATGCAACCATAGTGTATGCATATTTATTCCTGGGGAGTACACTAAGTCTAGTATACACAGAAATATGCAACACTAGTGTATGCACATTTATTCTTGTTGAGTACACTAAGACTAACACACACAGACATATGCAACACTAGTGTATGCATATTTATTCATGTTGAGTACACTAAGACTAACACACACAGACATATGCAACACTAGTGTATGCATATTTATTCCTGTGGAGTACACTACGATTAACTCATATAGACATATGCAACCCTAGTGTATGAATATTTATTCTTGTTGACTACAATAAGACTAACACACAGAGACTTATGCAACACTAGTGTATGCATATTTATTTTTGTTGAGTACACTAAGACTAACACGCATAGACATATGCAACACTAGTGTATGCATATTTATTCTTGTTGAGTACACTAAGACTAACACACACAGACATATGCAACCCTAGTGTATGCATATTTATTCCTGTGGATTACACTAAGACTAACACACACACGGACATACGCAACACTAGTGTATGCACATTTATTCTTGTTGAGTACACTAAGACTAACACACATAGACATATGCAACCCTAGTGTATGCATATTTATTTCTGTGGAGTACACTAAGACTAACACGCATAAACATATGCAACAATAGGTTATGCATATTAATGATGTTGAGTACACTAAGACTAACACACACAGACATATGCAACACTAGTGTATGCATATGTATTCCCGTGGAGTACACTACGATTAACACATATAGACATATGCAACACTAGTGTATGCATATTTATTCATGTTGAGTACACTAAGACTAACACATATAGACATATGCAACACTAGTGTATGCATATTTATTCTTGTTGAGTACACTAAGACTAACACACACACAGACATATGCAACACTAGTGTATGCATATTTATTCTTGTTGAGTACACTAAGACTAACACACACAGACATATTCAACACTAGTGTATGCATATTTATTCTTGTTGACTACAATAAGACTAACACACAGAGACATATTCAACACTAGTGTATGCATATTTATTCTTGTTGAATACACTAAGACTAACACACACATACATAGACATATGCAACACTAGTGTATGCATATGTATTCCTGTGGAGTACACTAAGACTAGTATACACAGACATATGCAACACTAGTGTATACATATTTATTCCTGTTGAGTACACTACGATTAACACATATAGACATATGCAACCCTAGTGTATGTTTATTTATTCATGTTGAGTACACTAAGACTAACACACAGAGACATATGCAACACTAGTGTATGCATATTTATTCTTGTTGACTTCAATTAGACGAACACACACAGACATATGCAACACTAGTGTATGCATATTTATTCTTGTTGAGTACACTAAGACTAACACACACAGACATATGCAACACTAGTGTATGCATATTTATTCTTGTTGACTTCAATTAGACTAACACACACAGACATATGCACCACTAGTGTATGCATATTTATTCTTGTTGAGTACACTAAGTCTAACACACACAGACATATGCAACACTAGTGTATGCATATTTATTCTTGTTGACCTCAATAAGACTAACACACAGAGACATATGCAACACTAGTGTATGCATATATATTCTTGTTGAGTACACTAAGACTAACACACATAGACATATGCAACACTAGTGTATGCATATTTATTCCTGTGGAGTACACTAAGATTAACACACATAGACATATGCAACACTAGTGTATGTATATTTATTCATGTTGAGTACACTAAGACTAACACACAAAGATATAGACATATGCAACACTAGTGTATGCATATTTATTCTTGTTGAATACAATAAGACTAACACATATAGACATATGCAACCCTAGTGTATGTTTATTTATTCATGTTGAGTACACTAAGACTAACACATATAGACATATGCAACACTAGTGTATGCATATTAATTCTTGTTGAGTACACTAAGACTAACACACACAGACATATGCAACACTAGTGTATGCATATTTATTCTTGTTGACTTCAATTAGACTAACACACACAGACATATGCAACACTAGTGTATGCATATTTACTCTTGTTGAGTACACTAAGTCTAACACACACAGACATATGCAACACTAGTGTATGCATATTTATTCTTGTTGACCTCAATAAGACTAACACACAGAGACATATGCAACACTAGTGTATGCATATATATTCTTGTTGAGTACACTAAGACTAACACACATAGACATATGCAACACTAGTGTATGCATATTTATTCTTGTTGAGTACACTAAGACTAACACACACAGACATATGCAACACTAGTGTATGCATATTTATTCTTGTTGAGTACACTAAGACTAACACACACAGACATATTCAACACTAGTGTATGCATATTTATTCTTGTTGACTACAATAAGACTAACACACAGAGACATATTCAACACTAGTGTATGCATATTTATTCTTGTTGAATACACTAAGACTAACACACACATACATAGACATATGCAACACTAGTGTATGCATATGTATTCCTGTGGAGTACACTAAGACTAGTATACACAGACATATGCAACACTAGTGTATACATATTTATTCCTGTTGAGTACACTACGATTAACACATATAGACATATGCAACCCTAGTGTATGTTTATTTATTCATGTTGAGTACACTAAGACTAACACACAGAGACATATGCAACACTAGTGTATGCATATTTATTCTTGTTGACTTCAATTAGACGAACACACACAGACATATGCAACACTAGTGTATGCATATTTATTCTTGTTGAGTACACTAAGACTAACACACACAGACATATGCAACACTAGTGTATGCATATTTATTCTTGTTGACTTCAATTAGACTAACACACACAGACATATGCACCACTAGTGTATGCATATTTATTCTTGTTGAGTACACTAAGACTAACACACACAGACATATGCAACACTAGTGTATGCATATTTATTCTTGTTGAGTACACTAAGACTAACACACAGAGACATATGCAACACTAGTGTATGCATATTTATTCTTGTTGAGTACACTAAGACTAACACACATATACATATGCAACACTAGTGTATGTATATTTATTCATGTTGAGTACACTAAGACTAACACACAAAGATATATGCAACACTAGTGTATGCATATTTATTCTTGTTGAGTACAATAAGACTAACACATATAGACATATGCAACCCTAGTGTATGTTTATTTATTCATGTTGAGTACACTAAGACTAACACATATAGACATATGCAACACTAGTGTATGCATATTAATTCTTGTTGAGTACACTAAGACTAACACACACAGACATATGCAACACTAGTGTATGCATATTTATTCTTGTTGACTTCAATTAGACTAACACACACAGACATATGCAACACTAGTGTATGCATATTTACTCTTGTTGAGTACACTAAGTCTAACACACACAGACATATGCAACACTAGTGTATGCATATTTATTCTTGTTGACCTCAATAAGACTAACACACAGAGACATATGCAACACTAGTGTATGCATATATATTCTTGTTGAGTACACTAAGACTAACACACATAGACATATGCAACACTAGTGTATGCATATTTATTCCTGTGGAGTACACTAAGACTAACACGCATAAACATATGCAACACTAGTGTATGCATATTTATTCTTGTTGAGTACAATAAGACTAACACAAAGAGACATATGCAACACTAGTGTATGCATATTTATTCCTGTGGAATACACTAAGACTAACATACACAGACATATGCAACACTAGTGTATTCATATTTATTCCTGTGGAATACACTAAGACTAGTATACACAGACATATGCAACACTAGTATATACATATTTATTCCTGTGGAGTACACTAAAACTAACACACAGAGACATATGCAACACTAGTGTATACATATTTATTCTTGTTGAATACACTAAGACTAACACACACAGACATAGACATATGCAACACTAGTGTATGCATATTTATTCCTGTGGAGTACACTAAGAATAACACACAAAGACATATGCAACACTAGTGTATGCACATGTATTCTTGTTGAGTACACTAAGACTAACACGCATAGACATATGCACCACTAGTTTATGCATATATATTCTTGTTGAATACACTAAGACTAACACACACAGACATAGACATATGCAACACTAGTGTATGCATATTTATTTCTGTGGAGTACACTAAGACTAACACACATAGACATATGCAACACTAGTGTATGCATATTTATTCTTGTTGAGTACACTAAGACTAACACACATAGACATATGCAACACTAGTGTATGCATATTTATTCTTGTTGAGTACACTAAGACTAACACGCATAGACATATGCAACACTAGTGTATGCATATTTATTCTGGTTGAGTACACTAAGACTAACACGCATAGACATATGCAACACTAGCGTATGCATATATATTCTTGTTGAATACACTAAGACTAACACACACAGACATAGACATATGCAACACTAGTTTATGCATATTTATTCTTGGTGTATACACTAAGACTTACAAACACAGACATATACATATGCAACACTAGTGTATGCTTATTTATTCTTGTTGAGTACACTAAGACTAACACACACAAACATATGCAACCCTAGTGTATGCATATTTATTCCTGTGGAGTACACTAAGACTAACACACACGCGGACATATGCAACACTAGTGTATGTACATTAATTATTGTTGAGTACATTAAGTCAAACACACACATACATATGCAACACTAGTGTATGCATATTAATTCTTGTTGAGTACACTAAGACTAACACACACAGACATATGCAACACTAGTGTATGCATATTTATTCTTGTTGACTACAATAAGACTAACATACACAGACATATGCAACACTAGTGTATGCATATTTATTCTTGTTGAGTACACTAAGACTAACACACACAGACATATGCAACACTAGTGTATTCATATTTATTCATGTTGAGTACACAAAGACTAACACACACAGACATATGCAACACTATTTTATGCATATTTATTCTTGTTGACTACAATAAGACTAATACACAGAGACATATGCAACACTAGTGTATGCATATATATTCTTGTTGAGTACACTAAGACAAACACGCATAGACATATGCAACACTAGTGTATGCATATTTATTCTTGTTCAGTACACTAAGACTAAGACGCATAGACATATGCAACACTAGTGTATGCATATTTATTCTTGTTGAGTACACTAAGACTAACACTCATAGACATATGCAACACTAGTGTATGCATATTTATTCTTGTTGTATACACTAAGACGTACACACACATACATAGACATATGCAACACTAGTGTATGCATATTTATTCTTGTTGAGTACACTAAGACTAACACACACACAGACATATGCCACCATAGTGTATGCATATTTATTCATGTGGAGTACACTAAGACTAACACACACAGACATATGCAACAATAGTGTATACATATTTATTCTTGTGGAGTACATTAAGACTAACACACAGACATATGCAACAAAAGTTTATGCATATTTATTCTTGTAGAGTACACTAAGACTAACACACATAGACATATGCAACACTAGTGTATGCATATTTATTCCTGTGGAGTACACTAAGACTAACACACATAGACATATGCAACACTAGTGTATGCATATTTATTCTTGTTGAGTACACTAAGACTAACACGCATAGACATATGCAACACTAGTGTATACATATTTATTCTTGTAGAGTACACTAAGACTAACACAAATAGACATATGCAACACTAGTGTATGCATATTTATTCTTGTTGAGTACACTAAGACTAACACGCATAGACATATGCAACACTAGTGTATGCATATTTATTCTTGTTGAGTACACTAAGACTAACACACATAGACATATGCAACACTAGTGTATGCATATTTATTCCTGTGGAGTACACTTAGATTAACAAACACAGACATAGACATATGCAACACTAGTGTATGCATATTTATACTTGTTGAGTACAATAAGACTAACACACACAGCCATATGCAACACTAGTGTATGCATATTTATTCTTGTTGACTACAATAAGACTAACACACAGAGACATATGCAACACTAGTGTATGCATATTTATTCTTGTTGAGTACACTAAGGCTAACATCCACATACATATGCAACACTAGTGTATGCATATTTATTCATGTTGAGTACACTAAGACTAACACACACAGACATATGCAACACTAGTGTATGCATATTTATTCCTGTGTAGTACACTACGATTAACTCATATAGACATCTGCAACACTAGTGTATGCATATTTATTCCTCTGTAGTACACTACGATTAACTCATATAGACATATGCAACACTAGTGTATGCATATTTATTCATGTTGAGTACACTAAGACTAACACACAGAGACATATGCAACACCAGTGTATGCATATTTATTCTTGTTGAGTACACTAAGACTAACACAAATATACATATGCAACACTAGTGTATGCATATTTATTCTTGTTGAATACACTAAGACTAACACACACATACATAGACATATGCAACACTAGTGTATGCATATTTATTCCTGTGGAGTACACTAAGACTAACACGCATAAACATATGCAACAATAGGGTATGCATATTTATTCATGTTGAGTACGCTAAGACTAACACACACAGACATATGCAACACTAGTGTATGCATATATATTCTTGTTGAGTACACTAAGACTAACACGCATAGACATATGCAACACTAGTGTATGCATATTAATTCTTGTTGAGTACATTAAGACTAACACACACAGACATATGCAACACTAGTGTATGCATATTTATTCTTGTTGACTACAATAAGACTAACACTCAGAGACATATGCAACACTAGTGTATGCATATATATTCTTGTTGAGTACACTAAGACTAACACGCATAGACATATGCAACACTAGTGTATGCATATTTATTCTTGTTGAGTACACTAAGACTAACACGCATAGACATATGCAACACTAGTGTATGCATATATATTCATGTTGAATACACTAAGACTAACACACACAGACATAGACATATGCAACACTAGTGTATGCATATTTATTCTTGTAGAGTACACTAAGACTAACACACATACACATATGCAACACTAGTATATGCATATTTATTCTTGTTGAGTACACTAAGACTAACACGCATAGACATATGCAACACTAGTGTATGCATATATATTCATGTTGAATACACTAAGACTAACACACACAGACATAGACATATGCAACACTAGTGTATGCATATTTATTCTTGTAGAGTACACTAAGACTAACACACATAGACATATGCAACACTAGTGTATGCATATTTATTCTTGTTGAGTACACTAAGACTAACAACAATAGACATATGCAACACTAGTGTATGCATATTTATTCTTGTTGAGTACACTAAGACTAACACACACAGACATATGCAACACTAGTGTATGCATATTAATTGTTGTTGAGTACACTAAGGCTAACACACACAGACATATGTAACACTAGAGTATGCATATTTATTCTTGTTGACTACAATAAGACTAACACACACAGACATATGCAACACTAGTGTATGCATATGTAATCTTGTTGAGTACACAAAGACTAACACACACAGACATATGCAACACTAGTGTATGCATATTTATTCTTGTTGACTATAATAAGACTAACACACAGAGACATATGCAACACTAGTGTATGCATATTTATTCATGTTGAGTACACTAAGACTAACACATACAGACATATGCAACACTAGTGTATGCATATTTATTCTTGTTGAGTACACTAAGACTAACACACTTAAACATATGCAACACTAGTGTATGCATATTTATTCCTGTGGATTACACTAAGATTAACACGCATAGACATATGCAACACTAGTGTATGCATATTTATTCTTGTTGAGTACACTAAGTTTAACACGCATAGACATATGCAACACTAGTGTATGCATATTTATTCGTGTTGAATACACTAAGACTAACACACACATACATAGACATATGCAACACTAGTGTATGCATATTTATTCCTGTGGAGTACACGAAGACTAAAACACACACGGACATATGCAACACTAGTGAATGCTCATTTATTCTTCTTGATTACACTAAGACTAACAAATACAGACATATGCAACACTAGTGTATGCATATTTATTCCTGTGGAGTACACTACGATTAACACATATAGACATATGCAACACTTGTGTATGCATATTTATTCTTGTTGAGTACACTAAGACTAACACACACAGACATATGCAACATTAGTGTATGCATATTAATTCTTTTTGAGTACACTAAGACTAACACACACAGACATATGCAACACTAGTGTATGCATATTTATTCTTGTTGAGTACTCTAAGACTAACACACACAGACATATGCAACACTAGTGTATGCATATTTATTCTTGTTGAGTACACTAAGACTAACACACACAGACATATGCAACACTAGTGTATGCATATTTATTCTTGTTGACTAAAATAAGACTAACACACAGAGACATATGCAACACTAGTGTATGCATATTTATTATTGTTGAGTACACTAAGACTAACACACATAGACATATGCAACACTAGTGTATGCATATTTATTCCTGTGGAGTACACTAAGATTAACACGCATAGACATATGCAACACTAGTGTATGCATATTTATTCTTGTTGAGTACACTAAGACTAACACGCATAGACATATGCAACACTAGTGTATGCATATTTATTCTTGTTGAGTACACTAAGACTAACACATATAGACATATGCAACACTAGTTTATGCATATTTATTCTTATTGAGTACACTAAGACTAACACACACAGACATATGCAACATTAGTGTATGCATATTAATTCTTTTTGAGTACACTAAGACTAACACACACAGACATATGCAACACTAGTGTATGCATATTTATTCTTGTTGAGTACACTAAGACTAACACACAGAGACATATGCAACACTAGTGTATGCATATTTATTCTTGTTGAGTACACTAAGACTAACACACACAGACATATGCAACACTAGTGTATGCATATTTATTCTTGTTGACTAAAATAAGACTAACACACAGAGACATATGCAACACTAGTGTATGCATATTTATTATTGTTGAGTACACTAAGACTAACACACATAGACATATGCAACACTAGTGTATGCATATTTATTCCTGTGGAGTACACTAAGACTAACACACACAGACATATGCAACACTAGTGTATGCATATTTATTCTTGTTGAGTACACTAAGACTAACACGCATAGACATATGCAACACTAGTGTATGCATATTTATTCTTGTTGAATACACTAAGACTAACACACACAGACATAGACATAAGCAACACTAGTGTATGCATATTTATTCTTGTTGAATACACTAAGACTAACACACACAGACATAGACATAAGCAACACTAGTGTATGCATATTTATTCTTGTTGAGTACACTAAGAATAACACGCATAGACATATGCAACACTAGTGTATGCATATTTATTCCTGTGGAGTACACTAAGACTAACACAAACAGACATATGCAACACTAGTGTATGCACATTTATTCTTGTTGAATACACTAAGACTAACACACACAGACATATGCAACCCTAGTGTATGCATATTTATTCCTGTGGAGTACACTAAGTCTAACACGCATAAACATATGCAACAATAGGGTATGCATATTTATTCATGTTGAGTACACTAAGACTAACACACACATACATATGCAACACTAGTTTATACATATTTATTCCTGTGGAGTACACTAAGACTAACACACACAGACATATGCAACACTAGTGTATGCATATTTATTCTTGTTGAGTACACTAAGTCTAACACACAGACATATGCAACACTAGTGTATGCATATTTATTCTTGTTGAGTACACTAAGACTAACACACATAGACATATGCAACACTAGTGTATGCATATTTATTCCTGTGGAGTACACTACGATTAACACCCATAGACATATGCAACACTAGTGTATGCATATTTATTCCTATGGAGTACACTACGATTAACACATATAGACATATGCAACACTAGTTTATGCATATTTATTCCTGTGGATTACACTACGATTAACACATATAGACATATGCAACACTAGTGTATGCATATTTATTCTTGTTGAGTACACTAAGACTAACACACACAAACATATGCAACACTAGTGTATGCATATTAATTGTTGTTGAGTACACTAAGGCTAACACACACAGACATATGTAACACTAGAGTATGCATATTTATTCTTGTTGACTAAAATAAGACTAACACACAGAGACATATGCAACACTAGTGTATGCATATTTATTATTGTTGAGTACACTAAGACTAACACACATAGACATATGCAACACTAGTGTATGCATATTTATTCCTGTGGAGTACACTAAGATTAACACGCATATACATATGCAACACTAGTGTATGCATATTTATTCTTGTTGAGTACACTAAGACTAACACGCATAGACATATGCAACACTAGTGTATGCATATTTATTCTTGTTGAATACACTAAGACTAACACACACAGACATATGCAACACTAGTGTATGCATATTTATTCTTGTTGAGTACACTAAGACTAACACACACAGACATATGCAACAATAGTGTATACATATTTATTCTTGTGGAGTACACTAAGACTAACACACACCGACATATGCAACACTAGTGTATGCATATTTATTCTTGTTGAATACACTAAGACTAACACACACAGACATAGACATAAGCAACACTAGTGTATGCATATTTATTCTTGTGGAGTACACTAAGACTAACACACACAGACATATGCAACACTAGTGTATGCATATTTATTCTTGTTGAGTACACTAAGAATAACACGCATAGACATATGCAACACTAGTGTATGCATATTTATTCTTGTTGAATACACTAAGACTAACACACACAGACATAGACATATGCAACACTAGTGTATGCATATTTATTCCTGTGGAGTACACTAAGACTAACACACACAGACATATGCAACACTAGTGTATGCATATTTATTCTTGTTGAATACACTAAGACTAACACACAGACATAGACATATGCAACACTAGTGTATGCATATTTATTCCTGTGGAGTACATTAATACTAACACACACAGACATATGCAACACTAGTTTATGCATATTTATTCCTGTGGAGTACACTAAGACTAACACACGCATACATATGCAACACTAGTGTATGCACATTTATTCTTGTTGATTACACTAAGACTAACACACAGAGACATATGCAACCCTAGTGTATGCATATTTATTCCTGTGGAGTACACTAAGACTAACACGCATAAACATATGCAACAATAGGGTATGCATATTTATTCATGTTGAGTACACCAAGACTAACACACACAGACATATGCAACACTAGTGTATGCATATTTATTCCTGTGGAGTACACTAAGACCAACATATATAGACATAAGCAACACTAGTGTATGCATATTTATTCTTTTTGATTACACTAATACTAACACACACAGACATATGCAACACTAGTGTATGCATATTTATTCTTGTGGAGTACACTAAGACTAACACACACAGACATAGACATATGCAACACTAGTGTATGCATATTTATTCTTGTTGAGTACACTAAGTCTAACACACACAGACATATGCAACACTAGTGTATGCATATTTATTCTTGTTGAGTACACTAAGACTAACACACACAGACATATGCAACAATAGTGTATACATATTTATTCTTGTGGAGTACACTAAGACTAACACACACATACATATGCAACACTAGTATATACATATTTATTCCTGTGGAGTACACTAAGACTAACACACATAGACATATGCAACACTAGTGTATACATATTTATTCCTGTGGAGTACACTAAGACTAAGACACACAGACATAGATATATGCAACATTAGTGTAGAGTCCCCATGTTGCAGTGTATACGGTATCCGCTTGAAACCGAGAGTCAGATTAGTGAAGTGGCTAGCGCGCTTGCTTCACACCAATGCAACCCGGGTTCGATCCTCGGACCGGGCAGTATGTGAGATGGTACGGTGGTCACCAGATCGGACTGGTGGGTTCTCCCGGTACTCGATTTTCACCCACATGAATGACCACACATACGCTGTCATCAGCGCCAACGAAAGTTATTAATATAAATGGTTAAAAGTTGCTTAGCAATCGTTGTACGAGACCCCTCAATAGGACGATAGTTGCGTCCGTATCAGTAACAGATACATATACCATGCCTCTCTCTCCTTCGTGACAATGGAATTAACCAGGACTGAGGTCTAGAGGGCGATTAATATACACAAATTTGGTCTAATTTAATTTAATTTACAAATTTATTTTAGTTCAAGAAATTATTGTGTGCAAATATGCCGTGTGACTATTGTTTGCACATATGGCTTGTGAAACTAAGTTATGTTGTGCATATACAGCTTGTGACTAAATTATTGTTTGCACATATGGCTTGTGAAACTAAGTTATGTTGTGCATATACAGCTTGTGACTACTGTTTGCACATATGGCTTGTGAAACTAAGTTATGTTGTGCATATACAGCTTCTAACTACTGTTTGCACATATGTCTTGTGAAACTAAGTTATGTTGTGCATATACAGCTTGTGACTATTGTTTGAATGTTGTGCACATACAGCTTGTGACTAAATTATTGTTTGCACATATTGCTTGTGAAACTAAGTTATGTTGTGCATATACAGCTTGTGACTATTGTTTGCATATATGGCTTGTGAAACTAAGTTATGTTGTGCATATACAGCTTGTGACTATTGTTTGCACATATGGCTTGTGAAACTAAGTTATGTTGTGCATATACAGCTTGTGACTAAATTATTATTTGCACATATGGCTTGTGAAACTAAGCTATGTTGTGCATATACAGCTTGTGACTATTGTTTGCATATATGGCTTGTGAAACCAAGTTATGTTGTGCATATACAGCGTGTGACTATTGTTTGCAGATATGGCTTGTGAAACTAAAATAGTTTATGCAAATAATGGCATGTGACTAAATTAATGTTAACACGTTACAAATCAGAAGTTTTGCATCTACATTTCCGTTATCTGTTCCAGCATTTACCGTGTCCAACCCAAGCCGGACATATGGAAGCGTGGAAACCAGGATGAACAGCGTTAACCAATGTAGTGGCTGTATGACCCGTAAATATCCCTATGTCAAGATTGACACCTAATTATGTTCATGTGTCTTGAATTTAATATGTTAATTACGTTGTTCTTCATATTTGGTTATTAACAGGTGACAAAATGATTAGTATAATTATTATATTTCTATTTTGATATTTGATGTTGTAGTGCCCTCGAGTGAGGTGATTGATACGTAATGCACTCGAGTTAGGTGATTGATACGTGGTACCCTCGAGTGAGGTGATTGATACGTTGTGCACTCGAGTGAGGTGATTGATACGTAGTACACTCGAGTGCGGTGATTGATGGGTAGTGTACTCGAGTGAGTTGATTGATACGTAGTGCACTCGAGTGAGGTGATTGATACGTCATGCACTGGCGTGAGGTGATTGATAGATTATATGTATAATAACCACCATATACCATTATTTCTATACACTGTAGTGTACACCACAATAATGCTATTCTGCAAATTGTCCCTATGGTTATTAGCCCATATTATATGGAAAACAACTCTCACAGACACTACATAAAAGTATAAATGGTTTTAGATCGACACTCCCTTTTCCAAAACAAGATCTAAAGAATATATCTATCATCCGATCAATACACACATACGAATGCTCTTAGTTACACCGTCTGTGTTTTAGCTCGCTTTAAGTCTCTTCCTTAATTACACTATCATACATATCCTTTACATGTCAACGACAAGGTAACATGCATATACATGTATTCTGCTATGACCGGTTGGTGAGCCGTCAACTAGTTAAATCATGGTTATCAGTTGCCTACACGCCTGTAGTCTGGCATTCACGCATAGGATTCGGGAAGTACTGAATGATGTTCATAAACAAGAGGTGTAACATAAGTCAGAAATGGCTGGCCCTTTAAATAGGGATGGCACTATAATTATAATAAACAAACACTTTTATATTCATCACATTGTGTTCAGTGTAATACAGTCATCTCACATGAATTAATACCTGGCCTAATTCTGATTGGTTTAGAGAATAATCCTTACAATTTGTAAATTAAACTGTAGATTATGTATAATTTATTTCTATGTGAATTGATACATAACGTTAACGATAAGACAAGTGAAGATATAAAAGAAGTATCAATGCATTTATAACGCTGTTTAAAACATACATATAACACGGCTTTGCGTAGTGACGTCATGACAACTTAGTGACGTAATGAACATTTGCGCCGATAATTGGCGCCAATATGAACGTAGAAAAGTTATTTATTAAAACGAGCGCACTATCATGATAATGTTAAAATATCTTACACTCGTGATGATTTCATACCATTGTTTATGAAACTCGTTGTGGAGGATCGCCTAATAGCAAAATTCCATAAAATATTGTATGACACAACTCATATGATATTATGGTCCTATATCCATAGCTATATATATATATGTGTATATGCATAGCTAACGTTTTAATAGTTAACATATTTTCTGATAGGACGATCTCTTTAAATGTAAGTACATTTGGGTGTTTCGAATAATAACTGTTCATATACAGCATACAGTTTATCACTTCCAGACACATCCATACCTTTGGAGCCATCGGAGTATACACATACGTCTTGGCTGCTGCTGGATTTGGGAAGAACTGTAGCTATTGCAGGAATACAGTTCAAAAACAGTAAGGAAATACAATTTAAAATAAATGTGGTATATAAATGTCCGCTTGGCTGGTATCTAATTCGTTAAGGAGTGGTAGTTATACATATCATCATTTAAATGTCATTTTGGCTGGTATCTAATTTTTAGCAGTTATACACATGTCATCATTTGAATGTCCGCTTGGCTGGTATCTAATTCTTAGCAGTTATACACATGTCATCATTTGAATGTCCGCTTGGCTGGTATCTAATTCTTAGCAGTTATACACATGTCATCATTTGAATGTCCGCTTGGCTGGTATCTAATTATTTAAGGAGTAGTAGTTATCAAATGAACTAGATACATATATTGTATTACTGGTTGATTATCAAATGAACTAGATACATATAGTGTATTACTGATTGATTATCAAATGAACTAGATACATATAGTGTATTACTGATTGATTATCAAATGAACTAGATACATATATTGTATTACTGATTGATTATCAAATGAACTAGATACATATATTGTATTACTGATTGATTATCAAATGAACTAGACACATATATTGTATTACTGATTGATTATCAAATGAACTAGATACATGTAGTGTATTACTAATTGATTATCAAATGAACTAGATACATATATTGTATTACTGATTGATTATCAAATGAACTAGACACATATATTGTATTACTAATTGATTATCAAATGAACTAGATACATATATTGTATTACTGATTGATTATCAAATGAACTAGATACATATATTGTATTACTGGTTGATTATCAAATGAACTAGATACATATATTGTATTACTGATTGATTATCAAATGAACTAGATACATATATTGTATTACTGATTGATTATCAAATGAAATAGATACATATCTTGTATTACAGATTGATTAGCAAATGAACTAGATACATATATTGTATTACTGATTGATTATCAAATGAACTAGACAGTAGCTACATATATTGTATTACTGGTTGATTATCAAATGAACTAGATACATATATTGTATTACTGATTGATTATCAAATGAAATAGATACATATATTGTATTACTGATTGATTAGCAAATGAACTAGATACATATATTGTATTACTGATTGATTATCAAATGAACTAGATACATATATTGTATTACTGATTGATTATCAAATGAACTAGACACATATATTGTATTACTAATTGATTATCAAATGAACTAGATACATATATTGTATTACTGATTGATTATCAAATGAACTAGATACATATATTGTATTACTGGTTGATTATCAAATGAACTAGACACATATATTGTATTATTGGTTGATTATCAAATGAACTAGATACATGTAGTGTATTACTGATTGATTATCAAATGAACTAGATACATATATTGTATTACTGATTGATTATCAAATGAACTAGATACATATATTGTATTACTGATTGATTATCAAATGAACTAGATACATATATTGTATTTCTGATTGATTATCAAATGAACTAGATACATATATTGTATTACTGATTGATTATCAAATGAACTAGATACATATATTGTATTACTGATTGATTATCAAATGAACTAGATACATATATTGTATTGTTGATTGATTATCAAATGAACGAGATACATATATTGTTGTTCATTTGATTGATTATCAAATGAACTAGATACATATATTGTATTACTGGTTGATTATCAAATGAACTATATACATATATTGTATTACTGATTGATTATCAAATGAACTAGACACATATATTGTATTATTGGTTGATTATCAAATGAACTAGATACATGTAGTGTATTACTGATTGATTATCAAATGAACTAGATACATATATTGTATTACTGATTGATGATCAAATGAACTAGATACATATATTATTAAATGAATGATTGACTGTGTAGCATGTCTATATGATATTAGTTTTATTCGATACGAGCACAACGTCTGCTTGCAATGTTAGATTTAGAATATATTTAAATTAGAACATTTGTTTCATAGATTACACCTTTCATCTCGACGAGAGACAACGTAGATACTTCATAAGCCAAAACAGATGGATAGCACTTTCCGGAGCTATATCATGTGCCTACATACCACATTACATGTGGGGTTCATTATACATCGACTTTCTAAGGTTAGTAATTCTATGCCTACATATATGATTGAGGTAAACACGTCACCAAGCTGGTGTTTTGTCGGAAGTCAGGCGGTATGTGATGTTGGTTTCGTCCTAATGTATGAAAACAATATAACACTAACCTTACATACTGAGCATAACACATTCATATCGCACAGACAGCTTAGGTCATATGGCAACTCATCCAATATTATTGATGGATGAAGATCCCGTGTCCCCAACCAACCGAAGAGCAGTTCAGGTACGGGTGCGCACCAGGTTAGGACAACCGATCCGTCCACAAAGTCAGTAGAATAGCTTTCTCACATGAAGCAAATTCGACACCGAAAAAAAGCGATTCGAACAGAAGTGAGGGTCAAGTTAAGAGGTTTGAAATGAACGCCATTAACCATTCGACATCGGAGGTCCAGCTACATAATATAAACAGCAAACTCTTCGATATTAATACGCATGTTGTCATTCTTTGTTTCAAATCACCTGCTATTTAAGATATATATACTTGGTTAATAAATATATACTTGGTTAATATATATATACATATACTTGGTATATATACTTGGTTAATATATATATACTTGGTCAATATATATATACTTGGTTAATATATATATACTTGGTTAATATATATATATATACTTGGTATATATACTTGGTTAATATATATATATATATACTTGGTATATATACTTGGTTAATATATATATATATACTTGGTATATATACTTGGTTAATATATATATATACTTGGTCAATATATATATACTTGGTTAATATATATATATATATATATACTTGGTATATATACTTGGTTAATATATATATTACTGGTATATATACTTGGTTAATATATATATACTTGGTTAATATATATATACTTGGTATATATACTTGGTTAATATATATACTTGGTTAATATATATATTATACTTGGTATATATACTTGGTTAATATATATATATATAACTTGGTATATATACTTGGTTAATATATATACTGATATATATACTTGGTTAATATATATATATATACTTGGTATATATACTTGGTTAATATATATACTTGGTTAATATATATATACTTGGTTAATATATATACTTGGTTAATATATATATATACTTGGTATATATACTTGGTTAATATATATACTTGGTTAATATATATATATACTTGGTATATATACTTGGTTAATATATATATATACTTGGTTCATATATATATATACTTGGTATATATATTTGGTTAATATATATACTTGGTTAATATATATATATATACTGGTATATATACTTGGTTAATATATATACTTGGTTAATTTATATATATATACTTGTTATATATACTTGGTTAATATATATACTTGGTTAATATATATATATATATTATATATATATATATATACTTGGTATATATACTTGGTTAATACATATATATATACTTGGTATATATACTTGGTTAATATATATACTTGGTTAATATATATATATACTTGGTATATATACTTGGTTAATATAGATATATACTTGGTATATATACTTGGTTAATATATATACTTGGTTCATATATATATATATATATACTTCGTATATATACTTGGTTACTATATGTATATATACTTGGTGACGTAGGGGACAACATTCTCCTAGATATACTTTCACAATATACTTGTTTTGTACATTAAATCTATTTAGGATGGTGGGGGGTCCACAATACATATATCACACGGCTATGCTATGTGCAATTGCACAATAGATTCACAGTACTAATATGCTGATCATATCATTGGCTTATATCGTATATTGTCCGCCTCCGTGGTCGAGTGGTTACGGTCGCTGACTTGTATACCACTGTAACCTATCATCACTGATGGTCACGGGTTCGATCCCCGCTCAGGCCGTGTCTCATTTATATGAAAAGTTGGCAGTTTCTTACGGAGGTTTGTGCACCCAAGTACTGGTTAACCACTGGAGCATGCCCAGGAAAGGTGTTGTTAAGTAAACTGCCCGCCGGCGATATAGCCCAAAATGGTGCTGATGCAGGCGTAAAACCCGACATATAACATAACATAACATAACATATTATATCGTATACATACACACTCTGACAAAAGTTAAGCACTACTTAATGTTTGTTTCAATAATTTCTTTTCTAATAATGAACTTAATATTTCAAATCGGTTTGTTGTTTTCGTTACCTGTACACACATACGTACTTACCTTATTTATATGACAGGGTGTGTAAAGTGCCACGTGTACTTTTCAACATTTGTGTATGCGAACGAAAGCTGATTTTTTGTGTGTGTAGAGTTTTATATTTCATTTTCTATTGGTTTGGTATGGTGCGACGAACATTAACCATACCAGAAAGGCGGCAAGCTGTTGGTTTTAGCCATAGAAGGGTTGCAGACCACTTCAGTGTTAACCATTCCAGCATTGTACGACTGATGCAGCGTGTTATTCACAACGCAAATTTCTACAGAATGTATTTTCGTATTATATGGTATAATTTATTTCCAAATATTTGCCTCAATTACTGATTATTTCAACTGATAAGCAAACGTCGTATACGCGGTTTGTTGACATAATAGAATAATGTAAATAGGGTCGACGTCCATGCGTAATACAACTCGTGTATCCTGAAGAACACGATTTATGGTACAGATTTACCGTTACATTTGCCTATGCTTATTTATTTGTAGACTAGTCTTTAAACGACATTATGTTATCCGGCATCTGATATTCTTAATTATCTCTGAATATGTTGGATTGACACTATAGTTGTATGCTCAGTCCGATCATGGACTAGGCTCCATGCATCAATAATCATAGTATCTTGTTTTTATAATTTATCTACAATCATATTCTGTTTCAAGTCTCCGCATGCGACGTAGAAAGTAACATCCAACATATAAATGCTAAATGTTATGATTATTGTAACCAACGACGATCTCGATATAGCGGCCACCCAAGTCAGAGAACATATATAAATGTTATATTGTAACCATGTAGCCATAACCTATATGCCAAATCAGCCTATTGGTATCTAGTGAACATGAATACTTAGCAGAAACACACCCATACAAGGGTTTCATGTTGTCAGAGACAGAGTGATAGGTATTGGGCCGGATTGTCGACAGACCTAGTGATTGAGCAGGTGCTTATGTGGAGTTTGAAGCATGGAGAGGGACTGAATCGTGGTATAGGAATTAATGAGATACAAAGTGCCGTGTGGGTTCTCTCCCGACTGGCAACACCGTCTATTAATGAAGCAATGCAAACCGTCTCTGGTGCGATATAACCTCAAGTGAACAACACAAAGATACATACTTATCAGTGTGAAAGCGATATAGAATAGACATTCAAGTGGTAACTGAGTATCTGCTTGAAAGAAACCCATTCAAAATCGAAAATGATCTCAAAAGCATAACAAGTGGGGTAGTGTCGTATGACAGTACTGCTGACCAGGCAAAGCAGATCGAAGAGCATATTATGACGAAGACGGCTAGCCAAAACGTAAACGAGTTCCGTTCAAGTAGAAAGATGCAGTCGTGCCTATGAATGACACATCTGCGTTATAACGACGACGATACAGTCAAGATCGAGCCACTGTTGTTGTTTCAGAGATTAGTTAGTGCGGCTAACAGAATGTATAATGCATCCGATCTTCCACTTAGTTATGAGTTATGTACACACACACACACCGGCATTATTTGAATCATCCATACACGTGAGAGAAGCAGAGAAACCAGCATAATGAATGCTATGAAGTCAGCAGACAATCTTAGTCTGAGAACACATGAGCCTGGTGATAATTTTCATGTTGTTGATGGTGGTATGTTGTTGAAGTGGATTCCCTGGGAATGTGGTCAGACATTTGAAAAAATGTGTTCTACATACGTCCAGTTTGTGTAGGATATGACACCAATTGCATTGTTGTATTTGATGGTTATGACAACAGGCCAGCTACTAAAGACAGCAATCAAGCAGAACTGCATAACTGGTTGGTACAGAAGTAATATTTACCAAATCCAGCACATTTAGAGGGAATAAGAAAACATTTCTAGCTAACCCAAAAAACAAACAGCTCTTCATAAACATATTGGCGAGAAAAATTAACAGTGAGGGCATAGAAACATCACACGATGTTACAGATGCAGATTTACTCATCGTATTAACAGCTGCACGCTGTTCACAGGCAAAACCAACCATATTGGTCGGAGATGATACTGACCTATTGGTGTTATTGTGTTATTAAACACCATAAATGAGAACTACCAGTTTTAACATTGCCGATGTATTGTTTTCTGCACCCGCATTGAAACATCCAGAGTATTACAATAATGTACACTTCATTGATGTTATTTGTAAAGTTTTGTGTTTGTATGGTGGCCATTTGGAAGTTTCAAAATAGCCATATTGGATATTCTAAATTGGCCATCATAAATGGACTCTCATGATCTTTACATATGTAGTATTTCAATTGATATACATTAAATACACCATACAATTGTTTATGTATGAGACCATTATGTTGTATATGTAAAATGTTGATAACTTTGGCGGCCATTTTGGATTTTTGCCACCATTTTGGATTATTTTTGAAAACGGTAATGGCTCTAATCTATGGGCAGTTTATATTTATACTTCCATGGCAAATTTTAACTTCCTAAAACAAATAAGGATGGAGTTATGGATGGATGCCAGAAATTCGCAGCAACTTTTTATCGTCAAAACGGGCATTTAGCATCGGAAGATAGTGGTGGACTTTTACTATGTTAGTTAAAACATCGTATATATTGCATATACCAAACATTGCCTTTGTAGGAACCCATTTTCATAAAAGAACCCTACTATAATCTATACATAATATATACATAAACGATACTGGTTACAACACATGACTCAGGACTTGTATGGGAATACGTGTCTTTGTGTCACATTCTCACCACTCCACCCTGGTGTCTGTTAGAATTGTAAATTAGATTAACAGTGCATATTATAGAGGGAAGATTTGTGAATAAGAAATAGATGCCATTTTGAAAGTCAGTCGCGAATTATGAATACGAACGAACGAACGGTCCGTTATTATTATTCTCAAATACTGATCTATTAAAACAACGTATGGTTTCCTGTACACATGCTTATGCCATTTAACAAATGCAATGTTAAATACTAACCTTTACACCCTTGAAGACTTTTGATATTTTAAAACGAATAAGCTTGTTAGAAAGATAACGTCTCGTACAATATTAAAATCCCCGCTAAAGTTCTCTCCCAGAAGCCAATTCGGTATATAAAACCACTGAAGCGTAACCAAATCAAGTAGATAACTCTTACACTGACAATTGTGACCAATCCTATCAGAGTTGTCTCCCTTTTGTACAAAGCTGATAAATCAACCCGGTTATATTAGTATGCTCGCAAAACGGTTCTCCGGCGGCGAGGGTAAATACGCTAAATCATGTGGCCGGCGGCGAGGGTAAATAAGAGCCGTCTCTAATGTTGTAAGCACTTGTGGCTCGACCAATATTTGCTTTATTTGCATATATTGTAGATTTATTCTTTATTTCAGTCTCATCGTTGTACAATACATAAAATATACACAACCAATTATCGTGGCAAAGTACAACACCATTCATTATAAAAGAATTATAAGAGACTGATCTAATCACAGATAATCAAACTATCACAGTCTATCGACATATTATTATATTTACATATTAAAACCGAGGAACAGTCGCTAATTGAAAATTAAATACTTATTAAAACCAGAAATTTTGAAATACTGAAATGGAAAAAAAGCACTAATGCGCAATTAAGAAATGTTTTAAAAAATCAGATCAGATCGCGGTTGAACTAATTAGCAGCTGTTTCTCGGAATGGATAAGAGACACACAATGAATAAATCAAATGGATACATTATTCACATAAATAAAAGGATCGTCTTTGAAGAATATAAAAACAGGTGTTGGCAACAATTCTAATCAGAGGTATAGTAGTAAAAATAATTCTAAGCTGGTCGGATACAGGTTTGTTCCGAAAGTCATTTTCATATAATGAGGCTTTCTCTAAGAGAACAGCTCTCAAATCATCATACAGTGAACATTCTAATAATACATGACTTTCGTCTTCTAATACATTACAGAAAGGGCACTTACGTTCATCAAGTGGTAAATTCACATACCTTCCGGTTTCTATACATAATGGAGCAACTCCACATCTAAATTTACATAATGCTGATCTGTGACGTGTGGGTAAAATCATTTTACAATATACTTCTGTTTGAAATTTAAATTTAAATGTACAGTAGGTTCTAAGCTTATTGCGACCACGTCCAGAAACACCGATCACACTGTTAATAGAGGTGGACCAGTCAGTAACATATTTCTCCATTACCGCATTGTCCACACTATCTACTAAGTTGTTCTTATGTATAGTTATAGATAGGTTACAGTAATCCATCAAAGTAATGTCTGCAAACTGTCTCTTGACATAATAAAACCAGTTTTTATAACTTGTAGATTTAGCATTCGCCCATAGTGCAACTCGCTTATTTAATCTGGAATTGTCGGTATTAGCTAAGCGTGACCAAAACCCAGATATGTGCTTCCATTGTCGCACAACTGGCGGCTGCCAACCCATTTCCCCGGAGACAACTGCATTGGGAGAATATTTCCCAACACCAAGAAAGAAACACATGACACGATTTTGGATTGCATTAATGCACGAAAACGCTTTATATCCCCAAACCGGGGCGCCATGAGCAATCACAGGCCAGACAACAGTCATACAATTTGGAGAAAACATCATATGGTACACCCCCAACTAACTTACATTTAGCAATGAGCAGTCCCAATGCACGACTTGCACTTTGAGCAACACATTTTGCAGTAACATTGAAGTCAAGGTATTCACTCAAAACAATTCCTAAATAAGTATATGTCCCTATAGTTTCCAGAACATTAACACCACACTTAAAAATAACATCAGATCTTGGCATAGAAGCAGGACAAAAATGGACAACTTTACTTTTATCCCTGTTTCTAAGCATATCATTTATATTGCACCAGTCATGTAAAGTATGTAATAATAGAGCAACATAAAATATGATTAAACACGCTCTATCAAGTCGCCGGCGGCGATGGTAAATAACCTAAATGTATAAACTTATATTATAGGGATATGGATGGCCGCTATGTCAAGATTGTCGGTAAAGTTGGTATGCACCGGATTCCTGTGAAGCTGGACGTTTTGACACATGAACATTTCTGTATGTTTTACTTTAAATTATTCTATTATTGGTGATTGATTCGGACACTGTGTTTCTGGTTTAAAGCGACACTATATAGGAATAAATTATTTTTCTTTGGTACAAGAGTAAAGAGTTTTCAATGAATCAAATATTGGCAAGGTATGGACAAATCAAATAAATATAGCAGCGTTATTATCAATAATGTATGCAAAGAATGCTTAATGCGCATGCGTAAATCAACTAAATAGACAATTTTATATTATTTTTGTTTTCGATAATGAGCAATGCTCTTAATAGCAACATTGCAAATCTCGTTTAATAAAAGATGGTATATTATTGCCACTCATATTGTAGTTTATACACATTTACCACTCATATTGTACACATTTATTTTAACTCGATTGCGAAACAAGGTCTTGCAACTTATATTGATCACTCTCGAGACCTCTTTCCTGATGGAATCCATCGTCACGAGTGAGAGAGAAGAGGCAACATGGAATTTAAATGCCTTGCCTAAGGGTACAATCGTAACTGATCCATCGGAGACTCGAACTCCGGGCCTTTCGCATCTGAAGCGAATGCGCTACCACTGTGCTATCATCTGAAGCTATCTGTGCTACCACTGTGCTATCACGACTTCCATCTGAAGCTATCTGTGCTACCACTGTGCTATCACGACTTCCATCTGAAGCTATCTGCGCTATCACTATGCTATCACGACTTCCATCTGAAGCTATCTGCTCTACCACTGTGCTATCACGACTTCCATCTGAAGCTATCTGTGCAATCACGACTTCCATCTGAAGCTATCTGTGCTACCACTATGCTATCACGACTTCCATCTGAAGCTATCTGTGCTACCACTGTGCTATGACGACTTCCATCTGAAGCGAACGCGCTACCACTGTGCTATCACGACTTCCATCTGAAGCGAACGCGCTACCACTGTGCTATCACGACTTCCACAACATATTATGTATATATTATATCCTATATTACAATGTTTAATAATAAATCATGTAGTTGTAGCTAACTGTTTATATTCGTGTTCAAAGATCGAAATTGCACGATAAACACGTGCGTCCAATTTGTATATGCAAGCAATTCTAATCAATCAACTATATGTATTATGATTCGTTATGAAGAACAGAAGCTACGAAAAAGATAATCATAGTTAAAGCGACATTAGTGAAAACGCAAATTTCTACAGAATGTATTTTCCTATTATATGGTATAATTCTTTCCCAAATATTTGCCTCAAATACTGAATATTTCAACTAATAAACAAACGTCGTATACGCGGTTTGATGCCATAACAAAATAATGTAAATAGGGTCGACATGCATGCGTAATACAATGCGTGTATCCTGAATAACACGTTATTGCTCACATTTGTACCTATGTATATTTATTTGTAAACTAATCTTAGCTATATTATCTGTAAACGAAAGTATCGCGTGTTTAGTATTGACTCCAATGACAATCAAACGTCAATTCAGGAGCACGGATGACCGCTATATGAAATCCTACTTTCAGGTTTGAAAGTTTGTAGACCACAAACACACTGTTTATTGATTCAATGTTAGTGTTCGAATGTATTCAGAACAATGTGTATTACCAATGCATTTATACGTGAAAGAAATGCATTTGATTGCTTTTTGCGATGTAGTTTCGCTTTAAAAGAAGATTATATATTTTTCAACAATGTTCAACTATATTAAAGATGTTTAAACTTATTTTTTCTTTGAATTTGTATGGACTACCGTTGCTTGATAATAACCACTTTGTGATACTCGTTTAAACAGTATTTATTCCAATAACATGTAAAGCATTCGAATATTACAATTTGTGCAAATTTGGAAAACATTTGATTGGAAAATAAGTCTTTCATAAAAGTTTTAATTCCCCTCCAACGAAAATGTACATAAATGTGCATGAATATAATACTTATATTAAATAGAGTGTTACTTGTATGCGAGAAGTACTGTTCAAATGACGCGCAGTTGGACTTAATAATACTAATAATCAATCATACATCATCATGTCAGCCAGCGCGTCACCGGAGGCTTTACGATGACTCGAACCGTTTTGTGGATGATATGTAACTATGAATACTCGGAAACATGTGTGTATTATGCTCTAATGATAGGTGTTCATCTCCATATAGTACATTGTTGAGTTTTGGAGGGCAAGGAAGATTTGACAGATATTGGTGTATGTGGGTACTAAAGACGCGATATTGATAATAATCTTATTATGATGCTCGTTTGGAGTAGAATTATGACTAGGAAGTGTATGTGTGGTCAGTTAAGCCCACCTGTCCAATCCTGCCATCACATACTTCCGGGTCCGATGATCGAATCCGGGTTGCATCGGAAGGTATCGAGCATGCTAACCACTGCACTAATCGGACACTAATTGCTTAGTTACAGATGATAGCAAGAATTGCAACACAGATCTTGGAATGGCTGACGGGAGTATTCAGGACACACAACTATCCACGTCATCATTCGACTCGCAATCCACACCTGCATCAGCACGACCATTTAGCTCAGGTTGGTGCGCCGCCAAGACCGACAGGAATCCACATATTACGGTAAAGTATATTATGGTAAAGTATGTCCCCGAAACTATATGTGTTTGTTTTGTTGTGCTTAAAGTCCTCTCATGAAATAGTTCGCGACCCAACTTGGATACGAACCTACAACGTCGAGGGGCAGTTGTCTTGAATTCACCGACCTTAACCAAGCGGCCATGAAGGGCCCTTCACGAAATTGAGAGGATCTAATTATCTATATATATATATATATGCATAACGCGA
The DNA here is from genome assembly GCA_014843695.1 of Archivesica marissinica. Lineage (NCBI taxonomy): Eukaryota > Metazoa > Mollusca > Bivalvia > Venerida > Vesicomyidae > Archivesica > Archivesica marissinica. The sequence continues at coordinate 9,012,031 of CM026388.1, read as the reverse complement.
GGTAGCTGAATACATGTATGTGCTTTATTTCTTCATTTTGGAAATTAGTAACAAATAATTAATAAGTAAGTAAATTCTTTATTTATAGAGTGTAACTAAGTTGGTTGACATAACAAAGTAGTGTAAGTCTTACGCAGAACAACTATAATATTTCAAGTAATTTATCTCTGACAACTGTAGGTTCCAATCCCATTTGAGCTGTCGACTTATTTTATATGAGGACGCTATCCTGTTGGTTTGCACATTGTCGATGTATGGTAACGGTTACCACATATACCATGAAATACTGTTCCTACACATTGGATCGGGTGTATTTAATAGAGGATGGGCTTTGGACCGGTGCTATATGATAGATTGGGCTGTGTACCTGCGTGTTGTAAGATAGTATGGGTTTTGGGCCTTGTGCTGTAATATCGTTTTGGCGTTGGATCGGGTGCTGTAGTATAGTTTGATCTTTAAACAAGGTGCTATAATGATAGCCTGACTTGTGTTATAAGAGAGTTTGGGCTTTGGGCCTGGTGATATAATATAAATTGGGCTTTGGAGCGGCGTGCTGTAATATAGTGTGGGCTTTGGATCGGGTACTATCATATAGTTTGGGCTTTGGGCCTGGTGATATAATATAGTTTGGGCTTTGGAGCGGGTGCTGTGATATAGTTTGGGCTTTGGATCGGGTACTGTAATATAGTTTGTACATTGGACTATTTGATCTCGGAGGGTATGGACATTGGACTGGGTGATCTCGAGGGCTTGGACATTGGACTGGGTGCTCACAGAGATCATGGACGTTGGACTGGGTGATCTCAGCGAGCTTGGACATTGGTCCGGATGTTGTGAGCGATCATGGACATTGGACGGGATCCAGTCAAATTGCTTGGACTGTGGACCGAGTGCTGTCAGAGAACATGTATTTTGGACCGGGTGTTTTCAAAGTTTGAGCTTAATTTGACCGTGTCCTGGAAATGAAATGAATAAGCTATTGGATTAACTCGTGCCATATCTTTGTATTATCATTTTTAGATTGACATGATTACAGCTACTAAATTTGAAGGCATAACGGTATTTAACGGGGGACATATTCAAGAATCTATACTGGGTATTAAATATACACAGACGTTCGTACCTATGGGAAGCCGTACAATTGTGATATCATACAGTTTGGACATTAATGACGCCGGTTCTGAGACTTATACAAATGAGGTACTTTATAAAAAAATATTTGTTTTTAATACATGTCAGATTTTGTTGTTTTGTGTTATCCATGTCTTTGTTAGAGCTCAATATATATATGTGTGAATAAAAGTACTATATATACCGTCTCCGTGGCCTAATCTGAAATGCGTCCGTTTTCGGAACTGGACGTCGAAGCTTCGAACCTCGTGAGATGTTCATTCTGATCTGGCCGGTTAGTGAGTCGCAAGCAAGTTAATTAGTGAGTCCCGATTGCCCATTAGTCTGGTGTGGCAGCAAATGATGATTCGGAAAATAATATTGAGTATAAGTCAGAAAAGGTTGGCCCTTATTCTAGTATAATTATGTTTGTTTGTTTTTAATTGGCCATTGGAAAGGTACATACCAGTCTAAGTACGTGACTGCAGTTTCAATATAATATGTAGTGCTTCATATTGTCAATGGAATTGTTAGAGGAAACATATATTATAGTGGTCACTAAAGTATATACCAGTATACGTGACTGCAGTTTCAATATAATACGTACTGCTTCATATTGTCAATGGAATTGTTAGAGGAAACATATATTATAGTGGTCACTAAAGTATATACCAGTATACCTGATTGCAGTTTCAATATAATACGTACTGCTTCATATTGTCAATACAACTGTTAGAGGAAACATATATTATAGTGGTCACTAAAGTATATACCAGTATACCTGATTGCAGTTTCAATATAATACGTACTGCTTCATATTGTCAATACAATTGTTAGAGGAAACATATATTATAGTGGTCACTAAGCCTTTCGTGACGCAATCACACTGTGTGTATGACGTTCACATATGGTATGGTAAACTTCAGATCATGAGTATTCGGTAACCTTTCACTATCAAATATCAATTTTATCAGAAGATCGGATAAATAGATAGTTTACTATCATATAAATGTGTTAGGCTCGTCTACGAAACAGTGCAAGGTTCGACAGAGCCTCGCCATGTATATTTGCTCCAATTCAACTAAGGTTATATGACAGTAGCCTAATATTCTCTATGTAGTGTAATATACACATTGTCATCTAACGTCAAGCCGAGCTCCAAACCAAAGGGATTGGTATTGATCAGATTTCATTTAATATAGTGACATACTCGTGAACAGTCTACACAATATATAATATTATATAATGTGAACAAAAGATTACGTTGTATATTTTTCGCATAATTTTATCAATTTAAAGGCATAGTCCTGTTGAAAATGAGCGTTCACATTTATATAACGTTACTACCATGTAATTGTATTCCATACAAAGCACTTTCAATCAGTTTCTTTCATACATGTGTATACTAGCAAAAGGTTGCGTGTTCTCTTTCATACATGTATATACATGCACAATGTTGTGTGTTTCTTTCATACATGTATATACATGCATAATGTTGTGTGTTTCTTTCATACATGTATATACATGCACAATGTTGTGTGTTTCTTTAATACATGTATATACATGCACAATGTTGCGTGTTTCTTTCAGACATGATGTATATACATGAACAATGTTTGTGTTTCTTTCATACATGTATATACATGCACAATGTTGTGTGTTTCTTTCATACATGTATATACATGCACAATGTGTCGTGTTTCTTTCATACATGTATATACATGCACAATGTGTCGTGTTTCTTTCATACATGTATATACATGCACAATGTTGTGTGTTTCTTTCATACATGTATATACATGCACAATGTTGCGTGTTTCTTTCATACATGTATATACATGCACAATGTTGCGTGTTTCTTTCATACATGTATATACATGAACAATGTTGTGTGTTTCTTTCATACATGTATATACATGCACAATGTGTCGTGTTTCTTTCATACATGTATATACATGCACAATGTTGCGTGTTTCTGTCATACATGTATATACATGCACAATGTTGCGTACTTATTTCATACATGTATATACATGCACAATGTTGTGTGTTTCTTTCAGACATGTATATACATGCACAATGTTGCGTGTTTCTTTCATACATGTATATACATGCACAATGTTGCGTGTTTCTTTCATACATGTATATACATGCACAATGTTGTGTGTTTCTTTCATACATGTATATACATGCACAATGTTGTGTGTTTCTTTCAGACATGTATATACATGCACAATGTTGCGTGTTTCTTTCATACATGTATATACATGCACAATGTTGTGTGTTTCTTTCATACATGTATATACATGCACAATGTTGTGTGTTTCTTTCATACATGTATATACATGCACAATGTGTCGTGTTTCTTTCATACATGTATATACATGCACAATGTTGTGTGTTTCTTTCATACATGTATATACATGCACAATGTTGTGTGCTTCTTTCATACATGTATATACATGCACAATGTTGCGTGTTTCTTTCAGACATGATGTATATACATGAACAATGTTTGTGTTTCTTTCATACATGTATATACATGCACAATGTTGCGTGTTTCTTTCAGACATGATGTATATACATGAACAATGTTGTGTGTTTCTTTCATACATGTATATACATAAACAATGATGCGTGTTTCTTTCAGACATGTATATACATGCACACTGTTGTGTGTTTCTTTCATACATGTATATACATGCACAATGTTGTGTGTTTCTTTCATACATGTATATACATGCACACTGTTGTGTGTTTCTTTCATACATGTATATACATGCACAATGTTGTGTGTTTCTTTCATACATGTATATACATGCACAATGTTGTGTGTTTCTTTCATACATGTATATACATGCACAATGTTGCGTGTTTCTTTCATACATGTATATACATGCACAATGTTGTGTGTTTCATTCAGACATGTATATACATGCACAATGTTGTGTGTTTCTTTCATACATGTATATACATGCACAATGTTGCGTTTTTCTTTCAGACATGAACAATGTTGTGTGTTTCTTTCATACTTGTATATACATGCACAATGTTGCGTGTTTCTTTCATACATGTATATACATGAACAATGTTTGTGTTTCTTTCATACATGTATATACATGCACACTGTTGCGTGTTTCTTTCATAGATGTATATACATGAACAATGTTGCGTGTTTCTTTCAGACATTCAATGTGGACATGTTTCTATCTTCCAACGATCCTCAGACGTTCTTTCACGACTCGATAACTGCGAGATATGTCAAGATATACATCAAGCAGTCAATGAATCCACCTATATATTGTATTCGTTTTGAGCTCCACGGGTGTAGAAATCAAGGTAAAATTTCATATATACCAAGTAACAGCAAACATCTCAGAATAGTGCAGCACAATAAAGTCGCATACACCTGTCACAATACTATGTGTTTCATTATTCGTTAGTTGCATACACCTGTCATAATACTATGTGTTTCATTATGCGTTAGTTGGATACACCTGTCATAATAATAGTTGTTTCATTATTCGTTAGTTGGATACACCTGTCATGATACTATGTGTTTCATTATTCGTTAGTTGTATACACCTGTCATAATAATAGTTGTTTCATTATGCGTTAGTTGCATACACCTGTCATAATAATAGTTGTTTCATTATTCGTTAGTTGGATACACCTGTCATAATAATAGTTGTTTCATTATTCGTTAGTTGGATACACCTGTCATAATAATAGTTGTTTCATTATGCGTTAGTTGGATACACCTGTCATAATAATAGTTGTTTCATTATTCGTTAGTTGCATACACCTGTCATAATAATAGTTGTTTCATTATGCGTTAGTTGGATACACCTTTCATAATACTATGTGTTTCATTATGCGTTAGTTGCATACACCTTTCATAATACTATGTGGTTCATTATGCGTTAGTTGGATACACCTATCATACTACTATGTGGTTCATTATGCGTTAGTTGCATACACCTGTCCTGATACTATGTGGTTCATTATGCGTTAGTTGGATACACCTGTCATAATAATATGTGTTTCATTTTGCGTTAGTTGCATACACCTGTCATACTACTATGTATTTCAGTTTGCGTTAGTTGTATACACCTGTCATACTACTATGTGGGTCATTTTGCATTAGTTGCATACACCTGTCATACTACTATGTGTTTCATTATGCGTTAGTTGTATGCACCTGTCATAATAATAGTTGTTTCATTTTGCGTTAGTTGCATACACCTGTCATACTACTATGTGGGTCATTTTGCGTTAGTTGCATACACCTGTCATACTACTATGTGTTTCATTATGCGTTAGTTGTATGCACCTGTCATAATAATAGTTGTTTCATTTTGCGTTAGTTGCATACACCTGTCATACTACTATGTGGGTCATTTTGCGTTAGTTGCATACACCTGTCATACTACTATGTGTTTCATTATGCGTTAGTTGTATGCACCTGTCATAATAATAGTTGTTTCATTTTGCGTTAGTT
>CM026388.1:8984190-9005420 GCA_014843695.1 Archivesica marissinica | reverse complement strand
GTTGAATTGTTTACGAAAATAACAGTATAACAGGAGGCGTGGCTAAAACAATATTAATAGTGTTCATGATTATACATTATTCTGCCAACGTGAATACATTTATTATTGTTTGAATAAAAATATTAATGAATTCTGGTTAATATTGAAAATTACCATTAGATTTTTAGAAAATCTTTATTTCATGGAGGTAATTTGTAAAGCCGTTATCCAAATCACGGAAAGGAGAACAATTAGGCGGCACGCCGACAAAGTAACACGCACAGTTCTTCGTTCGTAGCATTATATTGGGTCATGTTAGAATGTAAATAATAGTTGTCTTGTCGTGGTATATCGTCCCACGTGGTTAATTCCTACGCATCGATAACTCCAAACCGTGGTTTATTCGCCGATATACCACGACAAGACAACTATTATATCCTAAATACATCATGTCTTAGCACGTGACGTCAACTATGCGTCATGTTTGTAGTTTTGTGACCTCATTTACGCACTCTAAAACATAGCACCAACTATTTTGCTAGTTGTAGATATGTTGTCATATTAGAATCGAAATCATGTTTGTATTTACCAAAATTAATTATTGTCGAATAAAACATGGTTTGTCGTTTTACGGCCTGCATAGTTATTTCCTATACGACATAGCTCCAACCCACATTTTATTCGCCAATAAACAACTGAAAGACAAATCTTATATCTTAAATAACAGGTGATTTGACACAAAGAATGACAACATGCGTATTAATATCGAAGAGTTTGCTGTTTATATTATGTAGCTGGACCTCCGATGTCGAGTGGTTAATGTCGTTGATTTCAAACCTCTTCACTTGACCCTCGCTTCTGTTCGAATCGCTTTTGCAGTGTCGAATTTGCTTCATGTGAGAAAGTTATTCTACTGACTTTGTGGACGGATCGGTCGTCCTAACCTGGTGCGCGCCCGTACCTGAACTGCTCTTCGGTTGGTTGGGGACACGGGATCTTCATCCATCAATAATATTGGATGAGTTGCCATATGACCTAAGCTGTCTGTGCGATATGAATGTGTTATGCTCAGTATGTAAGGTTAGTGTTATATTGTTTTCATACATTAGGACGAAACCAACATCACATACCGCCTGACTTCCGACAAAACACAAGCCTGGTGACGTGTTTACCTCAATCATATATGTAGGCATAGAATTACTAACCTTAGAAAGTCGATGTATAATGAGTCCCACATGTACTGTGGTATGTAGGCACATGATATTGCTCCAGAAACTGGTATCCATCTGTTTTGGCTTATGTAGTATCTATTAAATTGTCCCTCGTGGTGATTAAAGCTGTAATCTATGAAACAAATGTTCTAATTTAAATATATTCTAAATCTAACATTGCAAGTAGTTGTTTTGCTCGTATCGAGTAAAACTAATATCATATAGACATGCGACACAGTCAATCATTCATTTGATAATCAACCAGTAATACAATATATGTATCTAGTTCATTTGATAATCAATCAGTAATACATTATATGTATCTAGTTCATTTGATAATCAATCAGTAATACAATATATGTATATAGTTCATTTGGTAATCAATCAACAATACAATATATGTATATAGTTCATTTGCTAATCAATCTGTAATACAAGATATGTATCTAGTCCATTTGCTAATCAATCTGTAATACAAGATATGTATCTAGTCCATTTGATAACTAATACTCCTTAAAGAATTAGATACCAACCAAGCAGACATTCAAATGATGACATGTGTATAACTGCTAAGAATTAGATACCAACCAAGAGGACATTTTTATACCACATTTATATACCACATTTATATACCACATTTTTATACCACATTTATTTTCAATTGTATTTCCTTACTGTTTTTGAAGTGTATTCCTGCAATAGCTACAGTTCTTCCCAAATCCAGCAGCAGCCAAGACGTATACTCCGATGCCTCCAAAGGTATGGATGTGTCTGGAAGTGATAAACTGTATGCTGTATATGAACAGTTATTATTCGAAACACCCAAATGTACTTACATTTAAAGAGATCGTCCTATCAGAAAATATGTTAACTGTTAAAACGTTAGCTATGCATATACATATATGTATATATAGCTATGGATATAGGATCATACTATTATATGAGTTGTGTCATACAATATTTTATGGAATTCTGCTATTAGGCGATCCTCCACAACGAGTTTCATGAACTATGGTATGAAATCATCACGAGTGTAAGATATTTTAACATTATCATGATAGTGCGCTCGTTTTAATAAAAACGTTTCTACGTTCATATTGGCGCCAATTATCGGCGCAAATGTTCATTACGTCACTAAGTTGTCATGACGTCACTACGCAAAGTCGTGTTATATTTATGTTTTAAACAGCGTTATAAATGCGTCGATACTTCTTTTATATCTTCATTTGTCTCATCGTTAACGTTATGTATCAATTCACATAGAAATATACATAATATACAGTTTAATTTACAAATAATAAGGATTATTCTCTCAACCAATCAGAATTAGGCCAGGTATTAATTCATGTGAGATGACTGTATTACACTGAACACAATGTGATGAATATAAAAGTGTTTGTTTATTATAATTATAGTGCCATCCCTATTTAAAGGGCCAGCCATTTCTGACTTATGTTACACCTCTTGTTTATGAACATCATTCAGTACTTCCCGAATCCTATACGTGAATGTGAGGCTACAGGCTTGTAGGCAACTGATAACCATGATTTAACTAGTTGACGGCTCACCAATCGGTCATGGCAGAATACATGTATGTGTATGTTACCTTGTCGTTGAAATGTAAAGGATATGTATGATAGTGTAATTAAGGAAGAGACTTAAAGCGAGCTAAAACACAGACGGTGTAACTAAGAGCATTCGTATGTGTGTATTGATCGGATGATAGACCTATTCTTTAGATCTTGTTTTGGAAAAGGGAGTGTCGATCTAAAACCATTTATACTATTATGTAGTGTCTGTGAGAGTTGTTTTCCATATAATATGGGCTAATAACCATAGGGACAATTTGCAGAATAGCATTATTGTGGTGTACACTACAGTGTATAGAAATAATGGTATATGGTGGTTATTATACATATAATCTATCAATCACCTCACTCGAGTGCACTACGTATCAATCAACTCACTCGAGTACACTACCCATCAATCACCGCACTCGAGTGCATTACGTATCAATCACCTCACTCGAGGGCACTACAACATCAAATATCAAAATAGAAATATAATAATTATACTAATCATTTTGTCACCTGTTAATAACCAAATATGAAGAACAACGTAATTAACATGTTAAATTCAAGACACATGAACATAATTAGGTGTCAATCTTGACATAGGGATATTTACGGGTCATACAGCCACTACATTGGTTAACGCTGTTCATCCTGGTTTCCACGCTTCCATATGTCCGGCTTGGGTTGGACACGGTAAATGCTGGAACAGATAACGGAAATGTAGATGCAAAACTTCTGATTTGTAACGTGTTAACATTAATTTAGTCACATGCCATTATTTGCATAAACTATTTTAGTTTCACAAGCCATATCTGCAAACAATAGTGACACGCTGTATATGCACAACATAACTTGGTTTCACAAGCCATATATGCAAACAATAGTCACAAGCTGTATATGCACAACATAGCTTAGTTTCACAAGCCATATGTGCAAATAATAATTTAGTCACAAGCTGTATATGCACAACATAACTTAGTTTCACAAGCAATATGTGCAAACAATAATTTAGTCACAAGCTGTATGTGCACAACATTCAAACAATAGTCACAAGCTGTATATGCACAACATAACTTAGTTTCACAAGCCATATATGCAAACAATAGTCACAAGCTGTATATGCACAACATAACTTAGTTTCACAAGCAATATGTGCAAACAATAGTCACAAGCTGTATATGCACAACATAACATAGTCACAAGCAATATATGCAAACAATAACTTAGTCACAAGACATATGCCAACATGCAAACAGTAGTCACAAGCTGTATATGCACAACATAACTTAGTTTCACAAGCCATATATGCAAACAATAGTCACAAGCTGTATATGCACAACATAACTTAGTTTCACAAGCCATATGTGCAAACAGTAGTCACAAGCTGTATATGCACAACATAACTTAGTTTCACAAGCCATATGTGCAAACAATAATTTAGTCACAAGCTGTATATGCACAACATAACTTAGTTTCACAAGCCATATGTGCAAACAATAGTCACACGGCATATTTGCACACAATAATTTCTTGAACTAAAATAAATTTGTAAATTAAATTAAATTAGACCAAATTTGTGTATATTAATCGCCCTCTAGACCTCAGTCCTGGTTAATTCCATTGTCACGAAGGAGAGAGAGGCATGGTATATGTATCTGTTACTGATACGGACGCAACTATCGTCCTATTGAGGGGTCTCGTACAACGATTGCTAAGCAACTTTTAACCATTTATATTAATAACTTTCGTTGGCGCTGATGACAGCGTATGTGTGGTCATTCATGTGGGAGAAAACCGAGTACCGGGAGAACCCACCAGTCCGATCTGGTGACCACCGTACCATCTCACATACTGCCCGGTCCGAGGATCGAACCCGGGTTGAATTGGTGTGAAGCAAGCGCGCTAGCCACTTCACTAATCTGACTCTCGGTTTCAAGCGGATACCGTATACACTGCAACATGGGGACTCTACACTAATGTTGCATATATCTATGTCTGTGTGTCTTAGTCTTAGTGTACTCCACAGGAATAAATATGTATACACTAGTGTTGCATATGTCTATGTGTGTTAGTCTTAGTGTACTCCACAGGAATAAATATGTATATACTAGTGTTGCATATGTATGTGTGTGTTAGTCTTAGTGTACTCCTCAAGAATAAATATGTATACACTATTGTTGCATATGTCTGTGTTTGTTAGTCTTAGTGTACTCAACAAGAATTAATATGCATACACTAGTGTTGCATATGTCTGTGTGTGTTAGTATTAGTGTAATCAACAAGAATAAATATGCATACACTAGTGTTGCATATGTCTATGTCTGTGTGAGTTAGTCTTAGTGTACTCCACAAGAATAAATATGTATACACTATTGTTGCATATGTCTGTGTGTGTTAGTCTTAGTGTACTCAACAAGAATTAATATGCATACACTAGTGTTGCATATGTCTGTGTGTGTTAGTATTAGTGTAATCAACAAGAATAAATATGCATACACTAGTGTTGCTTATGTCTATATGTGTTGGTCTTAGTGTACTCCACAGAAATAAATATGCATACACTAGTGTTGCATATGTCTGTGTGTGTTAGTCTTAGTGTACTCAACATGAATAAATATGCATACCCTATTGTTGCATATGTTTATGCGTGTTAGTCTTAGTGTACTCCACAGGAATAAATATGCATACACTAGGGTTGCATATGTCTCTGTGTGTTAGTCTTAGTGTAATCAACAAGAATAAATGTGCATACACTAGTGTTGCATATGTCTGCGTGTGTTAGTCTTAGTGTACTCCACAGGAATAAATATGCATAAACTAGTGTTGCATATGTCTGTGTGTGTTAGTCTTAATGTACTCCACAGGAATAAATATGCATACACTAGTGTTGCATATGTCTATGTCTGTGTGTGTGTGTTAGTCTTAGTGTATTCAACAAGAATAAATATGCATACACTAGTGTTGCATATGTCTGTGTGTGTTAGTCTTAGTGTACTCCACAGGAATAAATATGCATACACTAGTGTTGCATATGTCAATGTCTGTGTGTTAGTCTTAGTGTATTCAACAAGAATAAATATGCATACACTAGTGTTGCATATGTCTATGCGTGTTATTCTTAGTGTTCTCAACAAGAATAAATATGCATACACTAGTGTTGCATATGTCTGTGTGTGTTAGTCTTAGTGTACTCCACAAGAATAAATATGCATACACTAGTGTTGCTTATGTCTATGTCTGTGTGTGTTAGTCTTAGTGTATTCAACAAGAATAAATATGCATACACTAGTGTTGCATATGTCTGTGTGTGTTAGTCTTAGTGTACTCAACAAGAATAAATATGCATACACTAGTGTTGCATATGTCTGTGTGTGTTAGTCTTAGTGTACTCCACAGTGTATGTGTGTGTTAGTCTTAGTGTACTCAACAAGAATAAATATGCATACACTAGTGTTGCATATGTCTGTGTGTGTTAGTCTTAGTGTAATCAAGAAGAATAAATGAGCATACACTAGTGTTGCATATGTCAGTGTGTGTTTTAGTCTTCGTGTACTCCACAGGAATAAATATGCATACACTAGTGTTGCTTATGTCTATGTATGTGTGTGTTAGTCTTAGTGTATTCAACACGAATAAATATGCATACACTAGTGTTGCATATGTCTATGCGTGTTAAACTTAGTGTACTCAACAAGAATAAATATGCATACACTAGTGTTGCATATGTCTATGCGTGTTAATCTTAGTGTACTCCATAGGAATAAATATGCATACACTAGTGTTGCATATGTTTAAGTGTGTTAGTCTTAGTGTACTCAACAAGAATAAATATGCATACACTAGTGTTGCATATGTCTATATGTGTTAGTCTTAGTGTACTCAACATGAATAAATATGCATACACTAGTGTTGCATATGTCTCTGTGTGTTAGTCTTATTATAGTCAACAAGAATAAATATGCATACACTAGTGTTGCATATGTCTGTGTGTGTTAGTCTTAGTGTACTCAACAAGAATAAATATGCATAACTAGTGTTGCATATGTCTGTGTGTGTTAGTCTTTGTGTATTCAACAAGATTACATATGCATACACTAGTGTTGCATATGTCTGTGTGTGTTAGTCTTATTGTAGTCAACAAGAATAAATATGCATACTCTAGTGTTACATATGTCTGTGTGTTTTAGCCTTAGTGTACTCAACAACAATTAATATGCATACACTAGTGTTGCATATGTGTGTGTGTGTGTTAGTCTTAGTGTACTCAACAAGAATAAATATGCATACACTAGTGTTGCATATGTCTATATGTGTTAATCGTAGTGTAATCCACAGGAATAAATATGCATACACTAGTGTTGCATATGTCTATATGTGTTAATCTTAGTGTACTCCACAGGAATAAATATGCATACACTAGTGTTGCATATGTATATGCGTGTTAATCGTAGTGTACTCCACAGGAATAAATATGCATACACTAGTGTTGCATATGTCTATGTGTGTTAGTCTTAGTGTACTCAACAAGAATAAATATGCATACACTAGTGTTGCATATGTCTATGTCTGTGTGTGTTAGTCTTAGTGTATTCAACATGAATATATATGCATACACTAGTGTTGCATATGTCTATGCGTGTTAGTCTTAGTGTACTCAACAAGAATAAATATGCATATACTAGTGTTGCATATGTGTATGTGTGTTAGTCTTAGTGTACTCTACAAGAATAAATATGCATACACTAGTGTTGCATATGTCTATGTCTGTGTGTGTTAGTCTTAGTGTATTCAACATGAATATATATGCATACACTAGTGTTGCATATGTCTATGCGTGTTAGTCTTAGTGTACTCAACAAGAATAAATATGCATACACTAGTGTTGCATATGTCTATGCGTGTTAGTCTTAGTGTACTCAACAAGAATATATATGCATACACTAGTGTTGCATATGTCTCTGAGTGTTAGTCTTATTGTAGTCAACAAGAATAAATATGCATACACTAGTGTTGCATATGTCTGTGTGTGTTAGTCTTAATGTACTCAACAAGAATTAATATGCATACACTAGTGTTGCATATGTCTATGCGTGTTAGTCTTAGTGTACTCAACAAGAATATATATGCATACACTAGTGTTGCATATGTCTGTGTGTGTTAGTCTTAGCGTACTCAACATGAATAAATATGCATACCCTATTGTTGCATATGTTTATGAGTGTTAGTCTTAGTGTACTCCACAGGAATAAATATGCATACACTAGTGTTGCATATGTCTATGTATGTGTGTGTTAGTCTTAGTGTATTCAACAAGAATAAATATGCATACACTAGTGTTGCATATGTCTATTTGTGTTAGTCTTAGTGTACTCAACAAGAATAAATATGCATACACTGGTGTTGCATATGTCTCTGTGTGTTAGTCTTAGTGTACTCAACATGAATAAATATGCATACACTAGTGTTGCATATGTCTATATGAGTTAATCGTAGTGTACTACACAGGAATAAATATGCATAAACTAGTGTTGCAGATGTCTATATGAGTTAATCGTAGTGTACTACACAGGAATAAATATGCATACACTAGTGTTGCATATGTCTGTGTGTGTTAGTCTTAGTGTACTTAACATGAATAAATATGCATACACTAGTGTTGCATATGTATGTGGATGTTAGCCTTAGTGTACTCAACAAGAATAAATATGCATACACTAGTGTTGCATATGTCTCTGTGTGTTAGTCTTATTGTAGTCAACAAGAATAAATATGCATACACTAGTGTTGCATATGGCTGTGTGTGTTAGTCTTAGTGTACTCAACAAGTATAAATATGCATACACTAGTGTTGCATATGTCTATGTCTGTGTTTGTTAATCTTAGTGTACTCCACAGGAATAAATATGCATAGACTAGTGTTGCATATGTCTATGAGTGTTAGTCTTAGTGTACTCAACAAGAATAAATATGCATACACTAGTGTTGCATATGTCTATGCGTGTTAGTCTTAGTGTACTCAACAAGAATAAATATGCATACACTAGTGTTGCATATGTCTATTTGTGTTAGTCTTAGTGTACTCTACAAGAATAAATATGCATACACTAGTGTTGCATATGTCTGTGTGTGTTAGTCTTAGTGTACTCAACAAGAATAAATATGCATACACTAGTGTTGCATATGTCTATGTGTGTTAGTCTTAGTGTACTCCACAGGAATAAATATGCATACACTAGTGTTGCATATGTCTATGTGTGTTAGTCTTAGTGTACTCTACAAGAATAAATATGCATACACTTTTGTTGCATATGTCTGTGTGTTAGTCTTAATGTACTCCACAAGAATAAATATGTATACACTATTGTTGCATATGTCTGTGTGTGTTAGTCTTAGTGTACTCAACATGAATAAATATGCATACACTAGTGTTGCATATGTCTGTGTGTGTGTTAGTCTTAGTGTACTCAACAAGAATAAATATGCATACACTAGTGTTGCATATGTCTATGTATGTGTGTGTTAGTCTTAGTGTATACAACAAGAATAAATATGCATACACTATTGTTGCATATGTCTGTGTGTGTTAGTCTTAGTGTACTCAACAAGAATAAATATGCATACACTAGTGTTGCATATGTCTATGTGTGTTAGTCTTAGTGTACTCAACAAGAATAAATATGCATACACTAGTGTTGCATATGTCTATGCGTGTTAGTCTTAGTGTACTCAACAAGAATAAATATGCATACACTAGTGTTGCATATGTCTATGCGTGTTAGTCTTAGTGTACTCAACAAGAATATATATGCATACACTAGTGTTGCATATGTCTATGTGTGTTAGTCTTAGTGTACTCAACAAGAATAAATATGCATACACTAGTGTTGCATATGTCTGTGTGTGTTAGTCTTAGTGTACTCAACAAGAATAAATATGCATACACTAGTGTTGCATATGTCTGTGTGTGTTAGTCTTAGTGTACTCAACAAGAATAAATATGCATACACTAGTGTTGCATATGTCTGTGTGTGTTAGTCTTATTGTACTCAACAAGAATAAATATGCATACACTAGTGTTGCATATGTCTGTGTGTGTTAGTCTTAGTGTACTAATATGCATACACTAGTGTTGCATATGTCTGTGTGTTAGTCTTAGTGTACTCAACAAGAATAAATATGCATACCCTATTGTTGCATATGTTTATGCGTGTTAGTCTTAGTGTACTCCACAGGAATAAATATGCATACACTAGGGTTGCATATGTCTGTGTGTGTTAGTCTTAGTGTACTCAACAAGAATAAATGTGCATACACTAGTGTTGCATATGTCCGTGTGTGTGTTAGTCTTAGTGTACTCCACAGGAATAAATATGCATACACTAGGATTGCATATGTCTGTGTGTGTTAGTCTTAGTGTACTCAACAAGAATAAATATGCATACACTAGTGTTGCATATGTCTATGTCTTTGTGTGTTAGTGTATACAACAAGAATAAATATGCATACACTAGTGTTGCATATGTTTATGCGTGTTAGACTTAGTTTACTCCACATGAATAAATATGCATACACTAGGGTTGCATATGTCTGTGTGTGTTAGTCTTAGTGTACTCCACAGGAATAAATATGCATACACTAGGATTGCATATGTCTGTGTGTGTTAGTCTTAGTGTACTCAACAAGAATAAATATGCATACACTAGTGTTGCATATGTCTATGTCTGTGTGTGTTAGTCTTAGTGTATTCAACAAGAATAAATATGCATACACTAGTGTTGCATATGTCTCTGTGTGTTAGTCTTAGTGTACTCCACAGGAATAAATATGTATACACTAGTGTTGCATATGTCTGTGTATACTAGTCTTAGTGTATTCCACAGGAATAAATATGCATACACTAGTGTTGCATATGTCTATGTCTGTGTGTGTTAGTCTTAGTGTATTCAACAAGAATAAATATGCATACACTAGTGTTGCATATGTCTATGCGTGTTAGTCTTAGTGTACTCATCAAGAATAAATATGCATACACCAGTGTTGCATATGTCTATGTCTGTGTGTGTTAGTCTTAGTGTATACAACAATAATAAATATGCATACACTAGTGTTGCATATGTCTATGTCTGTGTGTGTTAGTCTTAGTGTACTCAACAAGAATAAATATGAATACACTAGTGTTGCATATGTCTCTGTGTGTTAGTCTTATTGTAGTCAACAAGAATAAATATGCATAAACTAGTGTTGCATATGTCTATGCGTGTTAGTCTTAGTGTACTCATCAAGAATAAATATGCATACACTAGTGTTGCATATGTCTATGTCTGTGTGTGTTAGTCTTAGTGTATACAACAATAATAAATATGCATACACTAGTGTTGCATATGTCTATGTCTGTGTGTGTTAGTCTTAGTGTACTCAACAAGAATAAATATGAATACACTAGTGTTGCATATGTATGTGTGTGTTAGTCGTAGTGTACTCAACAAGAATAAATATGCATACACTACTGTTGCATATGTATGTGTGTGTTAGTCTTAGTGTACTCAACAAGAATTAATATGCATACACTAGTGTTGCATATGTCTGTGTGTGTTAGATTTAATGTACTCAACAAGAATAAATATGCATACACTAGTGTTGCATATGTCTATGCGTGTTAGTCTTAGTGTACTCAACAAGAATAGATATGCATAAACTAGTGTTGCATATGTCTATGCGTGTTAGTCTTAGTGTACTCAACAAGAATAAATATGCATACACTAGGGTTGCATATATCTATGCGTGTTAATCTTAGTGTACTCAACAAGAATATATATGCATACACTAGTGTTGCATATGTATATGTGTGTTAGTCTTAGTGTACTCAACAAGAATATATATACATACACTAGTGTTGCATATGGCTGTGTGTGTTAGTCTTAGTGTACTCAACAAGAATAAATATGCATACACTAGTGTTGCATATGTCTGTGTGTGTGTTAGTCTTAGTGTACTCAACAAGAATAAATATGCATACACTAGTATTGCATATGTCTCTTTGTGTTAGTCTTATTTTATTCAACAAGAATAAATATGCATACACTAGTGTTGCATATGTCTGTGTGTGTTAGTCTTAGTGTACTCAACAAGAATAAATATGCATACACTAGTATTGCATATGTCTCTTTGTGTTAGTCTTATTGTATTCAACAAGAATAAATATGCATACACTAGTGTTGCATATGTCTATATCTTTGTGTGTTAGTCTTAGTGTACTCAACATGAATAAATATACATACACTAGTGTTGCATATGTCTATGTGTGTTAATCTTAGTGTACTCCACAGGAATAAATATGCATACACTAGTGTTGCATATGTCTATGTGTGTTAGTCTTAGTGTACTCAACAAGAATATATATGCATACACTAGTGTTGCATATGTCTCTGTGTGTTAGTCTTATTGAGGTCAACAAGAATAAATATGCATACACTAGTGTTGCATATGTCTGTGTGTGTTAGACTTAGTGTACTCAACAAGAATAAATATGCATACACTAGTGTTGCATATGTCTGTGTGTGTTAGTCTAATTGAAGTCAACAAGGATAAATATGCATACACTAGTGTTGCATATGTCTGTGTGTGTTAGTCTTAGTGTACACAACAAGAAATATGCATACACTAGTGTTGCATATGTCTGTGTGTGTTAGTCTAATTGAAGTCAACAAGAATAAATATGCATACACTAGTGTTGCATATGTCTCTGTGTGTTAGTCTTAGTGTACTCAACATGAATAAATAAACATACACTAGGGTTGCATATGTCTATATGTGTTAATCGTAGTGTACTCCACAGGAATAAATATGTATACACTAGTGTTGCATATGTCTGTGTATACTAGTCTTAGTGTACTCCACAGGAATAAATATGCATACACTAGTGTTGCATATGTCTATATCTGTGTGTGTTAGTCTTAGTGTATTCAACAAGAATAAATGTGCATACACTAGTGTTGCATATGTCTATGCGTGTTAGTCTTAGTGTACTCAACATGAATAAATATGCATACACTAGTGTTGCATATGTCTATATGTGTTAATCGTAGTGTACTCCACGGGAATAAATATGCATACACTAGAGTTGCATATGTCTGTGTGTGTTAGTCTTAGTGTACTCAACATCATTAATATGCATAACCTATTGTTGCATATGTTTATGCGTGTTAGTCTTAGTGTACTCCACAGAAATAAATATGCATACACTAGGGTTGCATATGTCTATGTGTGTTAGTCTTAGTGTACTCAACAAGAATAAATGTGCATACACTAGTGTTGCGTATGTCCGTGTGTGTGTTAGTCTTAGTGTAATCCACAGGAATAAATATGCATACACTAGGGTTGCATATGTCTGTGTGTGTTAGTCTTAGTGTACTCAACAAGAATAAATATGCATACACTAGTGTTGCATATGTCTATGCGTGTTAGTCTTAGTGTACTCAACAAAAATAAATATGCATACACTAGTGTTGCATATGTCTGTGTGTGTTAGTCTTATTGTAGTCAACAAGAATAAATATGCATACACTAGGGTTGCATATGTCTATATGAGTTAATCGTAGTGTACTCCACAGGAATAAATATGCATACACTAGTGTTGCATATGTCTGTGTGTGTTAGTCTTAGTGTACTCAACATGAATAAATATGCATACACTAGTGTTGCATATGTCTGTGTGTGTTAGTCTTAGTGTACTCAACATGAATAAATATGCATACACTACGGTTGCATATGTCTGTTTGTGTTATCGTAGTGTACTCAACAAGAATAAATGTGCATACACTAGTGTTGCATATTTCTGTGTATACTAGTCTTAGTGTACTCCACAGGAATAAATATGCATACACTAGTGTTGCATATGTCTATGTCTGTGTGTGTTAGTCTTAGTGTATTCAACAAGAATAAATGTGCATACACTAGTGTTGCATATGTCTATGCGTGTTAGTCTTAGTGTACTCAAAAGGAATAAATATGCATACACTAGTGTTGCATATGTCTATATCTGTGTGTGTTAGTCTTAGTGTATTCAACAAGAATAAATATGCATACACTAGTGTTGCATATGTCTATGCGTGTTAGTTTTAGTGTACTCAACAAGAATAAATATGCATACACTAGTGTTGCATATGTCTGTGTATGTTAGTCTTAGTGTACTCAACAAGAATAAATATGCATACTCTAGCGTTGCATATGTCTATGCGTGTTAGTCTAAGTGTACTCAACAAAAATAAATATGCATACACTAGTGTTGCATATGTCTATGTGTGTTAGTCTTAGTGTACTCCCCAGGAATAAATATGCATACACTACGGTTGCATATGTCTGTGTGTGTTAGTCGTAGTGTACTCAACAAGAATAAATGTGCATACACTAGTGTTGCATATTTCTGTGTATACTAGTCTTAGTGTACTCCACAGGAATAAATATGCATACACTAGTGTTGCATATGTCTATGTCTGTGTGTGTTAGTCTTAGTGTATTCAACAAGAATAAATGTGCATACACTAGTGTTGCATATGTCTATGCGTGTTAGTCTTAGTGTACTCAACAGGAATAAATATGCATACACTAGTGTTGCATATGTCTATATCTGTGTGTGTTAGTCTTAGTGTATTCAACAAGAATAAATATGCATACTCTAGCGTTGCATATGTCTATGCGTGTTAGTCTAAGTGTACTCAACAAAAATAAATATGCATACACTAGTGTTGCATATGTCTATGTGTGTTAGTCTTAGTGTACTCAACAAGAATATATATGCATACACTAGTGTTGCATATGTCTCTGTGTGTTAGTCTTATTGTAGTCAACAAGAATAAATATGCATACACTAGTGTTGCATATGTCTGTGTGTGTTAGTCTTAGTGTACTCAACAAGAATAAATATGCATACACTAGTGTTGCATATGTCTGTGTGTGTTAGTGATAGTGTACTCAACAAGAATAAATATGCATACACTAGTGTTGCATATGTCTGTGTGTGTTAGTCTTATTGTAGTCAACAAGAATAAATATGCATACACTAGTGTTACATATGTCTGTGTGTGTTAGTCTTAGTGTACTCAAAAAGAATTAATATGCATACACTAGTGTTGCATATGTCTGTGTGTTAGTCTTAGTGTACTCCACAGGAATACATATGCATACACTAGTGTTGCATATGTCTGTGTGTTAGTCTTAGTGTACTCAACAAGAATAAATATGCATACCCTATTGTTGCATATGTTTATGCGTGTTAGTCTTAGTGTACTCCACAGGAATAAATATGCATACACTAGGGTTGCATATGTCTGTGTGTGTTAGTCTTAGTGTACTCAACAAGAATAAATGTGCATACACTAGTGTTGCATATGTCCGTGTGTGTGTTAGTCTTAGTGTACTCCACAGGAATAAATATGCATACACTAGGATTGCATATGTCTGTGTGTGTTAGTCTTAGTGTACTCAACAAGAATAAATATGCATACACTAGTGTTGCATATGTCTATGTCTGTGTGTGTTAGTGTATACAACAAGAATAAATATGCATACACTAGTGTTGCATATGTTTATGCGTGTTAGTCTTAGTGTACTCCACAGGAATAAATATGCATACACTAGGGTTGCATATGTCTGTGTGTGTTAGTCTTAGTGTACTCCACAGGAATAAATATGCATACACTAGGATTGCATATGTCTGTGTGTGTTAGTCTTAGTGTACTCAACAAGAATAAATATGCATACACTAGTGTTGCATATGTCGTGTGTGTGTTAGTCTTAGTGTACTCCACAGGAATAAATATGCATACACTAGGATTGCATATGTCTGTGTGTGTTAGTCTTAGTGTACTCAACAAGAATAAATATGCATACACTAGTGTTGCATATGTCCGTGTGTGTGTTAGTCTTAGTGTACTCCACAGGAATAAATATGCATACACTAGGATTGCATATGTCTGTGTGTGTTAGTCTTAGTGTACTCAACAAGAATAAATATGCATACACTAGTGTTGCATATGTCCTGTGTGTGTTAGTCTTAGTGTATACAACAAGAATAAATATGCATACACTAGTGTTGCATATGTCTATGCGTGTTGTCTTAGTGTACTCAACAAGAATAAATATGCATACACTAGTGTTGCATATGTCTATTTCTGTGTGTTTAGTCTTAGTGTATAAACAAGAATAAATATGCATACACTAGTGTTGCATATGTCTATGCGTGTTAGTCTTAGTGTACATTCAAGAATAAATATGCATACACTAGTGTTGCATATGTCTATGTCTGTGTGTGTTAGTCTTAGTATATTCAACAAGAATAAATATGCATACACTAGTGTTGCATATGTCTATGCGTGTTAGTCTTATTGTAATCAACAAGAATTGATATGCATACACTAGTGTTGCATATGTCTATGCGTGTTAGTCTTAGTGTACTCAACAAGAATAAATATGCATACACTAGTGTTGCATATGTCCGTATGTGTGTTAGTCTTAGTGTACTCCACAGGAATAAATATGCATACACTAGGATTGCATATGTCTGTGTGTGTTAGTCTTAGGGTACTCAACAAGAATAAATATGCATACACTAGTGTTGCATATGTCTATGTCTTTGTGTGTTAGTGTATACAACAAGAATAAATATGCATACACTAGTGTTGCATATGTTTATGCGTGTTAGTCTTAGTGTACTCCACAGGAATAAATATGCATACACTAGGGTTGCATATGTCTGTGTGTGTTAGTCTTAGTGTACTCAACAAGAATAAATATGCATACACTAGTGTTGCATATGTCTATGTATGTGTGTGTTAGTCTTAATGTACTCAACATGAATAAATATGCATACCCTATTGTTGCATATGTTTATGCGTGTTAATCTTAGTGTACTCCACAGGAATAAATATGCATACACTAGGGTTGCATATGTCTGTGTGTGTTAGTCTTAGTGTACTCAACAAGAATAAATGTGCATACACTAGTGTTGCATATGTCCGTGTGTGTGTTAGTCTTAGTGTACTCCACAGGAATAAATATGCATACACTAGGATTGCATATGTCTGTGTGTGTTAGTCTTAGTGTACTCAACAAGAATAAATATGCATACACTAGTGTTGCATATGTCTATGTCTGTGTGTGTTAGTGTTAGTGTATACAACAAGAATAAATATGCATACACTAGTGTTGCATATGTCTATGCGTGTTGGTCTTAGTGTACTCAACAAGAATAAATATACATACACTAGTGTTGCATATGTCTATTTCTGTGTGTGTTAGTCTTAGTGTATACAACAAGAATAAATATGCATACACTAGTGTTGCATATGTCTATGCGTGTTAGTCTTAGTGTACATATCAAGAATAAATATGCATACACTAGTGTTGCATATGTCTATGTCTGTGTGTGTTAGTCTTAGTATATTCAACAAGAATAAATATGCATACACTAGTGTTGCATATGTCTATGCGTGTTAGTCTTATTGTAATCAACAAGAATTGATATGCATACACTAGTGTTGCATATGTCTATGCGTGTTAGTCTTAGTGTACTCAACAAGAATAAATATGCATACACTAGTGTTGCATATGTCTGTGTGTTAGTCTTAGTGTACTCAACATGAATAAATATGCATACCCTATTGTTGCATATGTATGTGTGTGTTAGTCGTAGTGTACTCCACAAGAATAAATATGCATACACTAGTGTTGCATATGTCTGTGTGTGTTAGTCTTAGTGTACTCAACAAGAATAAATGTGCAAACACTAGTGTTGCATACTTATGTCTGTGTGTGTTAGTCTTAGTGTACTCAACAAGAATACATATGCATACACTAGTGTTGCATATGTCTGTGTGTGTTAGTCTTATTGTATTGGTGATATAATGGAGTAACATTCGACAGTTTGAGAAACACATATAAAACGTCTGGGAATTGTAGAAGCTTAATGTCATATATTCGTTGTAAAATATATATCTTGGAATGAATGAATAAGCTCCAATAAAATTAATATATATATATATATAATAATAATTTTAATTCAACGTTTCCTCCACGTTGGAATTCTTCAGGAATAATCATAGAAAAACAATTATGACGTCATCATAGTGACGTGATGTTAAAAAGATGAAATTATGCTGTGAACATTAATTACATTGCTATTTTTAATTTTTTGAACATTATGACAGTCAGTTTGAAGAAGGAAATACTGTTACAGTAAAACTATACCTCTAGATTTAGAAGACACGTTCTGTGGAGTGTATTCCGCGTTCAAAGCTGAAAGTGGAAATAGTATTTAGGGTTCTTACAACAAATATTAAATACAATAAGGGCACTTCAATTGAGGTCGCCATACACGATATGTTTTCTGTTATCTTGGTTGTGACACAGTACGTGACTGTGGGTATTCATTTAATTCATTGAGGTACTCTGTACTTACAATGATATCCCGGTTACATGTATCCTACTGACAATTCAGTAAATAACGTAATTTTAGATAAGAAGCTTTCATCATTAGTATGCTGTGTTATACTGTTTGTATATACATGTGTTATTAATGTGCTGTAAATAAGTTGCCGTACATGGGTGTGAAATATCTGTTGTTCTATATCGGTGTGAAATATTAGTTGTTCTATATCGGTGTGAAATATCAGTTGTTCTATATCGGTGTGAAATATCAGTTGTTCTATATCGGTGTGAAATATTAGTTGTTCTATATCGGTGTGAAATATGAGTTGTTCTATATCGGTGTGAAATATCAGTTGTCATATATCGGTGTGAAATATCAGTTGTTCTATGTCGGTGTGAAATATCAGTTGTCATATATCGGTGTGAAAAATCAGTTGTTCTATATCGGTGTGAAATATCAGTTGTTCTATATTGGTATGAAATATCAGTTGTTCTATATCGTTGTGAAATATCAGTTGTTCTATATCGTTGTGAAATATCAGTTGTTCTATATCGTTGTGAAATATCAGTTGTTCTATATCGTTGTGAAATATCAGTGGTTCTATATCGGTGTGAAATATCAGTTGTTCTATATCGGTGTGAAATATCAGTTGTTCTATGTCGATGTGAAATATCAGTTGTCTTGTGAAATATCAGTTGTTCTATATCGTTGTGAAATATCAGTTGTTCTATATCTGTGTGAAATATCAGTTGTCTTGTGAAATATCAGTTGTTCTATATCGTTGTGAAATATCAGTTGTCTTGTGAAATATCAGTTGTTCTATATCGTAGTGAAATATCAGTTGTTCTATATCTGTGTGAAATATCAGTTGTTCTATATCGGTGTGAAATATCAGTTGTTCTATATCGGTGTGAAATATCAATTGTTCTATATCGGTGTGAAATATCAGTTGCCATATATCGGTGTGAAATATCAGTTGTTCTATGTCGGTGTGAAATATCAGTTGCCATATATCGGTGTGACATATCAGTTGTTCTATATCGGTGTGAAATATCAGTTGTTCTATATTGGTGTGAAATATCAGTTGTTCTATATCGGTGTGAAATATCAGTTGCCATATATCGGTGTGAACTATCAGTTGTTCTATGTCGGTGTGAAATATCAGTTGCCATATATCGGTGTGAAATATCAGTTGTTCTATATCGGTGTGAAATGTCAGTTGTTCTATATCGGTGTGAAATATCAGTTGTTCTATATCGGTGTGAAATATTAGTTGCCATATATCGATGTGAAATATCAGTTGTTCTATATTGGTGTGAAATATCAGTTGTTCTATATCTGTGTGAAATATCAGTTGTTCTATATCGGTGTGAAATATCAGTTGCCATATATCGGATGTGAAATATCAGTTTCCATATATCGGTGTGAAATATCAGTTGTTCTATATCGGTGTGAAATATCAGTTGTCATATATCGATGTAAAATATCAGTTATTCTATAATATCGGTGTGAACTATCAGTTGTTCTATATCGATGTGAATACCTCAATATATATAATTATGACTTGCATAGTTAAATGGTAGATATAATCATAATAAGAATAATAACTTATATACTTACTGTTAAGCCACGTCAATGGACGGTAATAGCAAAAGTCAAATATTGGTGTTAGTCCAGGAGTCCCATTGTCTCCTGTTTCAAGTAGCAGTGATTCCCTCAAAACTACG
Organism: Archivesica marissinica; assembly: GCA_014843695.1. Lineage (NCBI taxonomy): Eukaryota > Metazoa > Mollusca > Bivalvia > Venerida > Vesicomyidae > Archivesica > Archivesica marissinica. The sequence continues at coordinate 8,985,505 of CM026388.1, read as the reverse complement.
TGTTCTCGTATTTCCGGACATGATCGGTTTTCATTCTGTAAAATAAATCAACTCGTGTATAATCAATGAAATATTGAGAATTATAATAGTTTTAAGATCTTATCGAAGTCGATATACATGAACATTTTACAGACTGAACAATTGTCAGTGGTGTGGTATACTGATCAAACGAACAATACAAGAAAGAAAACATAGCGTTAATATCAACATGAATAAGACAGAGCCAGAACAATATAGGTGTTATATGATTGGAGGAAACGATTAATAAATACATGTTGTTTGTGTGTGTGGTTTAATGTCGCACCAGCAGCTTAGGTCAGTCGGTGACGCATCAACTATGATTGGTGGAAGAAGAGTCTTGGAGCCCCATCTGAGTTGCATTTCCAATATTGCAGCTGTATATCGATTTTGAAACACTTAATATCTAATTGTGGGACATATACAATCAGGACTGTCAAGGGTTGACGATATGCAGTTTGTAATTTAGGGGATTCTGTCCATCAAGCAATGTATCTTGTCTATTATGGCCCTTCAATAGTCAGGGCAGTCAGAAACACGGACGATAAACGATGCAGAGGAGTACATATACAAAGCTCAACATCCCACTTCCAGTTCGGTCGTTGCCGATGAACGTGCACGTATACGTACAATACAGGATATATGTTCAGGTAAATATATAATTAACATTGTTTCTAGTGTGAGATGTACACCTTAAACTAGCCCCACCCAAGATGCCAATGACACGTCAGGAGGATGAGTAAACGCAAAGTTCATCTATGGTGACTGATATTACAGCATTGCTCGGGAACATTTATAAGGCCGCATCAGCGAGTGTTGTTACTACTGAGGATATTCATGCTGAATCCAATACTATATAAGAATGCGACATCAATAACTTAGCTTACGTGTACATGGTGGCATTACTACACAATGCACACAGAGTAATCTTAGGATGAGTGAGTTTGAGACACATTCAGAAATAAAATGTCCGCTAAGGGAAGTAGGAGTAGATATGCGGGTGAACAATGACTCGTTTAAGTTACGAAAGGAAATGGACCTAAAGGTCAGTGGTGTAAGAGTGGAAATGAACGTGGAATTGGACACAACTAATGAGCAACTTGATAAATTGGTGCGTCTGAAAACCACACGGGAGAGAGGGTCTGATAGGAGAAAGAATGATATTATTCGCAAGTTACCGGACTCTAAAAACGTAACCCTCAGAAAGAAAGTCGGTAATCATTTCAATGATGGACACAGATAGAATGTTGCTATTGAGTCAACTGAACGGAATGGGTCGCGAACTGACTGAAGTAGT
>CM026388.1:8971478-8983190 GCA_014843695.1 Archivesica marissinica | reverse complement strand
AATGTCATAACAATCGGTACATATTTCCGATTCAAATATTAACACTGACTGACTAGGAATGTACTGTCATGACATAGGAATAGGTTCTCATTTTCTGTATTCGTCTCTAGATAAGATGTAAGTCATTGTAGCATATGGTACACAAACACCCAATTAAAATCAATTCAAAAGACACAAACATGTTATCTAGATATTCGGTAGAATTGTAGTTTCTTTTTATTCACCCTTCACAGTTTTTTTCTATTAGATTAAGTATTTCCAATACAAATTTCCAATACAAGTCAATTTATATGTAATTTTATGTTGATTCCTGTATTATTTTAGTTCATGGTGTATAACCTCATAACGTCATAACAATCTGTACATATTTTCGATTAAAATATGAACACTATTACAAGTTTAATTATTAAAGTAACTGTCTTGCTCACACCAATGCATCCATGATGGAACTGTCAAGATATAGGAATAGTGTCTCATTTTCTGTCTTCGTCTCTAGATAGGATTTAAGTCACTGTAGGATAAATTATAGTACCCGAACACCCAATTAAAAATCAAATCAAAAGACACAAACAAGTTATTTAAAGGTTATAGTGTACCATTATATTTACAGTAGGCGTGTACATGTATTTACAGTAGGCGTGTACATGTATTTACAGTAGGCGTGTACATGTATTTACAGTAGGCGTGTACATGTATTTACAGTAGGCGTGTACATGTATTTACAGTAGGCGTGTACATGTATTTACAGTAGGCGTGTATATGTATTACAGTAGGCGTGTACATGTATTTACAGTAGGCGTGTACATGTATTTACAGTAGGCGTGTACATGTATTTACAGTAGGCGTGTACATGTATTATTATCATGGCAATTATGGATCATACCAGAATATCGGCATTTTATTAATCACCCATATCTAATCAGTTCATCCGATTTCAGTTTGATAAATATATGTGTCTTTGTTGATGAGTTCAAGTGACTTGCCCCTCATAGCTGTAGCTCACACAATGGTTTTAAATCTGGCTTGCTGGCTTGCGGATGAATAATGGTTGCACTCGGCTGATCGCTGAAATACTGCTCATACTGCACCCCTGGGTCTTCCTCCGTGAATAATAACTGACGAGTCGACATAAGCTACTGGTGCGCTATTTAACCATGAGCACAAACACAATATATAAATAGAAAAACGAACCAGGCTGCATATGTAACTGGTGAGCCATCCTGCCATACATGTGATAGTGTACCAGCGTCGCTCGTGGTACGTGCCAAACCTATGAACATATCCAAGTTATTAACAACACGAAGAACAAATCAAGTTGTGTAATGAGAAACATTTAGCCAGTTACTGCCACTGAATATTTCTGGGAAAAAAGATTAATTGGTGTCCTATGTGTGTATCGTTGTTTCCTTTGCACCACAAGTTATGCATTTTAATCCATTTTATCATCTTATAATTATTAAATTATTAAATCTCGACAGATATCCTATAGCATATCCATTGTTACAGTACAAATGTATTATCAAGTCATTGATAATATTATATTTATCCCACCGCAATATCTTGTTAGATGATAACGGTGGAAACAAAGGATTCCAACTACCAATATACATGTCAAGATACATCTGATATTATCAGTCAAGGGAGATAATAGAAAAACAGTAAATTAATGTCTCTCATTGTCTCTTATTGTATATCAGTGTTCCCGTTATGTCACATTCGTTTATAAACATGTTATTTGTGACATAATAGTGAACGTGTTCTTTGATGTTGGCGTCATTATTTAATTACTTACTTCTAGTGAAACATATGTTCCTATATATACAATCTAATTTATTTGTCAGAATACTTATATAACGAACTATAGATTGAACTTAAGTGTTACGGACACATTGATGGATTAAATAGCATACTAAATAAGACGGGAGAATTGTCAAAAAGTCATTACTTAATTACTTACTTCTAGTGAAACATATTTTTCTGTATACAATCTAATTTATTTGTCCGAATATCAGTACGATTTAAAGAATGCATGCACACTAATCAGCAGCGATATCGTATATCTCGTATATATTGGGAACCTCCGTGCTCGGGTGGTTAATGTCGTTGATTTCTAATCACTGGTCGTTTTACAGTTGCAGGTTCTAATGCCACAGCAGTGTCAAATTCATTCATGTGAGAAAGCTATCAACTTGGCTCTTGGAAGGTGGGTGCTTGAAATACGGTATGGCACATGTGGTCTTCCTCCACCATTAATAGTTCGAGAGTCGTAAAATGATACAATATGTTGGTGCGAATTTAATAGCCAAAAAATCAAACAAAGAAACATCACCTATGTGTACATAGTAGACAGGATCTGCATCCTCCTTGGAAAATGCTGTTTCTAAGGTGTCGTTACCCATTTCAACGTATTGGAAGTTGCGCATTATGTACTTCAGTAGTTGTTGTTCTACCTCAGAATGGATAGAGACGAGTCGTTTCTTTCTAATCCAGCATTCACCGCTCGCTTCATGCCATGATGTACTCGACCCGGAAAATATGCTGTAGCATTTCTCAAAAGTTCTGGAGCACGCTTTAGAAATAAGTTATAATACTTTATTTGTTTGTACATATATATAAGTATATCATATTTCTGATTTATATATAATTATATTAGGGCTTCGGATTCAATAGCTGGTGTATATCTACCAGTTTAATCTCAGCAGTGCTCTTCTTGTCATCTGGGAGACGAACACAAGTATAAGCGTACATATACTCATTGTTATTATCAACACAATACCTTTATTTTTACTATCAACACAATACCTTTATTGTTATTATCAACACAATACCTGTCTTGTTATTATCAACACCATACCTTTCTTGTTATTATCAACACCATACCTTAGAAATTGAATTTGGAAGATTTAGTGGTATTGATAGAAACAATAGATTATGTAAATTATGCAATAAAACTGTAATTGAATTAGAATACCATTTTATATCATGTTGTGAAAAATACAGAGAAATAAGATTGAAATATTTGGGTTAGATAGCATGGCCATCAATAAATAAATGTATATCTATCATATCATGCAAAAATAAAAATGATTTGATAAATGTTTGTAAGTACATCAAAGAAGCATTTTCATTACGTTGTAATACCCTGTCAAGTACTACTGTTTCTTATATGTATTGTATTTGTTCATATATGTATATCTGTAACATGTTTTGTGATGTCTTTGCCATATGTCTATCATTGTAAATCGCCAAAGGCAATATAGTTGCTGATTATGCCAATACATTTGAAACTTGAAACTTGTTATTATCAACATTATGCCTTTCTTGTTATTATCAACAACAACAACAACGTTTATTATAATCAGGTAGCATATTACAGTAACAACATGACTGCATTTCGTTATTAGGAAGTGGGTAATATACAATATTGGGGACAGGATAACTGCAAGAATGCATTTTAAATCAATAAGTGTTATGTAATAATATAGTTACAATATTACAATGCATTGATTTAATGAGTAATATTATTTAACGAATTTACAAGCAGGTAAGATTCAATTCTGCATTCACATGTGTATATAGACTACACAAAGGCACGTTTTAAAAGACTGTACCTATATATACAATACCTAGCATTATATACACATGCAGCAATGGTTACTATATATACACATGCAGCAATGGTTACTATATATACACATGCAGCAATGGTTACTATATATACACATGCAGCAATGGTTACTATATATACAATACAGCAAAAAATAGCATTATATACACATGCAGCAATGGTTACTATATATACACATGCAGCAATGGTTACTATATATACACATGCAGCAATGGTTACTATATATACACATGCAGCAATGGTTACTATATATACACATGCAGCAATGGTTACTATATATACAATACCTAGCATTATATACACATGCAGCAATGGTTACTATATATACACATGCAGCAATGGTTACTATATATACACATGCAGCAATGGTTACTATATATACAATACCTAGCATTATATACACATGCAGCAATGGTTACTATATATACACATGCAGCAATGGTTACTATATATACACATGCAGCAATGGTTACTATATATACAATACCTAGCATTATATACACATGCAGCAATGGTTACTATATATACACATGCAGCAATGGTTACTATATATACACATGCAGCAATGGCTACTATATATACACATGCAGCAATGGTTACTATATATACACATGCAGCAATGGTTACTATATATACACATGCAGCAATGGTTACTATATATACACATGCAGCAATGGTTACTATATATACACATGCAGCAATGGTTACTATATATACACATGCAGCAATGGTTACTATATATACACATGCAGCAATGGTTACTATATATACACATGCAGCAATGGTTACTATATATACACATGCAGCAATGGTTACTATATATACACATGCAGCAATGGTTACTATATATACACATGCAGCAATGGTTACTATATATACACATGCAGCAATGGTTACTATATATACACATGCAGCAATGGTTACTATATATACACATGCAGCAATGGTTACTATATATACACATGCAGCAATGGTTACTATATATACACATGCAGCAATGGTTACTATATACACATGCAGCAATGGTTACTATATATACACATGCAGCAATGGTTACTATATATACACATGCAGCAATGGTTACTATATATACACATGCAGCAATGGTTACTATATATACACATGCAGCAATGGTTACTATATATACACATGCAGCAATGGTTACTATATATACACATGCAGCAATGGTTACTATATATACACATGCAGCAATGGTTACTATATATACACATGCAGCAATGGTTACTATATATACACATGCAGCAATGGTTACTATATATACACACAGAAAATGGACTGGTTGAATGTAGTCTGTAATAACTACTAATACCAATATGGCCGAAGAAACAAACTTTGGTAAGTAGTACCTGTAACTATTTATAAGTTTATATGTATGGCTTAACGTGGCCCAATAAAGGTAGTAGTATCATGTATATAATATACAGTACTACAGTGAAAGGAAAAAGAAAGTATACACTGTATATAAAAGTTGATAGTTCAAAGTACAATGAATTTATTGCATAGACATTTTGCACATGTATATTTCATCATATTGTTGAATCACAAATAATTAAACAGATATTTAAATCAATTCATTGCAAAACAATGTGAACAAAATCACATCATTGCCCATCAACAAAATTACAGAAATGTCAATATTTTGTGTGACCCCCATTGAGCTGCAATACACGTTAAATATCTTGTTCTCATCGACTGTATTACTGACAGTAATTTCGCTTGTGGCATACATTTCACGTACAGACCGTCCCAACTCATTCCAAATGTTCTCAATAGGGTTCAGGTCTAGTGAGTTAGCAGGTAGATGACGTCCCACGAACGGCACTACAACTTGTGCTAGGACTTGATTCTGATACTGGAGTGCATTGATATTTCCTGCTAGCACAACAATGTCAGTGTTGTTGAATGTTGTGATACCACCCTTGACGCGCCGTAAGCACAGGAGGCCTATAACCACTTCGGGGTATATCTTCCATCGTGTCTGTTGCATTGTAGTGTTCCGTAGCTTCCGTACAATGGCACGATCCATTCAGGTGAAATTTAAGCATTTCTGGTTTGTTAGTCCCAAAGATTATTATTTTAGTCTTTACTCATATTGATCGTCAATTTCCAATTTTTACAATAACTATAAAATTCATTAAGTAAGTTTTGGAATACATCAGGGATTTCACTGCATAAAATAATACAATTAACTTTAAATATAAATCTATATCTACATCGAGCTGTTCAATAATAATTTCTTGGTTATGTATGGCTAACTGTGACTCTAAGTCGTTGAGGTACTTGTTGCTATGACATAGTCTATTACAGAAGTACCTCTAAATGAACACATATCTGTAGAATCGCTAATACGCCCGTTTGCAATGAAGAGGTTATTGCATTTGCACATTTCCAACAATTTCAGACCGATTGAGTTTGTTTTCTGGTCTTTCGAGTATCTTCGCAGCGGAAAAGTGTGTGTTGCTGAATCTTCAGCACAATTAAATTTACCCAAATATTCATCATCAAAATTAAAATGATCAACCAGAAAATCGTCAAACACAACATAGTCAGGTAAGGTGGAAGCGTGGCCATTGGCATCTCCAATAAGAATACAATATTTATATTGGCAACATTTAGTAGATAGGTCACTTTCAAAAGCAAAGAAATCATCTTCGTTGTAAAAAGGGGACTGTGATTGTGGTATGTACATTGCTCCAAATATCAAACAATCATCAATGACATTAATGATAGTACCTTTCAATTTCAGCCAGAAAATGTATTCATTTTTTGAATCAATAAATTCAACATGTTCAGACAATATGTTCTTTACAAAAAAGCCAATACCACCGACTTTCGTCTGTATGCCTCAGTCCTGGGATTAGAATCAAATGCATAGCCGGGTATATTAATAAAATCATGCACATCTAACTTTGTTTCAACTATACAGAAAATATCGTAACTCTGTACACATTCTATGAATTCTGGGTAATTACACCTGCTTTTAAGTCCGCATACGTTTATACTGCCAACCTTTAATTTACTTACATCAACAGATATGCTATGCGATTTCGTTTGATTTACGTCATTATTCGGAGTACATGTACTAGGTTTATGTACTGTTTCACTGTATGTAACGTTCCTGTTAGAATTATATAACGGGATATTTTTGGATAATAAAACACATTCATCGGGATATAAATCGTGTAGAATAGTATTCTGTTGAACATCAGTTAATGTTGTAAAATGATAGTGTTCACACATTATTACCTGTGACGAACAAGGTATATGTATGCATAGTTCACAACGAAATGAATCAGTGTTTGTGTTCTGATGACGTAGTTTGTATCGAGGCGGCACTTTCATTTCTGCGGTCACATTCACTCATGGACTTATTCAGGCACCACACTGTCCCCGGCACATGCTAGTCATTGGATCCACGATCGATACCATCTGTTTCCTTGATGACGACCATCTCAGAATACAGTTGGTCTTTTTGTGGTGAACCCGATTTGACACATAGTTCAGGTTGACTTTGGCGAATTGATGACCTCGGTCGGTTTATTGTTCTTTTCAACAGGCACTGGGTATATGGGGTAATGATCCACTGCCAGGTTGTGTTGTAGGTTCGTCGATAATGTTACTTGACGCTGTGTCACACTTGGAACTTGCGACTGCACTGGACACTATTGCAATAGTATGCACGTCCTCATTACCACCGTGTTCATGTGTATCAGGTGTCACGTGCTGGTTTGTTTGCACGGCCATATGTCGAGGGCTATCAGGCGATCGTGGTCTATTTAGCTGCTCCATATAGGCTTGGCTGAGTTTCTCGGAATTAAGGTTAATCATGTCAGCGACACGCATGATGGCATTTGTGTGGCGCGAACCTATGAGAATCTCGAACCAGCCCGGGAAAATATCATGTATTACTCGGCCTTTCACTTTCAATACTGCTGGGTACACATTATACACGTCCTTACTGCCATGTTTAGCACGTTCATTCTTGAACTCTCGGACCATAGAACCTTACGAGCGTCACTAATTTCTTTAGGTAGGTCACGTGTCCTATTCCGGTGTTTTTCAATTGATAGGCATTCTGGAAAAGACAATTTACCTCGACCCTATTTCTAAATGCCACCATGATAAATCTATGTTGTGGCTTATGGGGCAGATCGACATGTGGTCCATGCGGATTAATAATACGTCCTAACCTGTAAGCTTCCATAATTTTGAAAGTCGTCGGATCCAAACCCAAATTCTTCTGAATAATATTAGCTACAATTTTCATATCGAGTCTCAGGGATACCAGTACTAATACTGTTCTGTTCTCTCGCACGGGCCTCTAAGTCAATCGATTTAAACTTGAGTAGTTTCAATCGTTGATCCGTGACTTCGTGTGTTGCACAATTTATAAACATCGACAATTCAATATTGTATAACCTGTATTTCCAGATTCCCATATTAGACATCTCTTCCAAAATTGCATTTAGTTTATCATTGGTGGGAAGCTTCTTTCGTTCTTCTATATATGTGGAGACTGTTGGGGGCATAGGGGGAGTATATGTACCTGTTCTTCGTGGAGCGACCCCCACCCGTTCAATGTCGTGCCCGTTTGTTACGTTGCTGTCTTTGCTGCTCCCATCCTTCCGATAAAGGCTCAAACCTGTTGGAGTGCCGACTAGAGGACATATCTGTTGTAGTGGTGCACATTTTACTAACATTATCCGCTTGTATCTTACATAAATAAACAAAGTTCTGTAAAGAGCTGCCATGTTACAAAATCACGTCCGCCATAATTGTTTACCCACAATGCTCAACCCCATACCTCGAATACTCGACTTCCGGTCAATATTTGAAGTTTGTTATGATTTTCACTGAGACATTTTTAGGAATTTAGACAGTTTATTTGCGATTGCACGTTACTATGTTTATATGGACTTGTGTGTAAATGTTGTGTTTTTCACTTGGAGGACTTTGAGGTGAAGTTATTTTGAATTTGTGCATTTATACACGTTTGCTTTACACCTGTCGTCTTCATGTGTTGCTATTTATAGACTATACCTGTACTCTATCACTTACCGGCCTTTCTTTACCTGGAGGACAAGTATATATCGTCCATATAATTGGCGATTCGTCACGCTTGGTTCGGCAGCACACATAGTATGGCGACTAATCATAGCGGATCTGGTTGCGATAATAGTGAGGCTGCAGAGTACGTTGAAGCAATAATGTCTTCACAACAGGCTACACGAGTAACCACACCTGTACAAAGTGGGCGGAAACGTAATGCCTCAGAGCCATGTAATACAGATTCAACAGTGAAAAAAGCACGTGTAACGGCAAAAGCTAAACGTAACCTTAATCAGTCAGTGCCGTCCGAGTCAGTTCTATCAGTCGAACACTTGATTGCCAAGCTCACTGCAGACATACATATGCAGTTTAGTGCTATGAATGAACGTATGGATAAATTAGAATCCAGTTTAGAGCAGAGGATTTCAAATAAGGTAGCTCAAATAATCGACAAGAGGGTAAATACAGAACTTAGTCGTATATGCAAGGATGTTGACAGTCGATTGGAATCCTTTAGGTAGTAGATCCCCAATACTCAATATTGCAAAGCTGTTTAAACTTATTATATTTATCAACTGTACCAGTAAAGTGATCTATTTCCAGAATTTTAAACAAGTTCACCATGTCGTTTGGAATTTATGACCATTTTCATAATATTATACCATCTTCAAAATGGTGGCGAAAAAGAATAAAAGCCCATATGACAAAAATCAGTAAATTTATTATCTGTTTCATTCATAGTGAATGTCTTTGGCATTAAATTATCTCCATACATTTGCTGTATGAATATTAAGAAAGATATATGGTATATATTTTGACATGAGTGAAATACAACAGAAATTTGTACCCTACGCCCCTCGGAAAATGACCATTTTTGAAAACATATTTTTGATATTGCCCATGATCAGGAGATCATATAATAAAAATTATATACATTTCATATCTATTGTATACATACAAATTATCTGTATTATACTGAGAAACAAATATATAAAATATGCCCATCTTTACCATTCGGTATTTTGGCAATGTTGAGGTTTTTGAAGTGAGGGGTATAAAGAGGTTCAGAAATTACGCCGAAAATGAAAATGCATTATTATGCTAAATATCCCAATTTTTGTCATCAGAGTTATCTTTATGACATTTTTTTATGCTTAGTTATCTATTGATTATTCTTGAACATGTAAGCAAGAAAATATAACTTATACATTATTAAATAGGTGAAATATACCTAAATAGCTTACCCTACCCCCTCGGAAAACGACCATTTTTGAAAAAATAAATATCATATTGTCGATTATTGAGAGATCATATCACAAAAAGTATATACATTGCATATCTAATGTATGCATACCAATTATCTGTATTATACTGGGAAACACATATATAAAATATGCCTATCCTTACCGTTTAATATCTTGGCAATGTTGAGGTTTTTGAAGTGAGGGATTATAAAGCAGTTCAGAAATTACGCCGAAAATGCCGCCTCCGTGGTCGAGTGGTTAAGGTCGCTGACTTGTATACCACTGTAACCTATCATCACTGATGGTCACGGGTTCGAGCCCCGCTCAGGCCGTGTCTCATTTATATGAAAAAGTTGGCAGTTTCTTACGGAGGTTGGTGCACCCAAGTACTGGTTAACCGCTGGAGCCTGCCCAGGAAAGGTGTTGTTAGGTAAACTGCCCGCCGGCGATATAGCCCAAAATGGTGCTGATGCAGGCGTAAAACCCGAAATATAACATAACATATAACATAACGCCGAAAATGAAAATGCATTATTGTGCTAAATATCCCAATTTTTGTCATCAGTGTCATCTTTATAACATTCTTTTATACTATGTTATCTATAGATTATGATTATCTTGAACGTATAAACAGGAAAATATAACTTGTACATGATTAAATAGGTAACATATACCTAAATATTTTACCATACCCCCCTCGGAAAATGATATTTCGCGAACTATTCGTCACACGAAAATATCCACTTCTACAGTAATCATTTATTCCTAAAATATTCCACAAGTTTGGGAATAACAGTCTCTAAAGTTCTCTTTGTGTTAGTAACACATGGTTACCCTTCACTGTTTTTGACAATAAATGTGTTCAGAAGTCCATCCTCTCCATCACGGTTGTAAATAACGCGCAGATGGTGTAGATTTAGTCCAGATCCAGCAATGTTCTCTGCCGTGGCATTTTTACACACGCTGTTCGCGACAAGTACACCGAGTGAATTGATATTCTTTGACTTTTCTTTACTAAATATTTGTGAATAGTACACTGATTTTGGTGCAAAGCATCCTTGGCAGCAGCTGTGGTAGATCTGGCTGACACTTTCTCCACAAACTCCCCAGCACGTCTTTCCATCGTTTTTAAGTTTTTAGTGGAAATGGTTGATATATTGATGGTAGACAGGAAATTATTGACCCTAACCGGTCCTCCAATGTTGTCAATCATAGCTGAAATAATGTGACACGATTCACATAACCACAGTCAATGTTTTGACACTGCACATAGAGATAGCCACTAAGACCTATCTTTTTCTCACCAATTACGTTGTATATCGTGAGTGGTACAGGTCCTAGTTTGCACTGCTGACAGAACTTTTTCGATAAGAACCTGCAATTCAACTATCCTGCGACCAAAACGCCAGCTGTTTCTGTCAACAAATGCCCCGACATCTGGGTGTGCAAACTTATCACACGAGTTCCGACAGTCTACACCGTCACACATTCGGCCGGATGCATAGTTATGTTCGATTACTATATTCCGATTCGAATATCTGTGTTTTTGTTGTTTACTTTTCACTTTTTTAAAATAGCGACCACGTCTGTCCCTAACACCATCCGCCATTTTGTTTAAGGCATCACGTGAGTGCACGTGGTTTTGTTACTATATTTAGTAAAATAGTCATTATCGTAAACGGCCGAAAGCGCGTTCGTAATGTCTACGAACACTGGCGAAATTTGTCGATTATTGACGATGTTTCACGAATCCATTGGGGATCTACTACC
>CM026388.1:8812237-8970478 GCA_014843695.1 Archivesica marissinica | reverse complement strand
TACCTTTCTTGTTGTTATCAACACAATACCTTTCTGTTATGCTTTCCAATGACATATTACCATCGGCGTTATTTGCAAACAATGTTTGTGCTATGCGAGCGGTAAGAGATAGTTAAACGTTATTCAGTTCAGTAGTTTACATGTATACGGCATTTAACACATGAAAACGGTACTTCTGCTCTCTATCAATTATTTGTTATACAATAGACAGGGTAATAATATAATTATGTAACATTGAAAATGCGTGAAACCTATTCAATGTACATTCTAAACAATTTCATATTATTATATTACCCACAATTAATGGTAACTAGTTTAGAAAGTTAAAGAGGATCATGGTTAGCAATTGGATGAACAGTTCATGAACATAACATATCAAAGCGCAGCTCAAACATATTAATATAACGAAATGTTAGTTGTTTTGGCACTGGCAACATCATTTGGATTGGACTTCTTCATGTGGACATTTTAGAAATCAATCATGTTCTCAATAGTTTTCACGTCAAATAATGTATTCGTGCACAGAAGTGTCACATAATATGATTGTGTTTATATTGGCATTACACATTGTGTACAGCTTACTGAAGACAGCTATATAAATACGGGATTGGTCCTAGAAATTGTAGTGAATGAAAAGGTGGAAATTGTCTTCTATAGAACCGTCTACGAAATTGTAATTCTACAGCGATATGTAGAAAATGACGTTGGAAATGACGTTGGTTCCGCGACATATGTACATGTAAAACTTGGCATCCTGTTTATTACTATTAAAACAGTTTTCCCATTTTAACTTTGTTAGTGTTAAGAAAGGGCCTTGCAAAAATCCAGCGTGTGAATATATATTGACCAATCCAGGTAAATTACTGCTTCATTCACTGATGGAATGAATTACTTGGATTATAAGAAAGTTCTAACTGGAATAATTAACAGATTATCAGAATTTGTAAGATTATAATACACTGAGCTAACATCTTTTTGCAAAAACTCTGTCGAAAGTTTTACTTATGTCAAAGAAAACAGCCCTCACTATTTATTCCTTTGTCAATAGCTTTACTACAGTTCTAGGTGTTACCAACAGTGCCTAAATATGTCAAAGATTCCGCAAGGTACATGTAAAATCTGAATCAACGTTAGAGCATTGGGCACTAATCTTAAAGCGACACTCTAGTTTTCAAAATCAATTTCTATTTTTATTCCATACGATATAGTATATGTATCCCCACTCACTGTTGATTCAATGGAGTAATACAATAATGGACGTTCAATATCACGTCATTGCAATACAGCGTCATGGGTAATATTATGCAGTTTTGTAGACGATGCATGGACTAGTTTTGTGTTCTAAAACTGTTCAAACGGCGGTAAATCCGCACACATCATTCATACGGAACGGGATTATAATATGTACAACTAGACACCATACTGGTGCTTCATTCCAAGCTTAGAGAAACAACATAAAGGTTTTTTCTGGAGATGAAAACACTGACAAGGTAAAGCGGAGAGAAAGACGGACAGACAGCAATGGCAAAACAATAATTATAATTACTACTCTTCCACGATATAATATGAATACTTATTTTCTTATTTTCAGTCAGTAAACGTACGATGATGTTATATGTATTTGATTTTAATTCGTCCATGTGCAAGAATTTTGACAATGTTAAAGGCATAGTCATTACTTATAGTCTTTATCTATTTGTAACGCCCCCCCCCCTAAACCCCCATCCTATATTCCGAAATAGGGTCGCTTTAAATCCTCGAGAATAAACATAGATAAGCTACATGCTGATGAAGTAATTATATGCTTTATAGGATATATTATATAGTTACCTTTATATGCCCGCCTAGGTGTATGCGGCCACACGTGATCTACAAGGAGATGTTAATATGTTAACATACAAGAATGTCATTTAAGAGATGGGCACGGATTAAATTAGTATAATACGTGAGTAGGAAAGGGATTTATTATGGTATGAACAAGGTTTGTTTTTGGAATTCATAGTCGCATCTACATATACGGGTATATAGTGACCATCGTAAGCGTTGGAGGAGGACCCTGTGTGTATATACGAGTATTGTTTCTGGCACGGGATGGATACACGGGTAGAACCACATACATTCGAAGCTACAGCGGTTGGCGGCAAGTGGTTTGAAGACACCGCCCTTATCCAATCGGCAACAGAGCCCACCCCAACCGCCAATGAATGAGGAAGAACATGCTAAGTATTGATATCACCTTGTTTTATTATTTCAAACGGATTATAACAAAGTATTATAACGTACCTCTGCCTTTATCATCTCTGGCAACTATTAATTCTGAAATCAAAGGACATATCATTATTATTTCAATAACGTAAGGCTTGGGTGAAGTAAACTTATTTATTTTGGCGGTTGCAGATGCATGGAAGTCCAATTTGTGTACTGGAGTCTGGCATTTGACCGTCAGCGAATACCTTAGCGGCAACAAGGAAGGGCTTAGAAAGTAGGTGAAGTATTGGTCTCCGAATCCCAGGATTTATTTTCTAAGACAGTGTGTAGCTGTTTGGGCGATAATTAACATTTGATTTAATGGTAGCCTTTGGGGTTAACTGATCATTTGACTATAAGTTAACCTGTTGGGGATGATTAATATTTCATTAACATATAGCCTGTATGGGAAAATGATAACTTGTTAAAATGTAGCCTGTTGTAGCTTATTTCAATGTGCCTTTTGTGGCATTTTAATGTATATGATATGTCTGTTTGGGTTATTTGAAGTGAAGTTGGTTTGCCCACGTATGTTTTCTATATGTTAGTCGGGCTTTCGCACTACAAAAACCATCGTGACGTCATACCTTTGTGCTTGCAGTCCATCATTATTAATATATTAATATTGGTATGCTGTGTAAAGGCCAGAACACTATGTTAAATCATAGGCCTATCGGTAAGAAATTAACAATTTTAATTTTTTGTTTAATAGGATCTTGTTACATAAGTGTGTCTTCTTTTAAGTAAGATATATGCCTACGCGCCTCACACAGTCCAATGGTTTACATATTGGATCATTTTCGGCTTCAACTCTATACATGCTTTGGCAGTGGTCTACCCTAACAAGTCTGCAGTGACTACTATATTCCAATCTTTAGTCTCATTTTCTTATACATAGTTGGGGTTAATGGATATCCCTTGTTCTGCATTAAATAATAATGTTCTAGTGATATATATGTCACCAATGACTATTGATCATAACTGAAAAATAGCACCTGACAGTTTCTTAATATGACAATTGATGTGCCACTACTAGCTAAAAACTCCATAAACATATGAGATTGCTCTCAACGTAAACTTCTCAACTCATTAAATAGCTATGCTATGCATACGAATACATCTATATTGAGCTATTAATTCAGAATAATAAGCAAAACATAAACCCTCCAACTTGTTCGAGCTTAATGACTTATCAAAGTAATAACATTGCATCAGCATCCGGACTGATAGTTGTTTCCGGGACACCGAGTTATAGGTTCAATATTAAACTCCTCGTTAACTGTGTTGTTCAAGATTTATTAAATGGCATGCTAAATTACAATTTAATTACCCTATATACGAGTATTGTTTATGGAACGGGATGGGTTCACGAGTAGAACCACATACTTTCCACAAGCCAGTTATGTATGAAGCAATACGAAACTCAATTATAGGATTCTAGATAACCCCATTCGAATTAAGAAGAACATGCCAAGCATTCAGTTCAGCTTGCTTTATTCTTTATTTCAAACCGGAATGTAACAAGGAATTATAACGTACCTAAATGAATCACTATTCGTTCATATGCGTCGCTTCCTACACGGTATGAAATAAAAGGAAAGCAATAGTAGATAGTGGTGTTAATTATTGTACGATTGTAATTTATTTAATCGAGTTATGACCAACAAATAAAATCTCATAGTACACGTCTAATAAACACAACACATCTTTTCTTTTATGAGTTCGAATGATTTTTGCAGTTATACATGTAATCCGATTTTATAGATTTCATCTGCTCCTGCCGGTAGCCTCATTTCACTACAATACACAACCACACAACGAGTTGTGCTAAGGTGAACCTTAGCATTAAACATAGGTCCGGTATAATGTTCGCATTAGTTTCTGTCTGTTGTCTGTTTTGACATGCAAAGTAAAATCATTTTACTGAATTTAGAACATAACTAGTTTATAACATGATTTTCAGAACATTCCTAAAATACAACATTGCATGCAGCAGCGGAGGAATACGATGTGGGAAAGAAATGCCATACTATGTACTCTACTGTTTCAAAACATTCATCATTAGTGACTATTTGACTATGCGTTCAAGGAAAAGCGACCAGATTTCCCATCGCCATGAAAATGCTGATAAGTAGTGATCAACCGCTAGGCTAGGCGTAGTTTCAATGGCGTTATGTAGCTCGATATATAAATTGCAATAACGTCATTATTTGATCAAATTACCACATTATCCTACATATCCGAAGACAGATAAATATGTATGTATTCTTAGTACTTAGTTTCTAGTTATATTCTATTATAAAATGGACATATTTTGAATAATATTTAAAACTAAGCTCAATGCATGATACTATTAACACAGTCAAACATGCCCACGAGATAACCTCTTGAAAACTGGCACCTGTCTAAATAGGACGAATTGCATGTAACATTTAGAAAACACTGCTAAGTAGTGTGATCAAATAACGTATGTTGATGTTATTATACAATAGTTCTCTACATATATGACAATTTTACAATATTCTCCAACATATATGACACATCTGCAATATTCTCCTACATAATGATATGACATTCTTCATATATTCATGATGTTACAATGACAGTATTATACTGGTATATATGTGTGGGGCAACTTAGTAAAACAGAATTATGTTTCTAGCTATCCAGGACCACTAAATATGCGAAATGTAGTATTGCTTTTCACATTAGAGTAACATCCTGTTTCGATAGCTAGTCATTGAGATGAGCAGAAATGCATCACCTATATAGATACGTATCAAAGCTTAAATATTTGATATAATTATATATTATACTACTAATTTTAACATGCGATCATTGTTCACATTTCGGGAGTTATTAATTGATGTGAAACATTCTTAAATGTAATTGTTTCTAGTTCGGACAATGTGCTCATAGCAGGAACATAATTATTTAATATTATCCCGGCGTGAAGAATTTCTGCTTAGAATAGGTTTTCGCCTAACTGTGGGAATAGTAAGTCGCGAGAGATCACGCGATAGTTCACGCTCAAGTTACCGGAATTATAAATAAACATACCTTGTGCACTTCCAATCTATTTCTAACCGATCATGGAGATCAGACAGGTAAATGAGCGGTGAAAACGTTAAACCTACCGCAGTGTTCACTAATTTCACTATATCCGATTTATGACGCCATATAAATATAATTTTTTAAAGACATTTGCAATTTCCCCCCGAAAATGACATATACATCATCTGCCACACCAATATATGTACGAATAAATATTGTCATTATAATCTCACTGTTCCGTGTCTATGAGTTTCGTCCGTTAGAGTTCCTTATTAATACTATCGATTTTCACCGTTTTTTGCCTTCAGGTCCACATGTTGTCACAGAGGTTCTCCAACTGATATACATGGTTATGTAAACCTAGTTTTTATCTGTTGGGCACTGTGTGATGTGTGCGATGGATGGGTCCATTTATGGTTCTGCACTCAATCATAGTAATTAGGAGGGGTGACGGCTTCTTATGCCGCGTGTGTGTGTCTAAGTTAGACTAAATGGTAGTGCTTTAGATACAGTATAATTATAGACAACATGCTGTCCAACAAATGCGTTTTGAGTGAAAACGATAAATTAAGCATGTTATTAAAGTAAGTGTTCCTTATCTATATTGTTTTGTTAACACGAACTGTTATTTACATACCAATGTTTGCGCAATAGGCAATTTCCACAGTTAGGCGATAATATATGACGTCATTCCGGATTACTGAGAATGAGATGCCGCCATTTTGTCAACTTTTCTCACATAGTAAAGAATCGGCTTTCTTCGAGATGTTTGTGAATCAAAGGTAAACTATTGTTTATTCGGTGACATAAAATTGTTTGCAGTGTAATACTATGAACATTCTAAACCTATAGGAGTCCGTTATGTACTACATCGTCGGAAACCAGTAACACCGGGATACTGTCGTCCATATGTAACAGTGTGAACTCTGTTTGTTAATTAAACATAGTTATCAGTTATGTCCCTTTGACTGAAATGTACATAATTCAGGGATATATTTAGAATATATTCCATGTCACACATGGAAGGTCACGTGACCGAACAGCTGTTCAGGGCCACAATATTCTAGTCACGGAGAAGACCACATGCTTATTTGTGTGGGACAGTTTTTATATTTTTAACAAGGTAAATATGCTTTCAAATGTTTTGGGAGTTATTGCATTCAGTGCACAAAGATAATATACAGGTTTAAAGTGAACTTGTTTGTGTTGGCATTCCATATTTTGGCAGTAAATAAGTAAAACATTTACATTGAATGTGCTTCTGGTAAAGGTCAAACTAGCAGCATTGCATTGTCTGGTAAAGGTCAAGCTAGCAGCATTGAATTGTCTGTTTCTAATATTTCTAATAGTTATTAATAATAATAACATGACATTCACAATTGCATCTCGTCTCTTACACACACGTAATACTTATTTGCAGGTTTATGTTATTGTCTAACAACCACGTTAAACGTTGAGGGCGAATGAATTGGTTGAAAGGAAACACTCGTTCCACAAAATGTAATGGTAAGCTTTAGAAAGAGTGTAATTAAATGTACATTGAAGAATTAAATTGTTTAATGCTACATATACATCAGTTATTTGATTGAATATGTGATGTTTATTTAATATGTTGATGTCGGTTGGATATCTCGTTATAGAAGATTTATAGTCATGCTTCCGAGTCTTTGATGACACTGGACTAATTGATTGGTTATGAAATGATAATGCCAGAAATAACAATTGCCACTGTGACATATGATGTACAATATATATATAGATAATATGTCTTTCAGGAGTATTGATGGATAAGACATATTATTCATTGCTGTTTTATATATATATTTCAGAGTGTTTTTAGACATTCCAACTACGACATGCCATTGATTGCAATAAATGAATTGTTGCAACTCTACAGATGTGTTGACTCCAAATTATTATTCTGTAGCGAATCCACCCCCTCAGGACGTATAAGTATATAAGAGCTAGTCGAAAGGGGTACCTGTCCAGGATTAAAGGATAGGGAAAAATCGAGATGCTACACATATAAAACTAAAATCCATTTAGTCCATGGGCCAGAGTGAAAATCGGTACCACCTGAGGTGGCAAATTCTAAGTCATACCACAGTGTTGGTATACTTGTGGAGGTAACATTTTGGGGTGATAACCTTTGCAAACGAGTAGCTTAACAAAGATGGCCGCCAATTTTCAAAATGGCTGCCCAGTAGCTAATAATCAGTATATATGCCTATACATCCATGCTTACCATGTTTCTTTTGTGTGCCCCATGCTCACCAAATTTGCCTGAATTACTGACAGGGTGTCACAGTGTATGTATATACAGTCAAACCTCGTTTGTTACAGGTCCGGATACCCGGATCATCCGGATTTCCGAATTTAAGCCTTTTTTTTTTCTTTTTTTTTTCTGTTGCATGAACAGAGTGTCGGATAATGAATTATCTGGATTTGTGGAGTCCGGAATTTCAAGGTTTGACTGTATGTGGGATCTTATCAAAGATTCAAGATGGCTGCCAAACATCAATCATTACTACTATACAACGATGGATGGGAGACTTTCGCACAGTAATGAACTTCCTATCCACCATAGGTAAGCGTTTCCAGGATGCCGGTCTGAGGGAACTATGCGTGGAGTCAGGCATTGTTGCAGAGGGTTCTGTTCAAGCTGTGATGGAGGGACGCCAATATAATCGAGCAGTGAGAGTCCATAAGCTTGTGTATGAGTCACTTCTCCGACTAGCATGGAAGGAGTTCATCCCATGGCTGCAGGCTACCTACCCAGTAGATGTTGTCCACTTGGAGGAAGCGATCAAACACATCAACACTGCTGGCGATGACTTGAATCAAGCAACCCTCAATTCAGTTCTGGACAATCAAAGCATCGCAACAATTCTCCAACGCTTTGACATGTTTCTCAGTGGCCTACGAGATGGCACCAATGGAGATCTGGCTGCATTCTGGATGTCCTATTTAAACATGGTGGACATCATGCTGGGTCTGTTGCGGTCATCTAGAGAAGGAGATTGGATGCTGAACTTGAATTCCATCCGTACCATGATCCCCTGGGCCTTCGCCTAAGATTAATTATACCCGTTACATGTCTGTCTACTATGCAGAGATGACACACTAACCATCAGTCAACCAGCAGTTCATGCCCATTTCCTAAATGGGGGATTCTCTGTGCATATTGGATCTCAGAATCCTTTTGGGAAAATTCCTGCAGATCAGACAATAGATGAAACAGTGAACAAGGACACCCAGACCCCTGGTGGTACAAAGGGTTTCAGTCTCAAACCAGCTGCCATCAGCCGGTACTACTTGACTGCTGAATATCGAAGCACATCAGTGCGTCAGTTGCGAGATATGGTGCATCAGCCTACTTCTAAGTTCAGTCACACAGAACTCCACATGACCAGGATTCACAAGGATCATGCTAATGCCGAGGATCTGGTAGATCTCCTAGAGCATGAGTGGATAAATCCCATGAGCGGGGATCAGCCTGATCTTGTCAGCATCTCAACTGGTCGACTAGCCCCACCCAATATTGCTAAAGACCTTCAAAAGGCACATGAAGTGGGAGAGAATGCATACCAGGATTTCATAATGAAACGACTTGCAACTGTTCCTCCCATTGCGAAATTTCATGATCGGCTTGCCAAGCAAGGGTTGAAAACTTTCTCAGATCTGACAAAGAAGAAACGGGTTGGGAAAGCCACCAGCAAGGAAATTATTTTTCAAGCAGACAGAAACTTGTTTGGTCACATGATACTTGCTGCTCAGAGCCGTAATATGGACCCGCGAGAAGTCCTATCTGTCACTGGTATTACATGAAGGTGTCAACAGCCACATAATTGATGTTGTGTTTGATGTGTACCAAGACGTGTCCATCAAGAATGCTGAGAGATGCAACCGTGGAGCAAGCGAGAGCCTGCAATTCAGGAGCATTGCAGCAGGACACACAATTCATCAATGGAGAAAATTCCTATGCAGTCCATTCAACAAATCAAGCCACATCAAATTTCTGGTTGAAGAGTGGAAGAAGCCAGAACACAGAGGCAGGTTGGGTGACAAGATTCGTTATGCCACATGCGAGGATCACTGCTTCAAGATCACCAAGGACAACTGGGAAGCAATTGCCGAGCTCAAATCAACACATGAGGAGGCAGACATACGCGTTCTGTTGCATGCAGCACATGTGGTAAAGGATGGGTACAAAGCAGCTGTCATCACTGCTGAAGATACAGACATAATTGTGCTCGCCCTTGGCTTCAGCCACACCATTCCATGCCAGCTATATCAGAAAGTGGGAACACAGAACCGCCGCAAATACATTGACATCAACAAGGTAGCAAGAAACCTAGGTATTGATGTGTGTACAGCCATGCAGGGTGTGATACAGTGAGTGCCTTTGCTTGGAAAGGGAAGCTAGGAGCCCTGAAACTCATGAAGAAGGAGCATACATACCAACAGTGCTTTGGTGAACTTGGAGAATCATGGGATATTTCACCAGAACTTATCCAGAAACCTGAGGCCTTCACGTGCCATATGTACGTATTCAAGAGAAGTCCATGTGATGTCAATGAATGTCGATATCAACTCTTCTATGCCAAGAGGGGTGAAGTTAACTCTGCACACCTTCCCCCATGCATGGACTGCTTACATCTGCATGCACAACGTGCAAACTATCAAGATGGTATCTGGCGACGCTCCCTTCAGTTTGAACATGATGTTCCCAGCCCCAAAGATTGTGGATGGATGATTGATGATGAAGGGCACCTAGACATCCAGTGGATGACTGGATTACCAGCTCCTGCAGCAGTCTTGGAACTCATGAAGTGCAATTGTAGCCGTTCATGTGATGCCAGGAGCTGCCCATGCATTGCCAATAACCTCAAATGTACCCCAATGTGTCGCTTGCCAACATGCTCCAACCAGATGGCAGATGAGGAGGATGACATCATCCAGCCTGATTTAGAGGATGACGAAGATGCTGAAGATGATGATGAAGATAACTATGTTCTGTGAATGAAACATGTTACAGAGCTTTGCATGACTGTCAGCTCTTAAAGAGTAAATATTTTGGAGTGTCAATATTGCTTTATCATCCTACATAACAGCTAGATCTGAGATGCAATGTTTTATCAAGGTGACATAGTATTAATTGCTAGATAACTCTGAGTCATCAGACTCATCACCCTAAATATTAGTTTAACTAGTGTCTACAGTTCATATTGTTATATATATGTCAATTGCCTTGCTAAAATTGCAATATTAATACATTACCAGTTTGTTAAACATCAGCAATGTGTTGTTTATTTGTGTCAAAATACCATATTTCTGATCAGGGGGTCCCTTCAGAAAGTGCATTTTTAGTGACCTTAAGCTACTCATCTGCAAAGGTTATCACATATGAACAACATCTATAGACATGTACCTCTTTTGTTCTGTACATTGTATAATTATATAGAATGAATGCAATGGAATATGATTAAACTTAAAATGTGTTGCCAATCGTTTAATAATAATAATGTTACCGTGGTTATGTACATATATATAGTTATTTAGGAATATATTTGGCGCTGATAGAAGCGTGTTGTCTGATATTTGGTACAGAACCAGTAAATGGGACAGGATTAGTGGTAATAGAACAATGTTTCTTTTTGGAATTCATAGTCGCACCAATTGCTAGTGGTATATAGCGTACGAGGAATACCCTAAGTGTAGATACGAGCATTGTTCCTGGCACGGGTACATGGGTATAACCACATAGTTTCCACGACAGCTGAATGACTTCCTCACATGAATTATTCAACACTCATTGGAGGATTCGAACCTACAGTGGTGAGTGGCAAGTTACTTGAAGTCAACGGCCGTATCCACTCGGCAACAGAGCCCCTGCCTCCACCTTCGAATCTATAATAACATACTAAACATTGATTTCAGCTTATTATTAATTTCAAACTGGATTGTAACAATAAATTGTAACGTACGTGTGGAAAACGGAAACATCATATCTTTTTCACTAGCTGAAAAAAAGAATATATCATATTATCTGACGGATATTTATGTAAGATTGGAATTTATTTAATCGAGTGATCATCCAAAAGAAATCATAGGTCGGTAATCACGGGAACAAATATAATTAATAAACACAACACTTTCTCTCTTTTATGATTTCTAAAGATGTTGGCAAAATAATAATATACTTGTTATCCGATTTTATTCATTTAAACTGCTCCTTTCGGGAGCATCATTTCATTACAATGCAAAACCACACAACTACTTATGCTAAGGAGAACTTTTGCAAACAACATAGATCAGGTATAATGCTCAGGTTTGTTTCTGTCTGTTATCAATTTTGAAATCAACATGAAAAGCAAAATCATTAGTACAATTCATACTATTTTATAGCTAACTGTTCGTGATTTTCAGAACATTTATAAACTACAACATTGCATGCAACAACGGAGGAATACGAAACACAATCAGTGGGAACGAAATGCCATACTATTTATTCTACTATTTCAAAACATTCATCATTAGTGACTATTTGACTATACGTGCAAGGACAATCGAGAAGGTTGCCTCCCTTGTAAATGCCGATAAGTAGTGATCAACCACTAGTGTGATTTTAATGGAGTTATGTAGTAGCTCGATATATAAATTGCAATAAAGTCACTATTTGATCATATTATCATATTCTCCAACATATATGACAAATCTACAATATTCTCTTACATATATGACACATATATAAGATTCTCCCACATATATGACACATCTACAATATTCTCCTACATATATATGACACATCTACACTATTCTCCTACATAATGATATGACATTCTTCATATATTCATGATGTTACAATGATAAGTATAATAACATAAGTGTATATCTTTCACAGTAGTATGATGGTATATATGTGTGGGGCAACTTAGTAAAACAGAATTGTGTTTCTAGCTATCCAGTACCGCTAAAGACGCGAAGATTAATGTAGTATTGCTTTTCACATTAGAGTAACATCCTGTTTCGATAGCTAGCCATTGAGATGAGCAGTCATGCATCACCTAATATAGTTAATTATCAAAGCTTAAATATCTGATATAATTATATATTATACTACTAATTTTAACATGCGATCATTGTTCACAGTTGGGGAGTTATTAATTGAAGTGAAACATTCTTAAATGTAATTGTTTTTATTTGGACAATGTGCTCATAGCAGGAACTTAATTATTGAATATTATCCCGGGGTGAAGAATTTCCGCCCAGAACAGGTGTTCGGCTAACTGTGGGAATAGTAAGTCGCGAGAGATCACGCGATAGTTCAAGCTCAAGTTACAGGAATTATAAATAAATATACCTTGTGCACTTCCAATCTATTTCTAACCGAGCATGCAGATCAGACAGGTAAATGAGCGGTGAAAACTTTAAACCTACCGCAGTTTTCACTAATTTCACTATATCCGTTTTATGTCGCCATATAAAAATAATTTTTAAAGAAATTTGCAATTTTTTCCCCAAAATGACATATACATCATCTGCCACACCAATATATTTACGAAAAAAAAAACGCAATTTACAATAGTATAATGTAAATTTGTTTATAATTTCTACAATGCTTAAAGTGTAGTAACTACTGTTCGCACGGGGTGTCAATATATACGCTCAGCCGGACACCGGTTTTAGCGAGGAGGTCATGTTGCATAACGCGCACTACAGAAGCCTGATGTTAACCAATCACAGTCGTCCTTATCACGTGTGTGGCTTCATCCAGGAACGTCGCCATATTTTTCGTGGAGGCAGAATTTTTCTCTCCGCAATCTTCTGGAATTCTGAGTATACCTTGTATCATTAATTATGATTTCCAGTTTTATTTGTTTTGATTTAACTTGTTTTCTAAACATCCATAACCGGAGCGTGTTGAAACAGGCCGTAGGCGTTGCAAAACGCATGCGAACTATATTGCTTTGTTTGCAACGCCGAGTTTGCCGCCATTTCACGAAGACAAAGGAAAGAGGATCAGATTTCCCGGTCATTGACACCTGCATATTTCTCACACTGATAACATAATTATATTAACATGTCTGACGCAGCACACACTGTCCTTGTATTAGGCCACTCGTTCATACATCGGCTCCATGACTGGACACAAGTTTACGACAAGCTCAATTTTAACTTTGACAAGCAACGGTTACAGGTGTATCTCCACGGCATAGGAGGGGCCTATTTATTAAACAGTGTTCCCGCCCGACGTAAATCACTGTGGAATGAGATAGACATCGTCTCCAATTTGTCAACGAGTATCGTTATTTTGGATATTGGCAGTACTGATTTGTGCTTACCTTCCGTTGATGCTTACAGTTTGTATGCTGCTATTATGCAATACGCTAGTCATTGCCTTGCTCTTGGCGATAGCCAATGTGTCATTACAGAAATTATGCCACGCCGGGTTACTAGTAACTACAACCAACTAGTAACAGCGACTAACCACTACTTACAGTCAAACTGCGATGAACATCCACAGCTTGCATTCTGGCAACATTCATATAATAACTTCAACTCTCGATTTCTTTCACAGTATGTTGCAGCCGATGGCGTTCACATTGCCACCGTGGTATGGCAAAGTATTTCCGATCCATACGTGGAGCTATCATGTCCGCCGAGAACCGCATTTAAATAGCTTACATTTCTTCATTATATATTTCAGCTACTCTCCTTTTACAGAACTATCCCATTCCTATTGACATCTACACTACCGGATCCGTCCCTGCCGCCACAGACTAATGTAAAGTATTTTTACTTACGGTTACACAACCTGAGCAAATCAACTATAGCATGCGCTGTCAGCTCACATAGTCTGAAGTCCGACAATTATTGTCGGCCTATTTAGTCCGGATCTTATTGCCGGCTAAAAGTCTGGGTGTTGTTACTAGCTCGCATATTCTTGAGTCTGGGCTTTATTATCAGCTCGCATATTATTGAGTCTGGGCTTTGTTACCAGCTCGCATACTCTTGAATATGGGCTTTATTACCAGCTCGCATATTATTGAGTCTGTGCTTTGTTACCAGCTCGCATATTCTTGAGTCTGGGCTTTGTTACCAGCTCGCATACTCCTGAGTCTGGGCTTTGCTACAAGCTCGCATATTCTTGAGTCTGGGCTCTATTACCAGCTCGTATATTATTCAGTCTGGGCCTTGTTACCAGCTCGCATAATCTTGAGTCTGGGCTTTATTACCAGCTCGCATATCATTGAGTCTGGGCTTTGTTACCAGCTCGCATTGAGCCTGACCTTTAATGTCGGCTCCTTTAGTCCGACCTTCACTGTCGGCTAACATAAATTTTGAATCTGACCTTTAGTGATGGCTCATAAGTCTGGCCACGACTTGTCGCCTGATAATTGTTGTATTGCGGTGGTGTTAGCATGGGTGGTCTATCCCCATGCTTCACTACATGGTTGGTGTACATCTATATACTATGTTAGCAAGCAAGTTACCCATCCATAGTACTAACACAGTCATTTGCTACTATAGTGGAGTATGACATGCACTACCAGATACCATACATATAGGCTACATGTTCTGAGTAGGCTCAGCAATTGTGCCACCATTTGCACCAGGACACCTATTTATGTAAAACCATTGAGACAAACATAATTTACACTAGGCTCCCGTATTTATTTCAGCAGAATGCCAGCAAAAAAGAGGGCAACAAAGCGGAAGGCTAGCACACCTCAGCCCACGGACACCAGTCCAGACTCTCCTCCATCTTCTCGCTTGGCCGAAGTCCTTTCAGCTGCCATATATGCAGACCCCATACTGCGGCAGCAACTCGCTTCGGCGCTACAGCCTACAACTACAACTGAACCGACAGCATCTACAAGCCAGCAACATCAACCCACCTGTAATAATCTTTTATCTTGTTCACCTGTTTGTTCTCCTATCGCATCTGTTATATGTCCCCCTTCTATTTCAGCTATGTCTGTACCAATGGGTGACGCGCCATGGGTGGAGGAATGTGGCTCGGGTGTGGAGGACCTGTGCGATTCAGTGTTTAATGTGGATCATAGCTCTCCGCTTCCGGTGCTCTCCGAGCCTGTGTCCTCCAGCCTGGGCGTATTCACCTATGGTGAAGCTACTGTCACAGAGAGGCTAAATACCGTTATTTGGTCTAGACAGTTTGTTGATATGGCCACACTTTACTTCGGAACTACAACCGACACACTGACCACCGTGCAGACCATGCCATCAGCCACCGTCACATCAGTTCAAAAGGCGGCTCAGCGCCAAATCTCATCCATTATCCTCTGGTCGAAGGCATTCCAACTCTATGCCTCTATCTTTTCGGTCAAATACCCATCTGAGGCCTCCCAATTGTTTCAGTATATGTCACTGATCCAGTCCCTATCACAACATTCCCGCAACTGGCAGTTGTACGACCAGAAATTCCGTACCCAACGTGCAACTAGGGACATTCCGTGTGTCCCTGTTCATACAGAAACATACTTGTACTGCTGCATAGAGGCACTCAAACAGATTCAGCCCTTTCGTCAGCAGTTCCGCGGTTTCCACAATCACATTTTCCAAACAAACCCTATTCCGCCTCAACCAATATATACCGTAGAAAGGGCCTCTGCTGGGGGTATCAAGACACAGGGTCCTGCACCAAGCAGCCGTGCAAACACGTACACATATGTGGCTGCAACGGTAGTCATGGCGCATCACACTGCTCCACACAATGGCAAAGGCCCCAGCAGAAGACCCCTACAAGTACACAGCCCCATGCCACTCGACAAAATCCCCAAGGAGTCAAACCCCTGTCTGCCCAAACCAACCCTCGTTCCTCCAACAACAGTTAATCCGCAAGTTCTCGCGTCCTATCTAGAAGGCTACAACAATTCCAAGCTATCTTTCCGAGTCAATGGTTTTACTCTCGGTTTCCCACTGGGAGTTGTCGGTCATATTACCCCGTCACTATCTGTTAGCCATCCTTCGGTGGTCAAACATTTATAATTTGTTACCAACTACCTTGCAAAGGAAACCCAACTGGGACGTACCAAAGGACCATATTCGTCACCCCCATTATACTCGTTCGTCAGCAGTCCACTTGGAATAGTAACGAAGAAGACTCCAAATGAATTCAGAGTCATTCATGGTTTATCTTTCATGGTATGCTTCTGTGAACGACTTGATCCCAAAATGCAATTCAACAGTTTTTAATTAGAGACATTCGATACAGTGGCAAATCTGATACTAGCTGTTGGTGAACGCTGCTACATTGCAAAAGCAGATCTAAAGGATAGCTTTCGCATCCTTCCAATATCTCCCACTGATTACCACAAGCTGGGGTTCAGCTTCAACAATCAATTTTATTTTGACAGGGTACTGCCCATGGGTGCTTCCAGTTCAGTTAAACTTTTCGAGACATTTTCGTCATCACTTCAATGGATTCTACAGAATAAATATTCTATTCAAGAGGCTTCACACATTGTCGACGACTTCATTTTTGTCGCTTCTACACAGAGCAAATGTCTATCAAACTTGGAATCATTCTTTCATCTATGCTCTGAAGTGGGTATCCCTGTAAAACACGAGAAGACGGTCCTACCAACGACTTCAGCTGTTGTCCATCGACACAAACACTCTCCGGGCAACCTTACTCACGGACAACGTCAATGCCTTGCGATATCTTCTACAATCTAGCAAGAAGCGTAACAAAATAAAATTAAAAGAACTTCAAAGCCTGGTTGGTCACCTGCATTTTGCATGTACGATAATAAAACCAGGCCGCTGTTTTCTACGTCGATTACACGACCTGACAAAGGGCAAGCATACCCCAGATCATTTTCTCAAATTTTCTAACGCCATTCGCCCCGATCTCGAAGTTTGGTCTCAGTTCATAGACTCTTACAATGGATGTACACTCCTTACACGTGACCGCTTTATATCCTCTGTCACATTACATCAACAAAAGGGTTTGGATGCACTTTTTCTAGCCATTGGGCTTATGGTCCATTTTCAAGTGACGTCAAGGAACATCACATTAACATACTGGAAAACAAGAACCTGAGCATAGTCCATTGCTTGAACAAACAAAGCAGCAAAGACCCTATTATCATGCGTCTCCTTATGCGGGTCGTTCTGAAAGGATGACAACTTCCGGTAAAACAAAGATGGCTGAAAATATTCGAGAGCAGCCAAAAATAATGTAAATCTTGTTTAAATCAATCGTGTCCTGGTGAAGTTATACATAAATGTGACGTAGAACAGTAGAATATAATATCAGTCTTACGTAACCACATGTTACACATTCAGTAATACGTATAGCTTTTTACCAGGATAACGTACTTTAGTTAGTTCCTTTTAGTTCGATTCCTAGTATATTTAGAGAAATGTTGTTTGTGAATGGTATGTTATTGTCAGTGTCCCATGTGTGCCCATCCTACGCCAGTCTCCCTCGTCCCCCTTCTCAAGTTACTGTGACCACAGTCCAATACACGGTCTCATTCTTTGAATCTGTTTTACTGTACCCAAATGGGTAATGATTTGAGCTCATGGAGATCGAGTATTGGACTGTATCATATTATTAGATGACAGCCGATAGCTAAATTATGCACATTCTATACATATCCTTTAACTTCAATACTACATTTACTTAAGCAAATTGTTAGCAGACTTTATAAACTGTTTCTCGCATTGAATACGTTATTGTATACAAGTACCAACAATTTGACTTTTGCTACTATTGTTTTACTTATTACATGTGATATACACGTGTCTACACCAACATACTGTCTTTTATCAATGTATATCTACGAAACATTCGTTACAAACATTATTTGTACTTTATTAATTCTTTTGCTGTTAATACTGTCTGGTGATATAGAAAGAAATCCAGGGCCGGATATAAATCATAGTGACTGTTTTTCTATATTACATCAAAATATTAGAAGCATTAGACACAAGTTAAAATATATAGAGGACAATTTTCTTGATTTTGACGTTCTATGCTTTACCGAAACCCATCTCACGTTGGATCTTAATGACGTCGATATATATTTAGAAGGATTTGATAGAATGTTTAGAAAAGACAACACTGCCCATTCAGGGGGATTATTAATTTATACCTCGTCTCAATTAAGACCTAAACGAATTCTTGAACTAGAGAACATACTGGAAGAATCAATGTGGATTGAAATTAGAGACCGTTCTCAGACATACTTAATTTGTAATTTATATCGACCTCCAAATTCTACAGTTGATCTATGGGGTAAAATTAATGCTTGCCTAGAAAGAGCGTCCGAACTATCAAACAATATTGTTTTAGTCGGAGATATCAATGAGGCTCAACTGAGTTACAACAATAATAAACTAAAAGACATCCTACTACTAAACAACATGGTGAATATTATTAATGTACCTACGCGAGTAACAGAACATTCAAGAACTTTAATAGATTCAGTGGCAATTTCAAATAACATTACTTCATTACACTCCGGTACTTTTGAAACTCAAAATGCTATTAGTGATCATTTCGGTACATTTGCCTACATTAAAGTCGATTTTCAGTCGAAGGATCCTTATAAACGAAGGGTGTGGAATTATAAACGGGCTGACTTTGAGTCACTTAATAATATAATACGTGCAACTGATTGGTCGTTCATTTATTCCCATAATATAGATATTGCAACTTCACTATTTATTGATAAATTCTTAGACATAGTAAAGTCATGTATTCCAACCAGTTTAGTTACAGTTCGCCCAAATGGCAAACCATGGTATAATTCAGAAATAAGGAAAATATCTAGACAACGCGACCGACATAAACTTACTGCAATACGAACCGGAAAATTGGGTGACTGGAATAGTTATAAAAAATTAAGAAATAAAGTAAATAATATGAAAAAGCACACTAAAGAATTATTTTTTAACAATATTGAATTTACACTATGTGATTTAAGCTCAACTAATCCGCGACAATATTGGAAAATAATTAAAATGCTGGTAAAAGAAAACTCTGCAAATTGTAAAATGATTCCTCCATTGTTAACAAGTGATAATTCGTATTCTCTTTCGGATTCAGATAAAGCCAATACTCTAAATGACTACTTTGCATCCAGTTCAACAATAGACGATTCACAAATAGATCTGCCGATTTTTACTAAAAAAACAGATGCAACAATTAGAAATATAATAATTACTGAACAAGACATTACTGACGTTTTGTCAAATTTAATTGTAAATAAAGCCAGCGGGCCAGATGAGACTAGCCATCGTATGCTTAAAGAAACTTCTCGTACTATATGTCACCCATTAAGTATACTGTTTAATAGATCGGTCCAGGACGAGACTTATCCAGCTATTTGGAAGAGTGCAAATGTCATGCCACTTTTCAAAAAGGGTACACGCGATATTCCATCTAACTATCGACCTATTTCATTAATTAGTTGTGTAGGGAAAGTAATGGAACGAGTTATGTTTAAATATTTATATAACTATTTACACGAGAATGAATTAATATATAAGAATCAATCTGGATTTTTGCCAGGACATTCTACAGTGTTTCAATTGATCGACATATATAACCAAATTTGCAAAGCTTTTGATGAGCGTAAATCAACTTGTATTGTATTCTGTGACATTAGTAAGGCATTTGATCGAGTTTGGCACAGAGGTCTCCTTTTTAAACTTCGACAGTATGGCATTTCTGGACACATAATCAACTGGTTATTTAGCTATCTAAACGAGCGGAAACAAAAGGTTTTTGTTGGATCAACTTTCTCAAACGAAAAATATCTTAATGCTGGAGTTCCACAAGGTTCGGTCTTGGGGCCCTTACTATTTTTAATATACGTCAATGACATTGCTGAATCTTTATTCAGTCTAACAAGATTATGTGCTGATGATAGTTCATTGGCGATGACTTCCAAAGATACAAATGTTATTGAGGCTACACTGAATCATGATCTAAACATATTATCAAAATGGTCTAAACAATGGCTAGTAAATTTTAATCCAACAAAAACAGAAGTCATGTTTCTTTCACTATGCAATGTTAATCGTCCGGTTTTATTGTTTGAGAACACGCAATTAAGTTTCGTGAATCATCACAAACATCTCGGAGTTACTCTTAGTGAGGACGGTACGTGGCACAAACATATATCAAACATTACTAAGTCTGCTTCAAGAACATTAGGATCAATAAGAATGTTAAAATTTAAATTAAAACGCAATACCTTAAATCAGATATACATTTCCTATCTTCGACCCATTTTAGAATATGCCTCTATTGTTTGGGATAGCTGTACATCATATGAAAAGGAATCCTTAGAGAAAATTCAATACGAAGCTGCCAGAATTGTTACGGGGCTTACAAGATCTGTCTCTATCAACAGACTACTTAAAGAAATTAGCTGGGTTACACTTAATGACCGTAGAAAAATGCAAAGATTACTATTCGTCTATAAGCAAAAACAGGAAAACTTACCAAGCTATTTAACCGACTTATTTCCAACATCCGTTGAGGAAACAAACCCATATAGTTTAAGAAACAGTGCAGATTTTATTACTTTAGCAAGGCGTACTGAAATTTATTCGAAATCTATTATACCTTCATCAATAAAATTATGGAATGAACTTGATTCTGATACTCGTAATATAAATAACCTGTCGGCATTCAAAGGAAAGCTGAAAGAAATCTTCAAGCCACCAATAGTACCATCATTTTTTAAATCCGGAGACCGCTGTCAACAGATATATCATGCTCGCATTAGAAATGCTTGTAGCAACCTGAATGCCGATTTGTTTAATAACCATTTACGCGATAACCCAAAATGCCCGTGTCAGCTCAATGAAAATGAGGATGCGGAACACTATATATTTCGTTGTCTATTTTATGTAAATCAAAGGGGCTTACTATTCATAAGCACACGTACACATCACCCTTTAAGCACAAGAAAACTACTGTTTGGTTTCGAAAGTTTAACGCACGAAGAAAATGAGTACATTTTCAAACAAGTTCAAACTTATATTAAATCAACAAGGCGCTTTGAGCACAGACATACCTAACTATATTATAAAGTTATGCTGTTCTCTTGATACGATTTTTGCCTGGGTGTGGCTGCGGGTTTGGCTGGCTGAGGGTATTGTACGGTGTGGCACTGGGAATGTGTAGTAGTTGCGAATTGCATTTCTTAATGCTTTTCTTTCTTTTTTTGGTATTTTTTATCATATCCATTATTATCGCCTTAATTGTAATCTAAAATTTGTATCCTAATTGCAATGCTCTTATCCTATATTCAGTCTCTTTGTTAATTACAAACTAGTATGTTGGGGCGGGCCGAAACTAATGTTGTTAAAACTTGTGGCCCAACCTTTTGCTTCTCCATATATAAACATACTGATAATGATTGTACCATATATCTTATTTATTTCATCTGTAACATGTTTGTAAATTTGAGTTGTATTGTACATTGAACAACAAAGAATGCAATAAAATATGATTAAACTATAGTATAATTTCTGCTTTGTATCTAAACATATAGCTTCTCATGCAAATGTGATTTGCGACAAACTCCCCCGGTTTCAGGTAGCAGAAGCACTTCGACTGGCGCCACACCTAGAACCCACAGAAACAGAGGAACTGTCACCAGATAGCTTACTTCTATAACTCGTCAGCTGCTGCAGTCCTCCCTGTCTACATCAACACGCGCCGCCTATGGTCGATATTGGTCCAGATTCACCACATTTTGTGGTCATACTATACAGACTAATGCTTTACCTGCCACAACTTCCACGGTAGCACTGTTCATTTCACATTTACACCAAAGTGGTTTCTCTCCGTCGTAGCCACCTATCGGCAATTGCTTTCCAACATCAGACCCAACAACTCGCTGACCTCACACAACAACTCCTTATCCGGAGAATGACCCTTGGTTGCCGAAAATCGGATCAAACGCCCGATAGCCGGTTGCCGATTCCGCTACCACAGCTTTCCCAGCTTGTAGACTGCTGTTCGTCAATACTCACTGGCCAATATGATATCACTCTTTACAGGGCCATTATTTTGCTCGCTTTTCACGACTTCTTTAGGATAGGTGAACTATTACCATCAACAAAGTCACGCGTATCACATGTAGTGCAATACCGTGGCATACGTCTACCAACAGACTTCATCCATATTCGATTGCACCATCATAAAACACAGAAGAGCACAACCGCAGTAAATATGTACATTCCCGCTACTAAGAGTCACCCATGCCCTCGTAAACATATCATCGCATACCTAAAGAATCGTGGGAACGATCCAGGACCACTGTTCGTTGATTGCCGATCTCAATCAACTAGTTATGCATCCTTCAGGAAATTTCTCAAAAAGGCAATGGAATTCCTAAGCTTACCACCTACTCTTTATAAACCCCATAGCTTCCGCAGTGGTACTTGCACACAGGCAATTATGTCTGGGACTTCAGAGACTGGCGTCATGAGAATGGGACGGTAGAAATCAAGAGCAGTGCGCAAATACACACGAGTCCCTTCACTCACACCACATATCCCCCGAGACAAATCCAGTCGCACCAATACAGAATAAGCACACAGTTGCCTAACTTTGGCACTGTCAATTCACTTTCACACAGAACTTGGTAGCCAACAATGCTGCCAACTTCTACCATATATTGCACAGATCATGATGGCATTATGTATGCTAACACATTTTACTAGTTCTTGTGGAAATTGGTAGCATGTGGTATGTTGCCAACATCTCCGCAAGCACATACGATACTTTACACTCTCGGACACATGGGGTATGTGTCTGAAATACCTTCCTACTATAACTAGGTGGCTGATTTGTATGCACGGTGTGATTTTACCTATCTCTAGTTATTGTTCTGTATAACGTAATGCTATTGTTAGCAATCGTGATTAATTATTGTGAAACAATTCGAATATGTAGTCAACATGCCATTTGCTGCAAACACAATTGTTGTAAAGTGTATATTATTTTGTTACTGGTCCTAATGCCATTGATCATTTGTGTATAATATAAGTAGTTCATGGGCTATGTACTACAACAGAGTGCTGTCATTGATATGTTGTGCATAATATAAGTAGTACATGGGTTATGTACTACAGTAGAGTGCTGTCATTGATATGTTGTGTATAATATAAGTAGTACATGGGTTATGTATTACAGTATAGTGCTGTCATTGATATGTTGTGTATAATATAAGTAGTACATGGCTTATGTATTACAGTAGTGTGTTGTCATTGATATGTTGTGTATAATATAAGTAGTACATGGGTTATGTACTACAGTAGAGTGCTGCCATTGATATGTTGTGTATAATATAAGTAGTACATGGGTTATGTATTACAATAGAGTGCTGTATTCAATATGTTGTGTATAATATAAGTAGTACATGTGTTATGCACTACATTAGATTGCTGCATTCAATAGGTTGTGTATAATATAAGTAGTACATGGGTGAGGTATTACAATAGAGTGTGGTATTTGATAGGTTGTGTATAATATAAGTAGTACATATGTTATGTATTACAATAGAGTGCGGTATTTGATATGTTGTATATAATATAAGTAGTACATGTGTTATGCACTACATTAGAGTGCTGCATTCAATAGGTTGTGTATAATATAAGTAGTACATGGGTGAGGTATTACAATAGAGTGTGGTATTTAATATGTTGTGTATAATATAAGTAGTACATGGGTTATGTATTACAATAGAGTGTGGTATTTGATAGGTTGTGTATAATATAAGTAGTACATGGGTGAGGTATTACAATAGAGTGTGGTATTTGATATGTTGTGTATAATATAAGTAGTACATGGGTTATGTATTACAATAGAGTGTGGTATTTGATAGGTTGTGTATAATATAAGTAGTACATGGGTGAGGTATTACAATAGAGTGTGGTATTTGATATGTTGTGTATAATATAAGTAGTACATGGGTTATGTATTACAATAGAGTGTGGTATTTGATAGGTTGTGTATAATATAAGTAGTACATGGGTGAGGTATTACAATAGAGTGTGGTATTTGATATGTTGTGTATAATATAAGTAGTACATGGGTTATGTATTACAATAGAGTGTGGTATTTGATAGGTTGTGTATAATATAAGTAGTACATGGGTGAGGTATTACAATAGAGTGTGGTATTTGATATGTTGTATATAATATAAGTAGTACATGGGTGAGGTATTACAATAGAGTGTGGTATTTGATAGGTTGTGTATAATATAAGTAGTACATGGGTGAGGTATTACAATAGAGTGTGGTATTTGATATGTTGTATATAATATAAGTAGTACATGGGTGAGGTATTACAATAGAGTGTGGTATTTGATAGGTTGTGTATAATATAAGTAGTACATGTGTTATGTATTACAATAATGTGTGGTATTTGATATGTTGTATATAATATAAGTAGTACATGGGTGAGGTATTACAATAGAGTGCGGTATTTGATATGTTGTATATAATATAAGAGTACATGGGTAGTATTACAATAGAGGTGAAAAAACAATTAGTTGTATATAATATAAGTAGTACATGGGTTATGTATTACAATAGAGTGTGGTATTCAATAGGATGTGTATAATATAAGTAGTACATATGTTATGTATTACAATAGAGTGCGGTATTTGATAGGTTGTGTATAATATAAGTAGTACATGGGTTATGTATTACAGTAGAGTGCTGCATTCAATAGGTTGTTATTATAAGTAGTACATGTTATGTATTACATAGAGTGCGAATAGGTTGTGTATAATATAAGTAGTACATGGGTTATGTATTACAGTAGGAGTGCGGTATTTGATATGTTGTATATAATATAAGTAGTACATGTGTTATGTATTACAGTAGGAGTGCGGTATTTGATATGTTGTATATAATATAAGTAGTACATGTGTTATGTATTACAATAGAGTGTGGTATTTGATATGTTGTATATAATATAAGTAGTACATGGGTGAGGTATTACAATAGAGTGCGGTATTTGATATGTTGTATATAATATAAGTAGTACATGGGTGAGGTATTACAATAGAGTGCGGTATTTGATATGTTGTATATAATATAAGTAGTACATGGGTGAGGTATTACAATAGAGTGCGGTATTTGATATGTTGTATATAATATAAGTAGTACATGGGTGAGGTATTACAATAGAGTACGGTATTTGATATGTTGTATATAATATAAGTAGTACATGGGTGAGGTATTACAATAGAGTGCGGTATTTGATATGTTGTATATAATATAAGTAGTACATGGGTGAGGTATTACAATAGAGTGCGGTATTTGATATGTTGTATATAATATAAGTAGTACATGGGTTATGTATTACAATAGAGTGTGGTATTTGATAGGTTGTGTATAATATAAGTAGTACATGGGTTATGCACTACATTAGAGTGCTGCATTCAATAGGTTGTGTATAATATAAGTAGTACATGTGTTATGCACTACATTAGAGTGCGGTATTTGATATGTTGTGTATAATATAAGTAGTACATGTGTTATGTATTACAATAGAGTGCGGTATTTGATATGTTGTGTATAATATAAGTAGTACATGTGTTATGTATTACAATAGAGTGCGGTATTTGATATGTTGTATATAATATAAGTAGTACATGGGTTGTGTACTACAGTGGTCTATATAATTCCTGCCATTGACATGTTGTGTATAATACAGGTTGTGCATGGGGTATGTACTAATCTAGAGTCCTGTTACTTACACCACTTGGTCATATGACAATTAGGAATTATCTGTAATTCCATGATTTAAACCCCGGTGGTTCGAGATAGGAATCCTCTTAAATTTGGATTATTAGCCTCAAGTCAGTATGTGACATTTACACTAATCACCATGTACACACGTCAATCTGACCGTATTGCAAACTTTATGCTGAATGATTACGAGTAGCACCATGTGTTACAGCGTATATGCTATGTTAGTATATGTGTACGTACCCATATGTTTACCTATAGCAGTCTGCAACGTGTAACAGAACTGTTACCAATACTAATACGGTACTCGAAACGGAAGGTTGCAGAACTATGCCTGAACATTTATCCAAACGGGTCTGCAACTTGTACCCGGAGGTTTACCTACACTAGTAGGTAACCTGTAAGCTGAGGTTTACAGGCTTGTACCCAGATGTTTACCTATAATGGTCTGCAGACCTGTACCCATATGTTTAACAATACTGGTCTATAACTTGTTCGTTAGGGTTTACAGTACTGGTCTATAAAGGTTTTCACATGTTTCACATGTCCGTATGTTGGTTGGACGGTTGGTGGATTCTATGTCCAACTTTATGTATTTTGAACATTTTTACGGTGCATTCATTTACACATTTTGTACTATCGATTTTCACCGTTTTTCGCTTTCAGGTCCACGTGTTGTCACAGAGGTTCTCCAACTGATATGCATGGTTATGTAAACCTAGTTATTCTATGTTGGGCACTGTGTGATGGGTGCGATGGATGGGTCCATTTACGGTTCTGTCAGAGTAATTAGGAGGGGTGACGACCTCTTATGCCGCGTGTGTTTGTCTAAGTGAAACCAAATGGTAGTGGTTTAGATACAGTATATAGACAACATGCTGTCCAACAAATGCATTTTGAGTGAAAATGATAAATTAAGCATGTTATTAAAGTAGATGTTCCTTATCTATATTGTTTTGTTAACAAGAACTGTTGTTTACATACTAATGTTTGCACTATAGATAATTTCCCCAGTTAGGCGATAACATAATAATAATAATAATGTTGACGTCATTCCGGATTACTGAGAATGAGATGCCGCCATTTTGTCAACTTTTCTCACATAGTAAAGAATCGGTTTTCTTCGAGATGTTTGTGAATGAAAAGTAAAATATTGTTTATTCGATGACATAAAATTGTTTGCAGTGTATTCTAAACCTATTGGAGTCCGTTATGTACTACATCGTCGGAAACCAGTAACACCGGGATACTGTCGGCCATATAAAACTATAATATATTCTGTTTAATTGTGCATACACAACAACATGTATTACTATTATATTATTACAATTTAGCATACATATTATGAAGATAGTAGTAATGTACTTCTATTTTCTAATACACTAATAATGATCTCTCTACACGGACTATATCTTACTTATAAGCCACAATCTGGCTTGGCATTCTCATCGATGGCATAGTTCAAATAATAAGAATAACATTAATGACAGTCATTAACAGTCCGTCTTGAAATCAACAATTTTCAACTTGTTTTCCACCTACCTATATATATGCACAATTATACAAAGTGTTTTCAGTTGTTTTGTTCTGTACATTGTATAATTATATAGAATGAATGCAATGCAATATGATTAAACTTAAAATGTGTTGCCAACCGTTTAATAATAATAATGTTACCGTGGTTATGTACATATATATAGTTATTTAGGAATATATTTGGCGCTGATAGAAGCGTTTTGTCTGATATTTGGCACAGAACCAGTAAATTGGACAGGATTAGTGGTAATAGAACAATGTTTCTTTTTGGAATTCATAGTCGCATCAATTGCTAGTGGTATATAGCGAACGAGGAATACCCTAAGTGTAGATACGAGCATTGTTTCTGGCACGGGTACATGGGTATAACCACATAATTTCCACGACAGCTGAATGACTTCCTCACATGAATTATTCAACACTCATTGGAGGATTCGAACCTACATTGGTGAGTGGCAAGTTACTTGAAGTCAACGGCCGTATCCACTCGGCAACAGAGCACCACCTTCGAATCTATAATAACATGCTAAACATTGATTTCAGCTTGCTTATAATTAATTTCAAACCGGATTGTAAAAATGAATTGAAACGTACCTCTGATATCCGCTAATAACAACTCTATTCCAACATCTGGAAAAAAAAAAGAATATATCATATTATCTTAGGGATATTTGTGTAAGATTGGAATTTATTTAATCGAGTGATCATTCAAAAAATCATAGGTCGGTAATCAATAGAGCAAATAAAATTAATAAACACAAAACTTTCTCTCTTTTATGATTTCGAAAGATGTTGGCAAAATAATAATATACATGTTATCCGATTTTATGCATTTAAGCTGCTCCTTCGGGAGCATCATTTCACTACAATGCAAAACCATACAACGACATATGCTAAGGAGAACTTTCGCAAACAACATAGATCAGGTATAATGCTCAGGTTTGTTTCTGTCTGTTGTCAATTTGGAAAACAACCTGAAAAGAAAAATCATTAGTACATACTATTTTATAACTAACTGTTCATGCTTTTCAGAACATTTATAAAATACAAAATTGCATGCAACAACGGAGGAATACGAAACACAATCAGTGGGAAAGAAATGCCATACTATTTATTCTACTATTTCAAAACATTCATCATTAGTGACTATTTGACTATATGTGCAAGGAAAATCTGGAATGTTGCGTCCCTTGAAAATGCCGAAGTAGTGACCAACCACTAGTGTGATTGCAATAAAGTCACTATAATTTATTATGATCAACTTATCATATGCTCCTACATATCCGAAGACAGATAAATATGTGTACGTTCAGTACTTTTTTTATTTCAAAATAGGTTTATGTCTTGTACAGTATAACTTAGAAATCTTACACGGACGAAAACGTCATATTTCTTCGCATATTTGCTTTAGAAAAATTATAATATGTGCTTGTATTGTGTTACCATAACCTTGTGTTGATGGTTTCAATGATGCAACGTATAATAACATAAAATCTTATCTTCCACAGTATTTAGATGGTATATATGTAAGTATGGGTTCTTATGTTCCACAGTATTTAGATGGTATATCTGTAAGTATGGGTTCTTATCTTCCACAGTATTTAGATGGTATATATGTGAGTACGGGTTCTTATCTTCCACATTATTTAGATGGTATATATGTAATATAGGTTCTTATCTAGTATTTAGATGGTATATATGTAAGTATGGGTTCTTATCTTCAACAGTATCTAGATGGTATATCTGTAAGTGTTGGACAACTTAATGAACCAGAATTATGTTTCTAGCTGTCAAGTACCACTAAAGAAGCGACAGGTACTGTGTATTTTAATATTCGTATAGCATCTAATTTAGATAGCTCGTCAATGAGAGGAACACACATGCGTAGCATTATAAAGATAGTCATCAAAGCTTAATCATTTATATTTTATAAATACGACTCATTTTAACATGCTTAGTAAACTATTTTTGATTGTAATTGTTTATAATTCAGACAATGTGCTCATAGCAGGAAACAGTAATACCGTACATAGCAGGACATGGTAGTACCGTACTGTAGTTCATATATGAGAGATATTGTTTATGTTGCAACACTTTGGATATTGAAGACGAGTATTATTTCATGTTAATTAATATGCCCATGCTATGAAGACATTAGAAGGAAATATATTAAAATATACCACTAGTATCGTCCATCTATGTTCAAATTAATTGAACTGATAACTTCAAACAAAAACAAAAACAACTATTGTATTAAACATTGCAAACTATATATAATAAGCCAGTGTATTAAGAAGTAATAGTGTAAATGCTAACAATTAATCATCACACGTTGTGCCAAAAAGAAATGTATCGCTCATTTCGGCTCCTGTTTTAGAATCAGTAATATATGTAATGACGCTAACGGTAATTTATACTTCCTCCAACATCACATATGTCTCGAAGTTCATTTATGTAAATTCAAAGTTAAGGTCTACCTCCAATTAGTTGTTTCTAGAATGACCCGTCATTCCAAACATCCACAACCATTGTAAAGGAACACAAACAATTGAAATAGGAATGAAAATGTCTGTCTCCAATATGGAGACAGACGGTTTATTTTGAAACAAGATAAACTGATAAGCAAAAGGTGTAAATGAATGCACCGTAACAATGTTCAAAATACATAAAGTTGGACATAAAATCCACCATAATAGGTGTAATTGAATTCACCTTAACAATATTGTATACACATGAAGATGGGTTAAAAATACAATAATAAGTAGTTCGCACTGGGTGTCAAAAACAGGAGGGAGGTTGGGGCGGAAAGGGTTAAACTGGAAAAAAAAATTAATGATACAAGGTATACTCAGAATTCCAGAAGATATCGGAGAGAAAAATTCTGCATCCACGAAAAAGATGGCGAAGTTCCCGGATGAAGCCACACACGTGACAAGGACTATTGTGATTGGTTAACATCAGGCTTCTGTAGTGCGCGTTATGCAAATGACCT
Organism: Archivesica marissinica; assembly: GCA_014843695.1. Taxonomy (NCBI): domain Eukaryota; kingdom Metazoa; phylum Mollusca; class Bivalvia; order Venerida; family Vesicomyidae; genus Archivesica; species Archivesica marissinica. The sequence continues at coordinate 8,939,889 of CM026388.1, read as the reverse complement.
CCTCGCTAAACACCGGTGTCCGGCTGAGCGTATATACTGACACCCTGTGCGAACAGTAGTAACTACTCTTTAAGCATTGTAGAAATTATAAACAAATTTACATTATGTAAATGTTTATATTAATTACCATGAATGCAAAATTGGAGATAAATTAATAGCACAGGATTAATGGTAGTAGAACAATAATAGCGCACAAACAAATAATGGTATATAGCAACTATCTTAAGCGATAGAGGAAGACCCTAAGTGTATATACGAACACACAGACATTGAATGTGCGAGCTGAATGACTTCCTCACATTAATTAATTCGACACTTTTTGTAGAATTCGAACCTATAACGGTGAGTGGTAAGTGATTTGAAGTCAACGATCTTATCCATTCGGCAACAGAACCACCCCACAAACACTTCGAATGAGGAAGAACATGCTAAACATGGAATTCAGCTTGTTTTATTACGTATTTCAAACAAGAGAATAACAATGATTTGCAACGTACCTTTGGGGTCATTAGGCAGGATAGGTTTTCGAAGAACTGAAATAAAGAACATATCATTATGTGTGAAGAAAGAAAGGATAGTTGTGGTTATTAGTGTAAGATTGGAATTTATTTCTTTAAGTAATCACAACAAAACATATTTCATTAACCACTAAAACAAATACAATATTACACTAATAAACACAAAACTTCTTGTCTTTTATGATTTCGAATGATTTTGGCAAATATACCATTTCTACCCATTTTATTAATTTCAACTGCTCCTGTGGGAGCCTCATGTCTATACAATACAAAACCACACTACCAATAATCGTAGTATAGTATCCTACATACCCGACACATACCACTAAAAGTCAGTCACAGAATGCCAAACGAATGCAAACTTACAATGTGTACACTTTACAATAGATCACTGAGCGAAATTATTTACACCGATCCTTGGAAATCAGTTACTGTTATGTCTCCTTTCAAAAATGGCGATATGAAAATCCCTGATAAAAATATCTTTCAAACACTGATCAAACATTATTTGTTGGCTCTGAGTTTGCAATTTCAACAAATGTATCTGCAGGTGTGCCTCAATGTTCAGTGCTTGAATCCCTTCTATTCTATTCTCACTTTTAACAATATTCAACTTGATTACGTGGATAATCATAAATACATAATTTTATGTGGTAATTCCGATGGTAAATGGCATAATCACATTTACAATATAACAGCTTCTGCTTCTATAGTTCTTGGTTCGATAGGAAAATTAAAGTTTAAAGTAAACTGAATTACACGTAATAACATTTATATAGTCAAGTCAAGTCAATACACATTTTATTCTCTCATTTCACATGCATAAATGAAAGAATGAGGCTTACGATAGCAAACATTTAGGAGGCTTGAAGAACATGATGTGTTGCAAATAATAAACATTATAGTACTGTTATTGTTGAGAGATGCAGTATAGTAGAGGAAATCGTGAAATGAACAATTGTCTTTCTTTTCATTGGTACAAGATAATATTAGAGACATAGTTTAGAATATGCATCAATTGTTTGGGATGTGCTGAATATGACAAACGATCCTTGGAAACAGGTCAGTATAAAGCATCACGTATTTGACGGATTTGTGTTTTTTGTTTGCAAAAGTGACTTTATTTATATCAAGATTATTAAAAATTATTGATTTATGGTAAATGGTAAAGGAAATGCATAATTATGTTTGTCATTTGGTATAATTATGTTTGTCAGGGGTATAATTATGTTTGGCAGGGGTATTATTCTGTTTGGCAGGAGCAGCAGGAGGGGTGATCGGACCTCTTGTTTATGGCCGCCGCGGGCCCCAGGACGCCCCCCAAGGGGGTTTCAGCAGCTTTTTGCCAGAGCCGCGCGCCCCAGAACGTCCGATCGGACCTCTTGTTTGAGGCCGCCGTGTACCCCGTTGAGCCCCTGTTCCGGGTGAACAGACCTCTTAATTTGGGCCGAGGAGGCTCCCAGCCCCATTTCAGACGGCCAAAAAACACCTATACATGTATATGAGCCACTGGGGACGGCCCACAACCCTCGCCGGCCCGGGGCTCTCAGACACTACGTGCCAACAAAGAAATGACAAACTACTTACCTGTCGCCATTTCGCCCTGGCAGGGCTCATCAGCGTGCCTGGAAGACACAGATGGCTAGGCGCTGTCGCCAAGCCGGGTCGCAGTGTTTTTGTTTTTCTGTTTGGTTGACCTCTGGCCGTAGATGGGAGCAGAGCTCAACCACGGACCGCTGCCATTTTAGCGGCCGAAAAATGTAGGAGTTATTCACTATCATCTCGTTGTAGGATATTCCTTAATCTGTTCACCTCCGCTTTGGCAGTCTCAAACTCTGCTTCCTGTTCACGCATCTTGGATACTATAGCTGTGATACGTTCTTTTGTCTTCATCATGTTTTGGTACGCTTTCTCTTTACGGTTTTTAGCACGTACCAACATGGTTGAACATTTGGATGTGCTGCTTTCCGATGCTTCATCACTCAAAAAAGCTTCAACAAAACTATGTTTTCGCTCTGCCATGTTAAAACTGCTCACAACTTTTACTAGTCCTTCCATGCCATACACTAAACAGTTAGGTGCCCATGTTATATATATTCGAATGTGGTAGAACATTCCAATACATTCTATTAGTTGTTGCTTCCGGGGAATTCCCCATTCACAAACCGATCTGCTGCTGATTGGTTGAAAGTTATCCTACGTACCGCATGACGAGCATCCGAAGGGGTACTGCAGAACGTGCCTGTGGTACCATGACGTCCCGACCACGTGGCCGCCAAGGTGCGTGGCCCCGGCCCAGTGGAGAGATAAGGGTGAACAGCTGTATATGCCACAGGAACACGCGGCCTATATCCCGCTGCCCGGATACAAAAGACAAGAAAAGAACCTCCCGGACAGCACCGCACCCCGCTTAAATGACCCGCTGTCGAGGCATAAGTTGAGCTACCTGAACGGCGGCGCCGGAAGTGGTAAAACCACGCGCGAGCTATAGAGCTCTTTCGCGCCAAAGACCCATTGGTCTTCACCCCGACGCATCGTCTGGCAAAAGAAATGCGATCTAGGGGGATCAAGTCACAAACCTACCACAGCTTCTTCCGGTGGAGCGGCCAGGCGGAGTGGACGCCGGAAAGGATGGGTCAAAAATACATTCCCGCATTATCATCTGGGACGAGGTTTGCACCTTCCCAAAGCCTATCTTGGAGATGTTTCTTAACTGGCTCGATGAGAGGGGTGTCCAAGTTATTTGTTGCGGCGACCAGGGTCAGGAGCAGGAGCTGCTATTCCATTACCATAAGGAGCGCTTCCCTCACGAGTCGGTGCCCCTCCTCTATCGCCCCAAAGACACCCGAAGACAAAACATTATTGTGACCATCCCGGGGCCTATAGCGCACGATGGCGGGCCAGAGCAGGAAGAGCTCGTCCTCAATGACATCGTTGAGGTGCCTGTCCACTATGCCCAAGAAGTTATGGACGGCACGTGGGGACACGACTGGGCTCTCGGCTATGCCATGACAGTCCACTCGAGCCAGGGGCTCACAATCCGTGATCCGCAAACATTCTGGATTATCGACGACTATCTCCAATGGTCGAACCACGCATACCTCGCCGTCAGCCGCGTGGAGTACATGCACCAGCTCGAACGAGTAGCCTGCCCACCGGAGGAGGGTTCCGAGCTGGCAGAGCCACTCACTGAGCAGCAGCTCCGCAAAGTCATCCAGAGGAAGCTTGTTACCTACAAGCGCCAGGATACGACCATAGGGTTGCGGTTTGACCTCAAGGTCGATCACATCCTCCCACTCAAAGACGGCAGAACCGCTGCGCGGCATGCAACATCGAGCTCTTCTGGGTATACCAACCCAAAGATACCCAGCAGTACAGTGTCGACCAGCTGGACAACACCCGAGGCCATACCCGTGACAATATCCGGCTGACGTGCCTGGAATGCAACAGAAACAGGGGTTACGCGGTCCTCAACGCTTAAGAACCCCATCAGGTGGCAGCACGGTATCAGGAGGCACCACAATCAGCTCTTCCCGGACAAACCCCCCGCTGAGGGCCATCCAGCAGATAGTAGAGCACGGGCTCTTCAGGCTTGGTAACCGAGCGACCAAGCCGGTATACCCGGAGGGACCACACCGGGTCGGTCGCACGACGACGGCCACCCTCTAGTTCGCCTGGTTGGTAGAGGTAGCGAACGCCAACACCCGAGGGGAGCTTTCGCTCCGACGAGCCAACGGGGCGGTGCGACGAAGCTGCGACCCCGGATGAGGGCTTTTGTGCCACACTCTTGGCCTTGATGGCATTAGAATGCTTATTGTCGGTCAATCTGGTCAATTCGCCGTTCAAGGCCGATATCACGGCAGGCAGCCGAGCCACCCATTCGGCCGATCGTTCTCCAGACGGAAGTCTCATCTCTTGGGCGTATTGGTGCCCAAAGAGCCGTTCTGCCAGGGTGCGATTGAAATGCTCCACAATCCCTTGGTCTCGATGGATATACACACGGCCGCGCCTGACATAGACGCCGTGTTTGGCCAGCAGATGGTTTACCGCACCCATGAACTCGCCCCCGGATCGACCTGAAGCAACTTCGGCCATTTCAGGGGGCTCCGCCTGTAAATCCTTTCAAGGGCGGCTGAGACCTCCTTGGCCTCTTTCGTGGTCAGGGGCTCTGCCTCTTTGTACCGGTAGGCCGCGTCAACGATGGTGAGGGCGTACTTGAACGTTTTGCGACCCACCCTGTCGTGAGGCAGAAATAGGAGGTTGGCTTGGTGGACGTCGTTTGGCACCGGTACGTCGAACTTGGGTCGCAGTATGTGTCGTGGGGCGGGGAGGTAGATCTGCCAGATGGCCTGCTTCTTCTGCCAACCCCGTGTCACATCTTCGGAGACCTTAGCGGCCGCGGCGATGTTTTGTATGGCTGCGAGCCCCTTTCCAGTAATCGCGGGGACTGTAGTATAGCAAGCTAAGATTACTGTCGGTCATGGTATAAGCTAAGCTTGTGACATGGCTGTTTCGCTCTCCAGCGCGCGAATGTATTCTAATAATCCTATGAGTCTCCAACATGCCCTGCGTGTCATCTGATCTAGCAACCCCGTTGCAGCTCTAAGGTCAGTTGGGCCTGATATGACCCTGGTAGCGAATTTCTGCACAGCAGCGTGATCGGTACGCCACGACTCCATGGATCGCCGTGCCGTGTTTATCATAGTATGACCAAGGGGGCCAGGATGTTTGTGTCGCTTGGCACAGTACCCGACCTCAAGCATTGCAAAGTACAGCTCCTCTGGTAAACCGATATCTATATAGAAAGGGAAAACAATTACTTGGCGAGTTTGTATGCCACGAGGACTGTCGCGGTCATCCCCAGGACGGCGAAGGCAATTTCACGATCTTTCTGGTCAACACTAGGCGTGTAGAAGTCTGAGAGCCGGGGCTGTCGTTCCGACACCAGCGGCGCGACATGAGGAAATACCTGCGCATACTCACGGATCGCCGAGTCGACGTCCCGGAAAGTGTGCACGGCATGACCCTGACGGCGGAGTTCTTCGTTAATCCAATCAAGGCGCTCAGCCCGTTTTGTGGACCATGCTGACTGCGCGGCCTGGAGCTGTTCTACAGCTGTGTCGTGCCGTTTGCGCTCCTCGTCACCCGAGCTTCGCAGCTTCGAGAATAGGTAGTTGCTACCGCTGAAGGTCAGGGCGTTGACCAGTGCGCCCCCAACTAGCATTGCGATCGAGGCCATCGTTGTTATACATACGTCTACTTCATGATATCTGCAGGTATGATCCCCTGTTTAATTAGCATGTCTTTCGTGGCCATGGCCAGGCCCACATCAAGAACTACCATGCCGACGTCATAACAATTGAAGTCCATCTTGGGGGTAGCTGCTTTGAAGGCCATCTTACCCAGGCATGCATAGCCCACAGCCAGGCCAGATACCACAACCGAATGATACGCCGCATTGACCAACATTTTTCCGTCAGTAGACATTGTTTTTCTTTGCGCGACTATTGCCTATAGAATGGGTCAAGCGAAGTATTTAAATGACCCGCTGGTATCGCTGTCGGAACGACAATGTTAGCTCGGGCGGGCATAGGTTTATGCGTTAACGCCTCCCGCCTACTTTACAACCCATAAGGCGCATGCAAGACCGCCAACGATCCACGGGGTCCAGACCTCGCTACACTGGTACCAGTGTTCCGTCGCGGTTTCCGCCGCTGAAACATGCTGTGGGGCGACACCCGTTTGTTCTCCAGCGTTGCCCTGTTTCACCGGGTTTGTGATTCTCGAGTGTCGATGTTTGCAACGTGGCTTTGGCATCTCTGAGCTCGCCACGTATTTTTTCTTCCTTGGCCTTCCGAGCCGCAGCCCCTGCCCGTCCTGTCGATTGTTTTTTAGGATCCTTCCGTCGTGCTGTTTGCAGCTTCGCAGGCGCCGTCTCTGGTGTCAGAACTACAGGATATGTCACTATCTCCGGTGTAGACATCGTCAGCTATGATAAACGGACATACGTGTCCAAATTGACAATGCTTCGCAGTGGTTAACGCCGCGGTGAGCGGTGCAAGGTACATACCATACCTGTGGTATAGCTCGCACGTTGCTGTGCTTAACGCATGGCTGACGAACGGGTCAGCTTCGAGGTCGGCAACTAGTCTCGGTTGATTTTCTGGTTGTATGGGTAGAATCATACTTGCTACTGCTGCGTAGAACTGAAGGGCTGCGGTCCCTAAGGTTTTTGTCATCGCGGCCCCGAGCGTCGCTTCATAGCGCGCGTAGAGCCTCTCGACGTCATTGTCTGTCATATTGTCAACCTGGTCGGCTGTGAGCTGTCGCCCTAGATATTGTTTAATATGTCCCTCTGCGGCTAGTGCTGCAAGTCGTTGATGCGTGTCGTCTTGACGGGCGCTCTCGTCTCCCGGCGTATCTGCAGTCGGGACCGCTGTTTCCGTCGTCCCATCAATCGGGGCCGCGGCATCCATCAACTGATCAAGAGGTTCGTCGCAGTTAATTTTTCTGAGTGGTATCCGTACCCGTCTCTTTAGTCTAACATACTGCCACACGCACCACCCCAATGTGGCTAAAATTATGATCTGGTTGATCAGCAGAATTGCTTCCCACATGCTAAGCTGTGAATAGCACTTTATAAGCAGCTGGTTGGTCCGTCTTTAACAGCAGCTTGCTGTGTTTTGTTCCTGCAAGCGTCTGCCGTACCGTGGCTCGCTCTTCGTACGTGGGGATGACGTCATTCTCTCGAAGGCACTCTTCGAAGGAGTCACGATCTTTGCAGTGAAATACGGCATTCCAGCGTGTCTGCTCGCGGAGATCCTTCAGAACTGAGTTGTCAACACCCAGACGCTTTGCAGCGCATGCCGCCCGCTGAAGGCCAGCTCTGACAGCATGTCCTTCTTTTTGGTCATAGCTGCCTTGGCCGAGCAGTCGTCAATCACGCCCTGGAACATGGTGTAGAAGACCCGCAGCCAGGTATGTAACGTTTCACAGGGGTCTAGTATGTAGACCAAGGGGTCCCTCCAGATCCAAGGGCGGCTCTGGTAAGTTGTGTTATGCACAATCGTGGGGCAGAGGATCACTATGTGTCGAAAGATCCCGCGGTAGGGCCCCTCGAGCAAGTCCAGTATGAAGACAGTTTTGCCGCAACCAGTCTGACCGCATATGATGGCTGAGTGGGGTTCGCGGAGTAGCAGATCAGTAGAGCGCACTGACGAATCGACCATCTTCGATGTTGAGCTGTGCATCTGTAATGATGTACAGATACACGTTCAATGCGCCATCGGCGTCTGCTTCTTTGGCTATCTAGATTGTTACACCCTCGCTGGCATTCTCCACCCTGCGCCCACTGCCATGGAGTTGGTCATCAGCACTGGTCCGCAAATCCAGCCACAATGCGTATTTCGAAGCTAGGAACTCTGCCAGAGAGACGTCATGCTTTTTGGCTTCATCCCACAGCTGGTAGGCGCGCAGACCCTGGCTGTACAGCTGGTTGGGGACACTCTCAATCGTCACCTTAACCTTGGTAATTTTGGGATTGTAGAAGCTTTCGGTTTCTCTAGCCCCGGCCTCCTCGAACAGGATTTCCTTCATCGAGCGGGCCGGAACGTTGATATTAATGTTCCACAGGGTGTCGTATTTGTTTTTCGAAATTTTGCGATGACGAAGAACTCTGTCATAAAGGATTGCAAGCCGCCCGGCATACTGCTCTCTAATCCTTCGTGCGAGGTCGGGCAGCGTGACCATGTCGTACTCCAGTGAAATGTTTTCCACCGCATACGTCGAGTTCGCGTCTATAGCGATGAGAACACGGTCATAGTCGTTGAACGTCAGTTCGTATTCCAGGCGGTCTGCCAGTGCGCTTTGATAGAATGGCATGTGGCTCTCCAGCAGCTCAAAGTCGAGCGGGATGTAGAAGCGGTTACCGTATGCTGCTGCAATTGCGTTGTACGCGGCAACGTCATCTACCTTGTTACCAGCTCCGATTCTACATTTAGTTACGTTCCGATTGTTACTGGTATCAATACCCTGATAGGCAGCATTTTCGCTCTCTTGTGCAGTCTTCCAGAGATCTTGATAGCGGTAGTAGACATCAGAGTCATCGATAGACATAATCTCATTACCACTGATTTCTTGACTATGGCGCGGCCCAGGTTCTGGACGACTACGGTTCGATTTACGTCTGTCGACGTCAGTGAGATCGTGAAAGCGAGGGGAACAGTCACTGGCACAATCACGTCGTTAGCTCCAAGGTTGGGGAAGCGGACCAAGAGTTGTTGGTTCTGGTCAATCGTCGATGGGTTGTTCGTAATGACCACGCTCTGTCTTATGCCCTTTGCACCGAGGGGCTCCCGCAGCCTGCGGTATGGATTGAGTTTGCGTCCGTATTGAGTTGAAGCCATTACTGTATTGAACCCAAATGTGGTAGCCTTCAATACGACAGCAGACATGGATGACTTCGTACGCGATGATGATGTAAAAGATGATGACACCGATGATACGTTTACTAGCGGGACGCAGGCGAACGAAAATGCCACTCTTGAGGAGGCCCTCCGGACTCAAATCCGCCGTAAAGTCCTACTACGACACAATGGCGGAACAGGGTATGATCCCCACTGCTGGTCGTGTCTACTCCAAGTTTGAATTGAATCGGTCCGGTAGATTGAGCCTGAAATCCGCCCCTAACGTCAAGCTTATCAATAACCGCACCGGCTCCCCGCTCACATTAAATACCCTTGCCGGGAGGGTAGGTGGCGGCCAAATCATCAGAGACGGATTCACGGATTGGGTGCGAGATAAAAAAATTAATATGCCCGCCCAGGCAGTAGAGGACCTCAATACAGCTACCAATGAGCTAGATGGAGCAGCGACCGAAATAGAAATAGTTGAGCTCAACGAGATCCCGTAAGTCGCCACCGATGATATTCACTCAGTGGAGACAGTGATCACCGAGAGTCGGATAGACGACAACACATGGGATGATCCACCGTTAATCCTTCGTGAACTCCGCGGGCTTAATAAAACCATGCAGACGGTTCGGGGCGAGATAACCAACAACCTCGCCAGATTGACGGAACTCGATGAACACATCGCGCTAGACAAAAGGAAACTAGCCGAGGCCGACGCAACACACGATAAGGAGCGGATCACTGAGCGCCTGCGGGGGTTGCAGGATGAAACTATATCACGGGTCCTCCATGAGGACACCACGCTCGGCGAGCGTCTTCGCATGTTGTTCAGAGAGCAAGGTGTCACAATAGTAAGCATTATGACTGCGCTTGGGCTTATTTGAGTACGCTTGTGCTGGCTCTTACAGGCGGTGGTGCCGCTGCAGCGGTATCCGCTAAGGGGGACGTCGGGGAGTGGGCCAAAAAGATGTTGAAAGCTCTTGGTAGGGCACTGGCAAAGCTCGCCGGGAAGGCTGCGGCAGCCCTTCCTGGTATTATCTGTAGCATTGTCTCCTGGCTCCTCACCTTCTTGAGCAAGACGGTGGGGCGGCTCTCAGAAAATATATGGGCACTGGCCGTTGGTGGGGTACTGTATGTTGCAGCCCGGCCTAGGGCAATAGCCAAATAATTGCCAGCCCTATGATGACGCCACCCACAATGAGCGCCCTTTTCTCATCTTCATGCTCATCAATCGTTCCCGTGGGAACCGCTGGTTCCGACTCGGCAATCATTTGATGTAGCGGGCCGGCGGAGAAGCTCCCGTGAGTTATTGGTATATCAGCCACCCCGTTGACACCGTCATTGCGACTTAAGGACAGGTTGGAGCTAGCTATCACGATTTCATTGTTTTATCCGGCCCGATGACCGATTCGCAGCAACATGTCACTCGGGGCCATGTAGAGGCTGTGGCCGAAGACGAAATCTACCTGGCTCTTCGCATACTGAAGAACGTCTTGGTACCGCACGATTGCCGATTGGATGTCCACCGGGGAGTTTATGGCGTCCTCAACATTCGCTAGAAACTGCTTCTGGGCATCAAACGCCATACTAATTCCTACGATGCGGGACCTCGTCTGCGACTGAGCCCCTAAGAGAGCCCACACATAGGTCCGGATTGAATCATTCAGGCGAGCAACACCGGCCGGGTGAACCCGTTCGACTTATCTAACACACATGTGCTCCAGGCGCCGTCTACGCCCGGATCCTGCAGAATATGATCAATATGAGCTTTCACCGGAGGAGCGTAATATGCTTTAGCTAGGAAAGGCGTATGAAACTCATCTAGACCTATCTAAATTACCGACATTGACCGATACAATTTGTTTGTGGTCTGCCATGCTCGTCCGCGCCCTCGTGCTGTGACTTAGGGTGTAGACATCACCGAGCCCGTTGCTGTTCGGGAAGCTCTTCAGCCGCCAGTCGGTCATCGGACTCACGTCAAACTCTGCGCATATCCGCTCATAGGCCCGTCTGTCGTACGTATTTGAGAATGGATCGAAATTATTATCCTGCTGTAGCGAGACTCGTAATTCGTCTAAAATCCTCCGAATAGTATAGTAGACGTGGAAGATATAGACCGATTGCATCAGCGGTTCGTTTTGGGCACCTACACCGTTCAGATGGTCTTCCGCAACCGGTCGTGGCACACCACATGGCGAAGTTGAGCTGATTCTGCCAACACTGCATCGGTGTGTTGTTCCAAGCCTGCGCCACGGTGTCCGTCTTGACAGGAGATAGTCTGTATTTTCGCCAGATATCCGTAACCTCGGTATAGAAGACCTCGTTCGGGCCGACCGTGATCATCAGGGAGGTTAGGTTCACGGCGGCAAGTAGGCGTTTAAGCACACCGCCGGTTTTATAAACGACCGAAGGATTATAGCCAAAAACTCTATTTAAAGTATTAGCCATATTGTATTATAACTATGTTTCAAACAATCACCGATGTTCAAAGGGGTGTGGCCACAAGCCTCCAACAATATATTGATAACCGCGGCGGGGATCTGCGCGTTGGCCTCAGATCAATAAAACTTACGGTCGGTTGGTATAATATGAATGACGGTGAGGGGTTCGGGTACGAGAGGGACGGTACTGCGGTCGTGATAAAGTTACCACAGGGGTTATGGAGTTTTAGCTGCTTGCAAACATTTATCGACTCAGAATTTTCTGACTTCGCTAGTATCGAAATTTGTAAAGCCAATGGACTTGTGACCCTGACTATCAGGCGCGGAAAAAAATAACTATGAGTCGCGGTATGTGCGAAATACTCGTATCTTTAACGTGTACGACGCCAATAAAGGTTGGCTCGGTCCAGGTTCATATACCGGAGATAAACCCGTAAGCTTCGCCATTACTAAAACCCTTCAAGTGCACCTGGGGCAGCTGAACACGTCAGATAACATGTGCGACAGGGCGTCGAGTATGCTCCTCAAAGTAATAGAGGCGGGAAATGCCTTCTTCGGGGAAACCGTTACTATAGAGTTTCCTCACCCCGAATTCAAACGCTTGAAACGCGGCTGTGTTGATGAATTGAATATTACTATCAGAGATGATAGCGGACGAGCATTAAACAATCGCGAGTTTCCGATTACTATAGTACTTGAGATAAAATGAGTATATACGGACCTGGTACCTGCGGCGGCGCTGGCACGGTCTGGAAGCCTATCATTACTGTTTGGGCCGAGGAAAGGGGTCCGCTCCGTAACGGAGAATACGAATTGTCATTCGGCAACAACGCGAAGAACCGGTATACCGGTTATCCTATGTTAACATCTGGCAGGATATTACGGATGTCACTCTCTTCCGTAAAGGCTTCGGGGGCAGCTGTGAACATTGTCAGTGTGAACCTCGTAATTAGCGGTGAATCACAAAATGTCGGCATTACGAAACCCGCGGGTGTGAGGTCTGCATTTACAATTTATGAAAGTACCGGCAGGCGGTGTTATAAATTTCATCACCGAGTCTGCTAATACACCGAGCTCCGCTAGTGTCGTCGCATTGCTTATCGAATTAGATCTGTAGCAGAGTATAGTTTATCTATCATGAGTATTTACGGTCCTTCCTATATTGCGCCGAGAAAGCCGGTCGTTGCAATTTGTGCTGAGGAGTGGGGTATGTTGCGCCCGGGTGAGCACGAATGGTCTTTTGGTAACAACGCGAACAATCAGTATACGGGTTACCCTATGTTAGCTTCTGGGACGATTCTACGGATGTCACTCTCTTCTGTAAAGTCTGTGGGAACAGCTGCGGATGAAGTCAGAGTGAACCTCGTATTTAATGGTGTAGAATAAAATGCCGGCATTACGAAACCCGCGGGTATAAAGTCTGCACTTGTCATTTTTAACACCACACCAATTAAAGTTTCGGCAGGCACAGTTATTAACTTTATCACCAGAACCGGCGATCCTTTAAGCTACGCTAGTGTCGTCGCATTACTTATCGAGTTAGATATCTGATGGAGAACAAAACGCTATATCCTAGTTTACCGACGGTACCAGCCGACCCGGTTGCCGGACCGTCAGCGGTTAGACTGAACAGGATCCTGGAGATTCAAACTCTACTCTTAAACGAACAACGTATCCGTAGCAGCCTAGCCAAAAAATACAGGCGAGCTGCCAATACTATTGACGGCATCAATACGACCCTTGCGGCCGGTTCAGTAGCCAGCGGTGTCGGGAGTGTCACAGTAATATCCACGCTTGTAGGCGCGCCAATAGCCGTTGGTTTGGGTGCTGCCGCGGCCGCAGGTTGGGCTCCTATGTATGGTCGGGCGGGTGATAGGCCGGCGTCTAGAAACTACCGTTAAAAAACATGACCGCATCGCAGTCGCTGCGCTGGTAAAGAAAAATAGTATCGACGATATAATTAGCGGAGCTATTCGAGACAATGAAATATCTGATGCCGAGTTTAAGACCGTCAGTGACGAATGGGACAGGTATCAAGCCTTGAAAGATGACATCCGGACTAAATGTAAGGCAGCCCGACCTCAAATTCTGACGGACGAAAAGGTAAACAATTAGTCACGGAAGAGCGTGCCGCGGAGAGAAAATTGTTGATGGGCCGGCTCGCGACGTGATACGCTTATTTATGTGTCTTCGTGGGGGTCTGAGTGAACAAGAACAACCGTCTGAATATACACCTCGAGTTGTTTCAAGTGCACCTTTAATGTAAAACATTCTCGGCTAGGGTTTGAACCTACGCTTGTTTGACCAAGCGACAACCTGCCGGCATGACAGATATTGAACAGGCCTTACTTTGTGTCAATTATTAGATAAACCGTCCTTATTACCATGTACGTGTAACATATCCGCTACAGTGCAATATAAACCCTCGGCGCAGTTAAACTCTACGGTTTAAACATACTTGTAGTAATCGATACTACCAGTGGCTAGCTACTTAACAATGTTGAGGAGTAACACACTTAACTAGGTCACCTTGTCAAGAATGCAGTTTTCTTGTCAAGTTAGAAATTATTTGTCAATATGTTTACATATTGACGGAAGTTATATTTTTAGACCATAGACACTCGCGTGACGTAAGATAACTTTCAACCAATCAGCAGCAGATCGGTTTGTGAATGGGGAATTCCCCGGAAGCAACAACTAATAGAATGTATTGGAATGTTCTACCACATTCGAATATATATAACACGGGCACCTAACTGTTTAGTGTAAGGCATGGAAGGACAAGTAAAAGCTGTGAGCAGTTTTAACATGGCAGAGCGAAAACGTAGTTTTGTTGAAGCTTTTTTGAGTGAGGAAGCATCGGAAAGCAGCGCATCCAAAAGTTCAACCAGAATCAAGTTGGCACGTGCTAAAAACCGTAAAGAGAAAGCGTACCAAAACATGATGAAGACAAAAGAACATATCACAGCTATAGTATCCAAGATGCGTGAACAGGAAGCATAGTTTGAGACTGCCAAAGCGGAGGTGAACAGATTAAGGAATATCCTACAACGAGATGATAGTGAATAAACTCCTACATTTTTCGGCCGCTAAAATGGCAGCGGTCCGTGGTTGAGCTCTGCTCCCATCTACGGCCAGAGCTCAACCAAACAGAAAAACAAAAACACTGCGACCCGGTCCGGTCCGGCTTGGCGACAGCGCCGAGCCATCTGTGTCTTCCAGGCACGCTGATGAGACCTGCCAGGGCGAACTGGCGACAGGTAAGTGGTTTGTCATTTCTTTGTTGGCAGGTAGTGTCTGAGAGCCCCGGGCCGGCGAGGGTTGTGGGTCGTCCCCAGTGGCTCATATATAGGTGTTTTTTAGCCTACTGAAATGGGGCTGGGAGCCTCCTCGGCCCAAATTAAGAGGTATGTTCACCCGGAACAGGCGCTCAACGGGGTACACGGCGGCCTCAAACAAGAGGTCCGATCGGGCGTTCTGGGGCGCGCGGCTCTGGCAAAAAGCTGCTGAAACCCCCTTGGGGGCGTCCTGGGGCCCTCGGCGGCCATAAACAAGATGTCCGATCACCCCCCCCCCTGCTGCTGCAGGGGTATAATTCTGTTTGGCAGGGGTATAATTATGTGTGTCAGGGGTATAATTCTGATTGTCAGGAGTATAATTCTGTTTAGCAGGGGTATTATTCTGTTTGTCAGGGGTATAATTCTTTTTGGCAGGGGTATAATTCTGTTGGCAGTGGTATAATTATGTTTGGCAAGGGTACAATTCTGTTTGGCCGGTGTCTAATTCATTTTGTCAGAGGTACAATTCTGTTTGTCAGGTGTATTATTCTGTTTGTCCGGGGTATAATTCTATTTGGCAGAGGTATAATTCTGTGAGTCATGGGTATAATTCTGATTGTCAGGGGTATACATATGTTTGTCAGGGGTATAATTCTGTTTGGCAAGGGTATAATTCTGTTTGTCAAGGGTATAATTCTGATTGTCAGGGGCATAAAGCTGTTTGTCAGGGGTATAATTATGTTTGTCAGGGGTAAAACACTGTTTGTCAGGTATTTAATTCTGTTTGTCAGGGGTACAATTCTGTTTGGCAGATGTATTATTCTGTTTGTCGAGGGTATAATTCTGTTTGGCATGTGTATTATTCTGTTTGGCGGGGGTATAATTCTGTTTGTCAAGGGTATAATTCTGTTTGGTAGGTGTATTATTCTGTTTGTCAGGGGTATAATTCTATTTCGCAGAGGTATAATTCTGTGAGTCAGGGGTATAATTCTGATTGTCAGGGGTATACATATGTTTGTCAGGGGTATAATTCCGTTTGGCAGGGGCATAATTCTGTTTGGCAGGTGTATTATTCTGTTTGCCAGGGGTATAATTCTTTTTGGCAGGGGTATAATTCTGTTGGCAGTGGTATAATTATGTTTGGCAAGGGTACAATTCTGTTTGGCCGGTGTCTAATTCTATTTGTCAGAGGTACAATTCTGTTTGTAAGGTGTATTATTCTGTTTGTCATGGGTATAATTGTGCTAAGCCGGTGTCTAATTATGTTTGTCAGGGGTACAATTCTGTTTGGCAGATGTATTATTCTGTTTGTCGAGGGTATAATTCTGTTTGGCATGTGTATTATTCTGTTTGGCGGGGGTATAATTCTGTTTGTCAAGGGTATAATTCTGTTTGGTAGGTGTATTATTCTGTTTGTCAGGGGTATAATTCTATTTCGCAGAGGTATAATTCTGTGAGTCAGGGGTATAATTCTGATTGTCAGGGGTATACATATGTTTGTCAGGGGTATAATTCCGTTTGGCAGGGGCATAATTCTGTTTGGCAGGTGAATTATTCTGTTTGCCAGGGGTATAATTCTTTTTGGCAGGGGTATAATTCTGTTGGCAGTGGTATAATTATGTTTGGCAAGGGTACAATTCTGTTTGGCCGGTGTCTAATTCTATTTGTCAGAGGTACAATTCTGTTTGTAAGGTGTATTATTCTGTTTGTCATGGGTATAATTGTGCTAAGCCGGTGTCTAATTATGTTTGTCAGGGGTACAATTATATTTGGCAGGTGTATTATTCTGTTTGGCAGGGGTATAATTATGCTTGTCAGGGGTATCATTCTGTTGGCAGGGGTATAATTCTGTTTGGCCGATGTATAATTCCGTTTGTCAGGGGTACAATTCTGTTTGGCAGGTGTATTATTCTGTTTGTCCGGGGTATAATTCTATTTGGCAGAGGTATAATTCTGTGAGTCAGGGGTATAATTCTGATTGTCAGGGGTATACATATCTTTGTCAGGGGTATAATTCCGTTTGGCAGGGGTATAATTCAGTTTGTCAAGGGTATAATTCTGATTGTCAGGGGCATAATTCTGTTTGTCAGGGGTATAATTATGTTTGTCAGGGGTATAACACTGTTTGTCAGGTATTTAATTCTGTTTGTCAGGGGTACAATTCTGTTTGGCAGATGTATTATTCTGTTTGTCGAGGGTATAATTCTGTTTGGCATGTGTATTATTCTGTTTGGCGGGGGTATAATTCTGTTTGTCAAGGGTATAATTCTGTTTGTCAGGGGTATAATTCTGTTTGGCAGGTGTATTATTCTGTTTGTCAGGGGTATAATTCTATTTGGCAGAGGTATAATTCTGTGAGTCAGGGGTATAATTCTGATTGTCAGGGGTATACATATGTTTGTCAGGGGTATAATTCCGTTTGGCAGGGGCATCATTCTGTTTGGCAGGGGTATAATTATGTTTGTCAGGGGTATAACACTGTTTGTCAGGTATTTAATTATGTTTGTCAGGGGTACAATTCTGTTTGGCAGGTGTATTATTCTGTTTGTCTAGGGTATAATTCTGTTTGGCAGGTGTATTATTCTGTTTGGTGGGGGTATAATTCTGTTTGTCAGGGGTATAATTCTGTTTGACAGGTGTATTATTCTATTTGTCAGGGGCATAGTTCTGTTTGTCAGAGGAATAATTCTGTTTGGCAGGTGTATTATTCTGTTTGTCAGGGGTATAATTCTATTTGGCAGGGGTATAATTCTGTTGGCATGGGTATAATTATGTTTGGCAAGGGTACAATTCTGTTTGGCCGGTGTATAATTCTGTTTGGCAGAGGTTTAATTCTGTTTGGCAGGGGTATTATTCTGTTTGGCAGGTATATTATTCTGTTTGGCAGGGGTATAATTCTGTTTGTCCGGGGTTTACTTCTGTTTGGCAGGGTAATAATTCTGTTTGTCCGGGGTATAATTCTGTTTGTTAGGGGTATAATTCTGTGTGTCAGGGGTATAATTCTGATTATCCGGGGTATAATTCTGTTTGGCAGGTGTATTATTCTGTTTGGCAGGTGTATTATTCTGTTTGTCAGGGGTATAATTCTGTTTGGCAGGGGTACAATTCTGTTTGGCAGGTGTATTTTTCTGTTTGTCAGGGGTATAATTCTGTTTGGCAGGTGTATTATTCTGTTTGTCAGGGGTATAATTATGTTTGTCAGGGGTACAATTCTGTTTGTCAGGGGTATAATTCTGTTTGGCAGGTGTATTATTCTGTTTGTCAGGGGTATAATTATGTTTGTCAGGGGTACAATTCTGTTTGGCAGGGGTATAATTCTGTGTGGCAGGGGTATACATCGGTTGTCATAAAGTGGAAGTCGTGATAGCGCAGTGGATGCGTGTTCGTTTCAGGTGCGAAAGGTCCGGAGTTCTAGCCCCACTGGAGCCGTTACGATTGTGCCCTTAGGCAAGGCATTTAAATTCCACGTTGCCTCTTCTCTCTCCCTCGTGGCGATGGATATCATCAGGAATGAGGTCTAGAGAGTGATTTATATAAGTTGAAATAACTTGTTTCGCAATCGAGCTAAAATAAATTTGTATAAACTAAATCGGTTGGCAGGGGTATATTTATGTTTGGCAAGGGTACAATTCTGTTTGGCCGGGGTATAATTCTGTTTGTCAGGGGTATAATTCTGTTTGGCAGGTGTATTATTCTGTTTGTCAGGGGTATAATTATGTTTGTCAGGGGTACAATTCTGTTTGGCAGGGGTATCATTCTGTTTGGCAGGGGTATAAATCGGTTTGCAGGGGTATACTTATGTTTGGAAAGGGTATAATTCTGTTTGGCCGGGGTATAATTCTGTTTGTCAGGGGTATAATTCTCTTTGGTAGGTGTATTATTCTGTTTGTCCGGGGTATAATTCTGTTGGCAGGGGTATACTTCTGTTTGGTAGAGGTATAATTCTGTTGGCAGGTGTATAATTATGTTTGGCAAGGGTACACTTCTGTTTGGCCGGTGTATAATTCTGTTTCTCAGAGGTATAATTCAGTTTGGCAGGTGTATTATTCTGTTTGTCCGGTGTATAATTCTGTTTGGCAGGGGTATAATTCTGTGTGCCAGGGGTATAATTCTGTTTGGCAGGGGTATAATTCTGTTTGTCAAGGGTATAATTCTGATTGTCAAGGGTATAATTCTGATTGTCCGGGGCATAATTCTGTTTGTCAGGGTATAATTCTGTTTGGCAGGGGTATAATGCTGTTTTGCAGGGGTATAATATTATTAATTATCGAACAACAGTCTTGAAATAAATAAAACAGAATGCAAATTGTAAGAGTTTCTCAAACATTTTACATTAGTATGCACATCATAAATCCACCACGAATACACGTTCTATTCTTCAGTGGGATACAATACCTTGTATAATATCGGACATCTTCAGAATCCAATATCATAGCTGTAGCTGGGACTATTTTTCTCAGTTGTACACGAAGTGAAACAAATACATGCGTCCAGCAAGCTAAGCTTATCTAAATATTATATATAACTATTTGTGTTGTCTTCAATACTACCCCTCACTTTGTAGAGTCTTTATTAGGCAGCCTGCAAAAGTTCTCTGTATTATGTGGCATAAATAGGCCTATAGGTGTCCTAAAAACCGGAAGTGGGTGGACAATGCCTTTTTATAATGGATCCTGTTAATATATACCTCTACTGTAACTAAATCATGCCTAAATGTCTTTTCAGTACGCGACATATTTTCCGACGGAAATACAGTCAGGACAGAAACATAAATGACCAATTGACGTTACTGTTTTGATAATGTTACAAGGAGAGAATTATAACAACAGGATTATTAGATTACATAACTCTTTTGATCACTAGATATCGTATTGTAATCGAGTGCAGTGATTGAGACTTGTTCACATCAGTGATTAATACGCCTCTCGCGTAAACTTGTCTGAATTTTTTATTTGGTTATGCTAAATATTTAATATTGACAGAGCTGTCATCTACGGCGTGTCCGTTTTTAAATTAACATTAAATTAAACTAAGTTATAAATACTTACCTAATCAGGGTATATAGTCTATGTCATACTGTTTGGAGAGGTGAGAAAGCGCGCAATTACGTCCTTTAGTTGGTGTTATTTGCAAATTGTAAAAACATGTATGGAGAAGTGGGGCACCAATGGGCAAGGTCAAGGTCCCTAGGGTGACTATGTCGCCCTCTACAATGTGACAGGGTGGCACATTCGAGTGCAGTAAGAAATAAATTATCAAAATTATGGTTAGAAAAATATCTACTTTCTACTTCTGATCAGCTGAAATTTTGTTTACAAACTAATCGTAATTTTGTTTCAGTTATTGTCTATTACTTGAAAGTATTCTCTATTTTTTATTTTCAAAAGGGCAGGCTGTAAGTGACAACTATGGCAATATTGATGATGAAGCAAAGCCAACGAATGAATGTGAAATATACATCAGATATAGGTATTTCGGTTACAAATTCGCAATTTTCCAATATATTTACAGATTAGTCTACTCACAGTATGGTTCGCGTTAGAGTTGCTTACCTCTCGCATAAATCCTTTGTGAATTCTTCATCGAAATATAGGTCGCATTGAATCCTTCTCTTGCCACAGTACGACTCCATCCCTTTGGTGTTAGAACAGAACCTTCCTCAAATTGTATTATCATCGTATCAGATTCCGAATAAATGTGTGTTGGTATCATTTTAAGATTGCAGAATGTTTTGTTCGCCGTGAAACGATCTGATATGGTTAAAGATGATCCTGAAAGCAATTGAGCATAAGTAATAACTAATAAGCATCATCATTGTCATAAAGTTCAAAGATAATTTCAAACGGATATTTTTCTGTTGTTGATCACTTTCAGCTAACAAAAGATGATTTTATTTGTATATAAATTAAATACGATTCTGAAATATTGTGTACATTAGTATACATACATATTAAGTATGCAGCGTGTGCAACACATATACCAATACTACTAGTTATAAACCAAATCTGAAATGTCAAGCTCAACCTACATGTATGTAAGGACAATTTACAGGGTAAAATTCATATTGTTGATAAACAACAGTGTGGAATAATGTGGGTAAAAGTATCTGGAGAACTCCTAAATTTTGACGAAGATTTGTATTGTTGCAATGTGCATATTCCACCAAAAAATTCTAAGGTGATAGCCCATCTTGATATAAACATGTTTGACCAAATAGAAACAGACATTGAACGATATAAATCACAAGGTAAAATTATGATAATGGGATATTTCAACAGTCGAACATCTAATTTATCCGATTTGTTGCAACATGATAGATATATAGATGATGACAACCCAATACAACCAAATATAGATATGTTACCACGATGTAATAGGGATCATACTAATTTATCCGACATGATAGATATATAGATGGTGACAACCCAATACAACCAAATATAGATATGTTACCACGATCTAATAGGGATCATACTGTAGACGAGTTTGGTCATCGATTAATTTTATTATGCAAAACAACCAATTTATCAATAGTAAACGGCCGAATGTCGAATGATGAAGGCATAGGCGAATATACGTTTCATAACCATAACGGCAGTATCACCGTAGACTCTGTTTGTTAAATATAGATGCTTTTAAACATATAATACAATTCGCAGTAAATAATCTCACCGATCTCGGATCATTCCGCCATAGTAATTTCTATAGTAAAACAACGCTCACGCGAAACATAGCTCTGATGTTTACATAGCGTGGGCATATTCTTCAATACACGAATTGCCTACTAGGGTATTGGACAAACAAAACATACTACACGATTTAATTGATAGTATCTACGAATGTAGTATGGACACTAGTGTGAATAAATTCACACAATTCATGCAGGATCACGCATTTAGTGTATTTGGCAAACACCGTTCATATTCAACTAATGTAACTCCGAATCTGCGGAGAAGTAAGTGGTTCAACGCTAATTGTTATAGTATACGTAAAGAATTTAATCGAGTAAGGAACATTTATAATAGGAATAAATCACAGGAAAATAAACGGTTATTTTTACAAGTTAAAAATGAATATAATAAAATTTAAAAGATTATCGAGGCGAAAAGAAAGAAATAGTAGAATGGAGACTGCCAGAAAACAGCCGCGTAATATTAAAAAACATTACAAAATGTCTGTCCCTGAAAAGTGAAACGCTAAACGATTTGTATGCACATTTTAAAGGAGTATACGGCAATAAGCCAAACAAGCTACTCGATGAACCGGAAATACCGGAAATACCGGAAATACCCGAATTACACAATGACCAATTAGACGCGCCAATTACAGAAAATGAACTTAGAAAGGCAATAGCCTCTCTTAATAATAACAAACGTCCAGGTAGCGACAACTTGATAGCAGAGGTATTTAAAAACATAATCGATATCATTGCACCATTTATGATAACATTATATAACAAGCTCTTCGAATATGGTGAATATCCAGCATCTTGGACTGAGGGTATTATAATACCAATCTATAACAAAGGAGATGTTAATAAATCTAATAAATATAGAGGAATCGTCCTCACAAATGTAATGGGGAAAATATACTCACATATCCTTAGCAAACGATTAAGTAAATGGGCAGATGAGAATAATACAATTAACCCTAATCAATTTGGTTTTCAAAAGGGCAGGTCTACAACAGACTGTATATTCATATTTCACTTGATCATAGCTAAATTACTAAAAGAAAAACAAAATTTATACTGCGCGTTCTTGGACTACGAACGTGCATATGATAATCTGGATAGGAACATGTTATTTCAAAAACCTATAAATGAAAACGTAAGTTCAAAGACCGTAAACGCTATATAAGAGATATGTACAGTGTAGTAAAAGCTAGTTTAGGCTATAAAGCACAGTTTTCGGACAGTTTCGACTCACTAACGGGTGTATTACAAGGGGATTCGGCATCCAGTATACTATTTCTACTCTTTATGAATGATATTGTACAAAGCATAAATAGTGACATGCCTGGGATTTTCACATATGAGGAATTAAAATTGTTTATATTGCTTTTTGCCGACGACGCCGTATTATTTGCCTATAAACCGGAAGCTTTACAGATAATGTTGGATGATATCGATCAGTATTGCAGAATATGGAGACTAACAATTAAAACCGCAAAAACTAAGGTCATGATATTTGAAAATGGTAGACACTCAACCTATATTTTTTAACTGAATAACACTGACTTAGAGATAGTCACATCTTTTAAATATCTAGGAGTGTACTTTTTCAAAAACGGAAACTGGAACAGAACGAAAAAGAAAATAGCGCAACACGCAGCATATTCAATGCACAATCTATTCATCATATTCCACCAAATTGAATTACCTATCTGAAAAATGTAAACTGTTCGATTATTTGTAACATCAAAGTTAAACTATTGCGCGGATGTATGGGGGAACCAGAGAAGCTATTGAAGTAGAACGCATACATTCAAAGTTTTGTCGTAAGATATTGGCCGTAAAACATAAAAACACCGTTACATACCTGTAGAAAAATAATAACGATCAAATACTGTATCAAGGTTATAAACAGTAATGAAAATTCGCTAACAAAGCAAATATACAAAATGCTTAGACAAGATACCGAAAATGAACATTCTCAAAATAAAGACAATTGAGTTTCAAATATTAAAAACATTAATAAATAACATCCGCATGTCCGATATATGGGAAAATCAAAACACGCTACATGTACACATAGCCCCTTTAAGACAAAGAATGTTAGATATGTATAACCAAAGTTGGTATGCCAGCATCAGCAACACTCGGAAATTGTTAAATTATAGTTCAAATTAAGCACACCTTCGGACTAGAACACTATCTAGACAGTATAGTTGAAAATAAATATAGATATGCCCTTACTAGACTCAGAATACGTTCACACAAATTAGCCATCGAAACAGGAATATATTTAAATATAGATAGAAACAATAGGAAATGTTTAAATTGTAATATGAACCAAGTAGAATCAGAATACCATTTTATCTTAGTTTGTCCCAAATATAGACAGTTAAGATCACAATAGTTCAAGCCTTATTTTTGCAAATGGCCAATATCTAATAAATACATAACATTAATGAATCAAACATCGGAAAAGACATTAGTCAACTTAGCAAAATTTATTAATTCAGCAGACAGAATGCGAACACAACAAACGTAATAAACAGTCAGACATTTAGTTACTTTTTCCATTTACACTTGAATAACTCTTCTGTAAAAGTTCATGTATTTACTATGTATGTAATTATGCATAATTATGCATTACTCTTAGCATGTATATGCTTTATGCAATAAACAAGTTGAATTGAATTGAATTGAATTGTATGTACATATTTTGAATATTAGACTGTGTAAATTCAAAGAAATAAATATTGTTTAAACTACGTGATATGATTTGCTAAATCTGCTCATTGCTAAGAAAATAAGAACGTTTGAGTGTGAGGTTGATATTGGAGAAAATGTTTATAACTTGCAGGCATGGGCACTTTTTTATCAGCTAAATTTAAGAAATAATATTGTCCTTCAGTTATTTATTGGCGAATACACATTGTTTGGAGTTATGACGCGTACGAATAATTAGTGTTTAATTCCGTCACAAGGAATGACGAATTATGCGCATTGACCACTTTTAGTATTTTTTTTTAATATGATGGCATGCAATTACAAGAGTATAAAACAGTTTCACAATTAATTGTTAACGACAATGTATTCACTGAGTCCAAGTAATTGCTGTTATACGAAATAAAATAATTGTATGGAAAGCTATATGGAGGTTGATTTACCGAAAACTGACATTTTCCGTCGAATTATGTTAAACTAACAGAATTGAAAATTTAATTATTTTACAACTTTTATATTAATCATTCTCTTTGGCGCGGATGAAAGCTAATATGTGGTTATTTGCGTGGGGGATACCAGAGTACAAGGAGAAAACACAACTGATCCGATCTAGCGACCACCTGATTACCTCTCACATACTTCCCGGTCCGACGATCGAGCCCATGTTTCAGGTGGTATATACGTAAATAATAATAATAATCGAATGTAGTCCCAATAATTAATATAGTTCTTTTTGGGAAAAATACATTTTCATGACAGGCAGTATATCGTGTTTGTGTTTTTTGAGAAATGGTGTGACTTTAGAAAACTTCAGACTAGTTGATAAGTAGAAAATATGTGGTACAAGAATTCAAGCCATACTTTCCTAACTGAAGGTTGGCATAAACACAGCGACGTTATTCACAGGTGAGCGCTACCTGATGGTTGGTATAAACACAGAGACGTTATTCACAGGTGATCACTAACTGAAGGTTGGTATAAACACAGTGACATTATTCACAGGTGAGCGCTAACTGAAGGTTGGTATAAACACAGTGACGTTATTCACAGGTGATCACTAACTGAAGGTTGGCATAAACACAGTGACGTTATTCACAGATGGGCGCTAACTGAAGGTTGGTATAAACACAGTGACGTTATTCACAGGTGAGCGCTAACTGAAGGTTGGTATAAACACAGAGACGTTATTCACAGGTGATCACTAACTGAAGGTTGGTATATATGTTTACTACGATTGCGAAGCAAGTTTTAACAACTTATATATTAATCACTTTCGTTGGCGCGGATGTAAGCTAATATGTGGACATTCATTTGGGGGGAAACCGGAGTACCGGGAGACAACCCACCTGTCTGATCTGGCGACCATCGCATCATCTCATACACTTCCCGGTCCGATGATCGAACACTGGTTGCATTGGGGGGACGCAAGCGCATTTAGAACAGCGCTAAGCGGCCAGCCACATAAATGGAAGCTAAATGTGCAAAGGCCCATTCAGATTTGATGTCTAATTTCTTAAATATAGAACGTGGAGTAAGACGACATTATCGTAGTTCACCTTACGACTTTATTTCTGCCATTTAGACACTATTGTTAAAGATACTGACATAATATGATACCAGGATATAAAAATACACAATGAAGACATAAAAAACTCTAGATTCTGGAGCGGAAGTTTCATCTCTTGCTATCTTACTTTTAGATATACATCCTTCTTTCAATATAAAATAATAAATGCATGTGTATATACTATATAGTTTAACTGTAATTTGTACTCTATTTTATTTGTATTTGTTAATTATATAATGTAAAATATCAAAACAAAATAAATAGTTTCTGGCATACAAACTGGACACTCACATGAAGTGTACTTTCGTTTTTAACAAAAATATGACTTTATATCTGAAAACAAACCTGAATCACATCTCACATTAAACTTAGTAAAGTAAAGATGGAAATAACGTCTCTTGATATGAATGGTCCATATTTCTTGTAAGTGCGAGTGTGGAATATTGAATCTTGACAGTGAAGATAGGTGCATCATCGGTAGACTACAGTATTCACGTCGTTCTCCAGGTAGTGCAGTGTCATCGTGTAGAGAAAAACATGATGGAGCAACTGCAAATACAACATGACAGCGCAACTAAAAACACAAACATGAATGAAGTATTGAGAACACACACATAACGGAACAACTGAAAACAAAACGAAAATGATTAAATATTGTACACAAAAACATGACAACAAAACTGCAAGAAAATCAAGATGGCTCAACTGAAAATTAAAATTATTATTGAAAAACTGCAAACATAAACATGATGATAAATAAGTAAAAACAAACCATGACGGAACCACTTAATAATAAATTCGAAATGACATTTATTCCAGCAATTCATCAATGCAATACAACATACGAATGCATCCACATTCATACACATAGACCTGTGTCAATCATTGGCCAGTTCAATGTACGAGGAATATACATTCCAACTGTTTTGTTTTGAAATTTGGAAAGGATTTAAGTATGGAAAGATGACATGCATATATTACCTTGACTCCCAACGTGGACTTTAAATCCAGTACCCTGTACTATCTTCTCGGATGCTGGGTGACATGACGTAAATGTCATGACGACATAGAAAGCTTTGGTTTCTAACCGAGATATCATACTGTTGAATCTGTTGTCAATGTATAATCCTGTGCCGACGGAATACTTGTCTGTAACCACCAATCTGTCTTCACATGCACTCTCGATAGCACCTAATGTTGCCTGTCGATCAATAAGTATATGTATTGAGGAAACTGATTAATTGTTGCAGTACATTATATACATATTAATGTTGTCATTAAATGTCTTGCTACTTACGTATATAATATACCTTCACATTCTCGATTAGTATTCAGCAGAATATACAATGACATACTCGATTTAGTATTCAACAAAGTATACATTGTATTCAACATAATATACATTGACATTCTCGATTAGTATTCAACATAATATACATTGACATTCTCGATTAGTATTCAACAATAATATACATTGACATACTCGATTAGTATTCAACATAATATACATTGACATACTCGATTAGTATTCAACAATAATATACATTGACATACTCGATTAGTATTCAACACGATTGTATTCAACAATAAATACATTGACATACTCGATTAGTATTCAACATAATATACATTGACATACTCGATTGTATTCAACAATAATATACATTGACATACTCGATTAGTATTCAACATAATATACATTGACATACTCGATTAGTATTCAACATAATATACATTGACATACTCGATTAGTATTCAACATAATATACATTGACATACTCGATTAGTATTCAACAATAATATACATTGACATACTCGATTAGTATTCAACATAATATACATTGACATTCTCGATTAGTATTCAACAATAATATACATTGACATACTCGATTAGTATTCAACATAATATACATTGACATACTCGATTAGTATTCAACAATATACATTGACATACTCGATTAGTATTCAACATAATATAACATACATTGACATACTCGATTAGTATTCAACATAATCCTATCTATTATCCACTTACCGGGTAACTATTGAATGATACATTTGTAAATATCATATTGATATATGCGTGTCGAGGAAAGTCAATGATCCATGTGTATGTTACTCCCCCACGATAGTATGCCGGGAAGCCAATGCTGGTGATAACGGATGCTTGTTTCAGTATTTGTAGATTAGCTATTGTCTGATACTGTGTTTTGTTTTCATTGTTTTCATTAGTACTGCCTTGTGTCAATGTAGCTTCAACTAGTTGCGGGAGGTCTAGTGTATCTGAAAACAGTAACACACGTACTAGATATTGCACAGTACTTCTATTATGTCCCTAACAATGTATAAGCATCGTTCTTTTGATCATCAATTCTGAACAAGCGAGCCTTCGAGCCTTGGATATGATGTCATCCTCGTAATCGACGTTGCGTGTTCGAACCCTTTTGGAACCGCCCGCGG
The DNA here is from genome assembly GCA_014843695.1 of Archivesica marissinica. Taxonomy (NCBI): domain Eukaryota; kingdom Metazoa; phylum Mollusca; class Bivalvia; order Venerida; family Vesicomyidae; genus Archivesica; species Archivesica marissinica. The sequence goes on along the minus strand of CM026388.1, from coordinate 8,911,820 downwards.
TGGAGGTTTGTTTAGACAACACTTTAAATCCACAATTCCTCTTCGCTCTGCATCGTGGTAATGGAGTATACCAGTAATATTACAGGTGATGCGACTATAAACCCAACCAACCAAACAACTAACGCATAATGAAACAACTATTATTATGACAGGTGTATGCAACTAACGCATAATGAAACAAATATTATTATGACAGGTGTATGCAACTAACGCATACTGAACCACATAGTAGTATGATAGGTGTATACAACTAACGCATAATGAACCACATAGTATTATGACAGGTGTATGCAACTAACGCATACTGACCCACATAGTATTATGACAGGTGTTGAACTAACGCATACTGAACCACATAGTAGTATGACAGTGTATCCAACTAACGCATAATGAACCACATAGTATCATGACAGGTGTATGCAACTAACGCATAATGACCCACATAGTATTATGACAGGTGTATCCAACTAACGCATAATGAAACAACTATTATTATGACAGGTGTATACAACTAACGCATAATGAAACACATAGTATTATGACAGGTGTATACAACTAACGCATAATGAAACACATAGTATTATGACAGGTGTATCCAACTAACGCATAATGAAACAACTATTATTATGACAGGTGTATCCAACTAACGCATAATGAAACAACTATTATTATGACAGGTGTATCCAACTAACGCATAATGACAAAACTATTATTATGACAGGTGTATCCAATTAACGCATAATGAAACAAATAGTATTATGACAGGTGTATGCGACTTTATTTTGCTGCACTATTCTGAGATGTTTGCTGTTACTTGGTATATATGAAATTTTACCTTGATTTCTACACCCGTGGAGCTCAAAACGAATACAATATATAGGTGGATTCATTGACTGCTTGATGTATATCTTGACATATCTCGCAGTTATCGAGTCGTGAAAGAACGTCTGAGGATCGTTGGAAGATAGAAACATGTCCACATTGAATGTCTGAAAGAAACACGCAACATTGTGCATGTATATACATGTATGAAAGAAACACACAACATTGTGCATGTATATACATGTATGAAAGAAACACACAACATTGTGCATGTATATTCATGTATGAAAGAGAACACGCAACATTGTGCTAGTATACACATGTATGAAAGAAACTGAAAGAAAGTGCTTTGTACGGAATACAATTACATGGTAGTAACGTTATATAAATGTGAACGCTCATTTTCAACAGGACTATGCCTTTAAATTGATAAAATTATGCGACAAATATACAACGTAATCTTTTGTTCACATTATATAATAGTATATATTGTGTAGACTGTTCACGAGTATGTCATTATATTAAATGAAATCTGATCAATACCAATCCCTTTGGTTTGGAGCTCGGCTTGACATTAGATGACAATGTGTATATTACACTACATAGAGAATATTAGGCTACTGTCATATACCTTAGTTGAATTGGAGCAAATATACATGGCGAGGCTCTGTCGAGCCTTGCAATGTTTCATAGACGAGCCTAACACATTTATATGACAGTAACCTATCTATTTATCCGATATTCTGATAAAAATGATATTTTAGAGTGAAAGATTACCGAATACTCATGATCTGAAGTTTACCATACCATCTGTGAACATATGACGTCATACACATATTGTGATTGCGTCACGAAAGGCTTAGTGACCACTATAATATATGTTTCCTCTAACAATTCCATTGACAATATGAAGCAGTACGTATTATATTGAAACTGTAGTCACGTACTTAGACTGGTATATACTTTCCAATGGCCAATTAAAAACAAACAAACATAATTATATTAGAATAAGGGCCAACAGTTTCTGATTTATACTCAATATTATTTTCCGAATCATCATTTGCTGCCACACCAGACTAATGGAAATCGGGACTCACTAATTAACTAGCTTGCGACTCACCAACCGGCCAGATCAGAATGAACATCTCACGAGGTTCGAAGCTTCGACGTCCAGCTCCGAAAACGGACGCATTTCAGATTAGGCCACGGAGACGGTATATATAGTACTTGTATTCACATATATATATATTGAGAACAAAGATATGGATAACAAACAACAATAAAAACTGACATGTATTAAAAACAAATATTTTTTTATAAAGTACCTCATTTGTATAAATCTCAGAACTGGTGTCATTAATGTCCGAACTGTATGATACCACAACTGTACGGCTTCCCATAGGTACGAACGTCTGTGTATATTTAATACCCAGCATAGAATCTTGAACATGTCCCCCATTAAATACCGTTATGCCTTCAAATTTAGTAGCTGTAATCATGTCAATCTAAAAATGATAATAAAAAGATATGGCACGAGTTAATCCAATAGCTTATTCATTTCATTTCCAGGACACGGTCAAATTAAGCTCAAACTTTGACAACACCCGGTCCAAAATCCATGTTCTCTGACAGCACTCGGTCCAAAGTCCAAGCAATTTGACTGGATCCCGTCCAATGTCCAAGATTACTGACAACATCCGGACCAATGACCAAGCTCGCTGAAATCACCCAGTCCAACGTCCATGCTCACATGCTCTCCGAGATCACCCAGTCCAACGTCCATGATCTCAGTGAGCACCCAGTCCAATGTCCAAGCCCTCGAGATCACCCAGTTCAATGTCCATACTCTCCAAGAACACATAGTCCAATGTCCAAGCGCTCGGAGATCACCCAGTCCAATATCCAAGCTCTCCGAGATCACCCAGTACAATGTCCAAGGTCTCCGAGATCGCCCAGTCCAATGTCCAAGGTCTCCGAGATCTCCCAGTCTAATGTCCAAGCTCTCCGAGATCACGTAGTTGAACGTCAATCCTCTCCGAGATCACCCTGCCAACGTACATGCTCTCCGAGATAACCCAGTCCAATGTCCAAGCTCTTCGAGATCACCAAGTACAAGTCCAATGTCCAAGGTCTATGAGATCGCCCAGTCCAATGTCCAATGTCTCCGAGAACTCCCAGTCCAATGTCCAACGTCTCTGAGATCGCCCAGTCCAATGTCCAATGTCTCCGAGATCGCCCAGTCCAATATCCAATGTCTCCGAGATCTCCCAGTCTAATGTCCAAGCTCTCCGAGATCACCCAGTCTAATGTCCAAGCTCTCCGAGATCTCCCAGTCTAATGTCCAAGCTCTCCGAGATCACCCAGTCTAATGTCCAAGCTCTCCGAGATCACCCAGTCTAATGTCCAAGCTCTCCGAGATCACCCAGTCTAATGTCCAAGCTCTCCGAGATCTCCCAGTCTAATGTCCAAGCTCTCCGAGATCACCCAGTCTAATGTCCAAGCTCTCCGAGATCACCCAGTCTAATGTCCAAGGTCTCTGAGATCGCCCAGTCCAATGTCCAAGGTCTCCGAGATCTCCCAGTCCAATGTCCAAGCTCTCCGAGATCACCCAGTCCAATGTCCAAGGTATCTGAGATCGCCCAGTCCAATGTCCAATGTCTCCGATATCACCCAGTCCAATGTCCAATGTCTCCGAGATCACCCAGTCCAATGTCCAAGCTCTCCGAGATCACCCAGTACAATGTCCAATGTATCCGAGATCACACAGTCCGATGTCCAAGGTCTCCGATATCACACAGTCCAAGGTACACGCTCTCTAACACCTCCCGCCACAAAGCATAAACTCTCTTGCTACACCCGATCAAAGGCTCAAGTTCACCTACAACACACATGTCCATTCTACAACCCAATATCTCTTACAATATATGGCACAATATCTCTTATTACATCCGACCCAAAGCAAACTCTTGTATATCACCCGATCCAAAGCACAAACTCTATTACAGCACATGGTCGAACGCTCAACTCTATTACTGCAACGGTACAAAGCTCTCTAACAACACATACCAAAGCCCAAACTATATTACAGCACCCGATCCAAAGCCCAAGCTATATAATAGCACCAGGCCCAAAGCCCAAACTCTCTAATACCACAAACCAGGCTATCATATAGCACCCGGTCCAAAGCCCAAACTATATTACAGTACCCGATCCAAAGCCCAAACTCTCTTATAGCACAACCCAAGCTATCAAACAGCACCCGGTCCAAAGCCCAAACTATATTACAGTACCCGATCCAAAGCCCAAACTATATTACAGTACCCGATCCAAAGCCCAAACTCTCTTATAACACAACCCAAGCTATCATATAGCACCCCGTCCAAAGTCCAAACTATATTACAGTACCCGATCCAAAGCCCAAACTATATCACAACACCCGCTCCAAAGCCCAAACTATATTATATCACCAGGCCCAAAGCCCAAACTATATGATAGTACCCGATCCAAAGCACACACTATATTACAGCACGCCGCTCCAAAGCCCAATTTATATTATATCACCAGGCCCAAAGCCCAAACTATATGATAGTACCCGATCCAAAGCACACACTATATTACAGCACGCCGCTCCAAAGCCCAATTTATATTATATCACCAGGCCCAAAGCCCAAACTCTCTTATAACACAAATCAGGCTATCATTATAGCACCTTGTCTAAAAATCAACCTATACTACAGCACACGATCCAACGCCCAAACGATAGTACAGCACAAGGCCCAAATCCCATACTCTCTTACAACACGCAGGTACACAGCCCAATCTATCATATAGCACCGGTCCAAAGCCCATCCTCTATTAAATACACCCGATCCAATGTGTAGGAACAGTATTTCATGGTATATGTGGTCACCGGTATCATCCATCGACCATGTGCAAACCAACAGGATAGCTACCTCATATAAATTAAGTCGACAGCTCAAATGGGATTGGAGCCTACAGTTGTCAGAGACAAATGACTTGAAATATTACAGTTGTTCTGCGTAAGACTTACACTACGTTGTTATGTCAACCAACTTAGTTACACTCTATAAATAAAGACTTTACTTACTTATTAATTATTTGTTACTAATTTCCAGAATGAAGAAATAAAGCACATACATGTATTCAGTTGCCTCGCGTTATGCATATATATATATATAGATAATTAGATCCTCTCAATTTCGTGAAGGGCCCTTCATGGCCGCTTGGTTACGGTCGGTGAATTCAAGACAACTGCCCCTCGCCGTTGTAGGTTCGTATCCAAGTTGGGTTATGAACTATTTCATGAGAGGACTTTAAACACAAATAACAAACAAATAAAGTTTAGGGGACATACTTTACCATAATATACTTTACCGTAATATGTGGATTCCTGTCGGTCTTGGCGGCGCACCAACCTGAGCTAAATGGTCGTGCTGATGCAGGTGTGGATTGCGAGTCGAATGATGACGTGGATAGTTGTGTGTCCTGAATACTCCCGTCAGCCATTCCAAGATCTGTGTTACAATTCCTGCTATCATCTGTAACTAAGCAATTAGTGTCCGATTAGCGCAGTGGTTAGCATGCTCGATACCATCCAATGCAGCACGGATTCGATCCTCGGGCCCGGGAGTATGTGATATTGTATTGTGATGGCAGGATTGGACAGGTGGGCTTAACTGACCACACATACACTTCCTAGTCATAATTCTACTCCAAACGAGCATCATAATAAGAGTATTATCAATATCGCGTCTTTAGTACCCACATACACCAACATCTGTCAAATCTTCATTGCCCTCCAAAACTCAACAATTTACTATATAGAGATGAACACATATCCATAGAACATAATGCACGCATGTTTCCGAGTATTCATAGTTACATATCATCCACAAAGCCTTTCGAGTCATCGTAAAGCCTCCGGTGACGCGCTGGCTGACATGATGATCAGTGTGTTGTTTCAATGTATGATTGATTATAAGTATTATTAAGTCCAACTGCGCGTCATTTGAACAGTACTTCTCGCATACAAGTAACACTCTATTTAATATAAGTATTATATTCATGCACATGTATGTACATTTTCGTTGGAGGGGAATTAAAACTTTTATGAAAGACTTATTTTCCAATCAATTGTATTCCAAATGTGTAAAAATTGTAATATTCGAATGCTTTACATGTTATTGGAATAAATACTGTTTAAACGAGTATCACAAAGTGGTTATTATCAAGCAACGGTAGTCCGTACAAATTCAAAGAAAAAATAATTTTAAACATCTTTAATATAGTTGTGCATTCTTGAAAAATATATAATCTTCTTTTAAAGCGAAACTACATCGCAAAAAGCAAATCAAATGCATTTCTTTCACGTATAGATGCATTGCTAATACACATTGTTCTGAATACATTCGAACACTAACATTGAATCAATAAACAGTGTTTGTGATCTACAAACTTTCAAACGTGAAAGTAAGATATCATATAACGGTCATCCGTGCTCCTGAATTGACGTTTGATTGTCATTGGAGTCAATACTAAACGCGCGATACTTTCGTTTACAGATAATTTAACTAAGATTAGTTTACAAATAAATATGCATAGGCACAAATGTGAGAAATAACGGGAAATATGTACAATAAATCGTGTTATTCAGGATACCATATAATAGGAAAATACATTCTGTAGAAATTTGCGTTTTCACTAATGTCACTTTAACAATATTATCTTTTTCGTAGCTTCTGTTCTTCATAACGAATCATAATACATGCAGTTGATTGATTAGAATTGCTTGCATATACAAATGGGACGCACGTGTATTTCGTGCAATTTCGTTCTTTGAACTCGAATATAAACAGTTAGTTACATGATTTATTATTAAACATTGTAATATGGGACATATACATATAGGATATAATATATACATAATATGTTGAACCCCCAATGGAAGTCGTGATAGCACAGTGGTAGCGCGTTCGCTTCAGATGCGAAAGGCCCGGAGTTCGAGTCCCCACTGGAGCAGTTACGAATGTGCCTTTAGGCAAGGCATTTAAATTCCACGTTGCCTCTTCTCTCTCACTCGTGACGATGGATTCCATCAGGAAAGAGGTCTCGAGAGTGATCACTATAAGTTGCAAGACCTTGTTTCGCAATCGAGTTAAAATAAATGTGTATAAACTACAATATGAGTGGTAATAATATACCATCTTTTATTAAACGAGATTTGCAATGTTGCTATTAAGAGCATTGCTCATTATCGAAAACAAAAATAACATAAAATTGTCTATTTAGTTGATTTACGCATGCGCATTAAGCATTCTATGCATACATTATTGATAATAACGCTGCTATATTTATTTGATTTGTCCATATCTGTGCAAAAACACAGTGTCCGAATCAATAAAATAATAGAATAATTTAAAGTAAAACATACAGAAATGTTCACGTGTCAAAACGTCCAGCTTCACAGGAATCCGGTGCGTACCAACTTTACCGACAATCTTGACATAGCGGCCATCCATATCCCTATAATATAAGTGCATACATTTAGGTTATTTACCATCGCCGCCGGCGACTTGATAGAGCTTGTTTAATCATATTTTGTGTTGCTCTATTATGACACAGAATCTACATACAATATATGCAAAGAAAGCAAATATTGGTCGAGCGACAAGTTCTTACAACATTAGAGACGGCTCGTCCCAATCAATAGAGCTTATTTACCCTCGCCGCCGGCGACATGATTTAACGCATTTACCCTCGCCGCCGGCGACATGATTTAACGCATTTACCCTTGCCGCCGGCGACATGATTTAGCGTATTTACCCTCCCCGCCGGCGACATGATTTAACGCATTTACCCTCGCCGCCGGCGACATGATTTAACGCATTTACCCTTGCCGCCGGCGACATGATTTAGCGTATTTACACTTGCCGCCGGCGACATGATTTAACGCATTTACCCTTGCCGCCGGCGACATGATTAACGCACCCCGCCGCCGCGACATATTACGCATTTACCCTTGCCGCCGCGACATGATTTGCGTATTTACCCCCCGCCGCGACATGATTAACCTTTACCCTCGCCGCCGGCGACATGATTTAACGCATTTACCCTTGCCGCCGGCGACATGATTTAGCGTATTTACACTTGCCGCCGGCGACATGATTTAACGCATTTACCCTCGCCGCCGGCGACATGATTTAACGCATTTACCCTCACCGCCGGCGACATGATTTAACGCATTTACCCTTGCCGCCGGCGACATGATTTAACGCATTTACCCTCACCGCCGGCGACATGATTTAACGCATTTACCCTTGCCGCCGGCGACATGATTTAACGCATTTACCCTCACCGCCGGCGACATGATTTAACGCATTTACCCTTGCCGCCGGCGACATGATTTAACGCATTTACCCTCCCCGCCGGAGAACCATTTTGCGAGCATACTAATATAACCGGGTTGATTTCTGAGCTTTGTACAAAAGGGAAACAACTCTGATAGGATTGGTTACAATTGTCAGTGTAAGAGTTGTCTACTTGATTTGGTTACGCTTCTGTGGTTTTATACCGAATTGGCTTCTGGGAGATAACATTAGCGGGGGTTTTAATATTGTACGAGACGTCATCTTTCTAACAAGCTCATTAGTTTTAAAATATCAAAAGTCTTCAAGGGTGTAAAGGTTAGTATTTAACATTGCATTTGTTAAATGGCATAATCATGTGTACAGGAAACCATACGTTGTTTTAATAGATCAGTATTTGAGAATAATAATAACGGACCGTTCGTTCGTTCGTTCGTTCGTTCGTATTCATAATTCGCGACTGACTTTCAAAATGGCATATATTTCTTATTCACAAATCTTCCCTCTATAATATGCACTGTTAATCTAATTTACAATTCTAACAGACACCAGGGTGGAGTGGTGAGAATGTGACACAAATACACTTATTCCCATACAAGTCCTGAGTCATGTGTTGTAACCAGTATCGTTTATGTATATATTATGTATAGATTATAGTAGGGTTCTTTTATGAAAATGTGTTCCTACAAAGGCAATGTTTGGTATATGCAATATATACGATGTTTTAACTAACATAGTAAAAGTCCACCACTATCTTCCGATGCTAAATGCCCGTTTTGACGATAAAAAGTTGCTGCGAATTTCTGGCATCCATCCATAACTCCATCCTTATTTGTTTTAGGAAGTTAAAATTTGCCATGGAAGTATAAATATAAACTGCCCATAGATTAGAGCCATTACTGTTTTCAAAAATAATCCAAAATGGTGGCAAAAATCCAAAATGGCCGCCAAAGTTATCAACATTTTACATATACAACATAATGGTCTCATACATAAACACGTGTATGGTGTATTTAATGTATATCAATTGAAATACTACATATGTAAAGATCATGAGAGTCCATTTATGATGGCCAATTTAGAATATCCAATATGGCTATTTTGAAACTTCCAAATGGCCACCATACAAACACAAAACTTTACAAATAACATCAATGAATTGTACATTATTGTAATAATATGGATGTTTCAATGCGGGTGCAGAAAACAATACATCGGCAATGTTAAAACTGGTAGTTCTCACTTGTGGTGTTTAATAACACAATGACACCAATAGATCAGTATCATCTCCGACCAATATGGTTGATTTTGACTGTGCAGCTGTTAAACGATGAGTACATCTGTATCTGTAACATCATGTGATGTTTCTATGCCCTCACTGTTAATTTTACTGGCCAATATATTTATGAAGAGCTCTTTGTTTTTGGGGTTAGCTAGAAATGTTTTCTTATTCCCTCTAATTGTGCTGGATTTGGTAAATATTACTTCTGTACCAACCATTTCTGCAGTTCTGCTTGATTGCTGTCTTTAGTAGTTGGCCCGTTGTCATAACCATAAAATACAACAATGCAATTGGTGTACCTATCCTGCACAAACTGGACGTATGTAGAACACATTTTTTCAAATGTATGACCACATTCCCAAGGAATCCACTTCAACATCATACCACAATCAACAACATGAAACGTAACACCAGCCTCATGTGTTCTCGGACTAAGATTGTCTGCTGACTTCATAGCATTCATTATGCGGGTTTGTCTGCTTCTCTTACGTATCTGGATGATTCAAATAATGCCGGTGGGTTTGTACATAACTCATAACTAAGTGGAAGATCGGATGCATTAGACATTCTGTTAGACGCACTAACTAATCTCTGAAACAACAACTGTGGGTCGATCTTGACTGTATCGTCGGAACTCGTTTACGTTTTGGCTAGCCGTCTTCGTCACAATATGCTCTTCGATCTGCTTTGCCTGGTCAGCAGTACTGTCATACGACACTGCCCCACTTGTTATGCTTTTGAGATCATAAAATTATTCGATTTTGAATGGGTTTCGTTCAAGCAGATACTCAGTTACCACTTGAATGTCTTATCTATATCGCTTTCACACTGATAAGTATTATCTATGTGTTGTTCACTTGAGGTTATATCGCACCAGGTTTGCATTGCTTCAAGACGGTGTTGCCAGTCGGGAGAGAACCCACACGGCACGTTGTATCTCATTAATTCCGATACCACGAGTCAGTCCCTCTCCATGCTTCAAACTCCACATAAGCACCTGCTCAATCACTAGGTCGTTGGTTACAATAACCATAACATTTATATATTTGATGTTACTTTCTACGTCGCGTGCGGAGACTTGAAACAGAATATGAATGTAGATAAATGATAAAACAAGATACGGGATGGCATATAATGACTCCCGTACCGACCCTATGAGTATTGATGCATGTAGCCTAGTCCATGGTCGGGCTGAGCATACAAATAATAGTGTCCATTCAATATATTCAGAGATAATCAAGAATATCAGATGCGGATTAATGGTTTAGTAACATTAGCAGCGAATCGGTGGAATTGGCATAGCCAGGCCAAGAGAGTTCCATTTCCCCCACCCACTACAGATGGCCACGTTAATGTCCAGAAAAGTTACGCAATGCACATGTTTACGGGAAATATCTCAAACAGCACAATTAATGTCCATGTCCAAGACACAAAATAAGACGTGCAAATATTCCTTTCCACTCGGTGTTTGACCTTTTGTCAACTTTTAAACTTAATGTGCTGGAGAGTGTTGAATTGTTTACGAAAATAACAGTATAACAGGAGGCGTGGCTAAAACAATATTAATAGTGTTCATGATTATACATTATTCTGCCAACGTGAATACATTTATTATTGTTTGAATAAAAATATTAATGAATTCTGGTTAATATTGAAAATTACCATTAGATTTTTAGAAAATCTTTATTTCATGGAGGTAATTTGTAAAGCCGTTAGCCAAATCACGGAAAGGAGAACAATTAGGCGGCACGCCGACAAAGTAACACGCACAGTTCTTCGTTCGTAGCATTATATTGGGTCATGTTAGAATGTAAATAATAGTTGTCTTGTCGTGGTATATCGTCCCACGTGGTTAATTCCTACGCATCGATAACTCCAAACCGTGGTTTATTCGCCGATATACCACGACAAGACAACTATTATATCCTAAATACATCATGTCTTAGCACGTGACGTCAACTATGCGTCATGTTTGTAGTTTTGTGACCTCATTTACGCACTCTAAAACATAGCACCAACTATTTTGCTAGTTGTAGATATGTTGTCATATTAGAATCGAAATCATGTTTGTATTTACCAAAATTAATTATTGTCGAATAAAACATGGTTTGTCGTTTTACGGCCTGCATAGTTATTTCCTATACGACATAGCTCCAACCCACATTTTATTCGCCAATAAACAACTGAAAGACAAATCTTATATCTTAAATAACAGGTGATTTGACACAAAGAATGACAACATGCGTATTAATATCGAAGAGTTTGCTGTTTATATTATGTAGCTGGACCTCCGATGTCGAGTGGTTAATGTCGTTGATTTCAAACCTCTTCACTTGACCCTCGCTTCTGTTCGAATCGCTTTTGCAGTGTCGAATTTGCTTCATGTGAGAAAGTTATTCTACTGACTTTGTGGACGGATCGGTCGTCCTAACCTGGTGCGCGCCCGTACCTGAACTGCTCTTCGGTTGGTTGGGGACACGGGATCTTCATCCATCAATAATATTGGATGAGTTGCCATATGACCTAAGCTGTCTGTGCGATATGAATGTGTTATGCTCAGTATGTAAGGTTAGTGTTATATTGTTTTCATACATTAGGACGAAACCAACATCACATACCGCCTGACTTCCGACAAAACACAAGCCTGGTGACGTGTTTACCTCAATCATATATGTAGGCATAGAATTACTAACCTTAGAAAGTCGATGTATAATGAGTCCCACATGTACTGTGGTATGTAGGCACATGATATTGCTCCAGAAACTGGTATCCATCTGTTTTGGCTTATGTAGTATCTATTAAATTGTCCCTCGTGGTGATTAAAGCTGTAATCTATGAAACAAATGTTCTAATTTAAATATATTCTAAATCTAACATTGCAAGTAGTTGTTTTGCTCGTATCGAGTAAAACTAATATCATATAGACATGCGACACAGTCAATCATTCATTTGATAATCAACCAGTAATACAATATATGTATCTAGTTCATTTGATAATCAATCAGTAATACATTATATGTATCTAGTTCATTTGATAATCAATCAGTAATACAATATATGTATATAGTTCATTTGGTAATCAATCAACAATACAATATATGTATATAGTTCATTTGCTAATCAATCTGTAATACAAGATATGTATCTAGTCCATTTGCTAATCAATCTGTAATACAAGATATGTATCTAGTCCATTTGATAACTAATACTCCTTAAAGAATTAGATACCAACCAAGCAGACATTCAAATGATGACATGTGTATAACTGCTAAGAATTAGATACCAACCAAGAGGACATTTTTATACCACATTTATATACCACATTTATATACCACATTTTTATACCACATTTATTTTCAATTGTATTTCCTTACTGTTTTTGAAGTGTATTCCTGCAATAGCTACAGTTCTTCCCAAATCCAGCAGCAGCCAAGACGTATACTCCGATGCCTCCAAAGGTATGGATGTGTCTGGAAGTGATAAACTGTATGCTGTATATGAACAGTTATTATTCGAAACACCCAAATGTACTTACATTTAAAGAGATCGTCCTATCAGAAAATATGTTAACTGTTAAAACGTTAGCTATGCATATACATATATGTATATATAGCTATGGATATAGGATCATACTATTATATGAGTTGTGTCATACAATATTTTATGGAATTCTGCTATTAGGCGATCCTCCACAACGAGTTTCATGAACTATGGTATGAAATCATCACGAGTGTAAGATATTTTAACATTATCATGATAGTGCGCTCGTTTTAATAAAAACGTTTCTACGTTCATATTGGCGCCAATTATCGGCGCAAATGTTCATTACGTCACTAAGTTGTCATGACGTCACTACGCAAAGTCGTGTTATATTTATGTTTTAAACAGCGTTATAAATGCGTCGATACTTCTTTTATATCTTCATTTGTCTCATCGTTAACGTTATGTATCAATTCACATAGAAATATACATAATATACAGTTTAATTTACAAATAATAAGGATTATTCTCTCAACCAATCAGAATTAGGCCAGGTATTAATTCATGTGAGATGACTGTATTACACTGAACACAATGTGATGAATATAAAAGTGTTTGTTTATTATAATTATAGTGCCATCCCTATTTAAAGGGCCAGCCATTTCTGACTTATGTTACACCTCTTGTTTATGAACATCATTCAGTACTTCCCGAATCCTATACGTGAATGTGAGGCTACAGGCTTGTAGGCAACTGATAACCATGATTTAACTAGTTGACGGCTCACCAATCGGTCATGGCAGAATACATGTATGTGTATGTTACCTTGTCGTTGAAATGTAAAGGATATGTATGATAGTGTAATTAAGGAAGAGACTTAAAGCGAGCTAAAACACAGACGGTGTAACTAAGAGCATTCGTATGTGTGTATTGATCGGATGATAGACCTATTCTTTAGATCTTGTTTTGGAAAAGGGAGTGTCGATCTAAAACCATTTATACTATTATGTAGTGTCTGTGAGAGTTGTTTTCCATATAATATGGGCTAATAACCATAGGGACAATTTGCAGAATAGCATTATTGTGGTGTACACTACAGTGTATAGAAATAATGGTATATGGTGGTTATTATACATATAATCTATCAATCACCTCACTCGAGTGCACTACGTATCAATCAACTCACTCGAGTACACTACCCATCAATCACCGCACTCGAGTGCATTACGTATCAATCACCTCACTCGAGGGCACTACAACATCAAATATCAAAATAGAAATATAATAATTATACTAATCATTTTGTCACCTGTTAATAACCAAATATGAAGAACAACGTAATTAACATGTTAAATTCAAGACACATGAACATAATTAGGTGTCAATCTTGACATAGGGATATTTACGGGTCATACAGCCACTACATTGGTTAACGCTGTTCATCCTGGTTTCCACGCTTCCATATGTCCGGCTTGGGTTGGACACGGTAAATGCTGGAACAGATAACGGAAATGTAGATGCAAAACTTCTGATTTGTAACGTGTTAACATTAATTTAGTCACATGCCATTATTTGCATAAACTATTTTAGTTTCACAAGCCATATCTGCAAACAATAGTGACACGCTGTATATGCACAACATAACTTGGTTTCACAAGCCATATATGCAAACAATAGTCACAAGCTGTATATGCACAACATAGCTTAGTTTCACAAGCCATATGTGCAAATAATAATTTAGTCACAAGCTGTATATGCACAACATAACTTAGTTTCACAAGCAATATGTGCAAACAATAATTTAGTCACAAGCTGTATGTGCACAACATTCAAACAATAGTCACAAGCTGTATATGCACAACATAACTTAGTTTCACAAGCCATATATGCAAACAATAGTCACAAGCTGTATATGCACAACATAACTTAGTTTCACAAGCCATATATGCAAACAATAGTCACAAGCTGTATATGCACAACATAACTTAGTTTCACAAGCAATATGTGCAAACAATAATTTAGTCACAAGCTGTATGTGCACAACATGCAAACAATAGTCACAAGCTGTATATGCACAACATAACTTAGTTTCACAAGACATATGTGCAAACAGTAGTCACAAGCTGTATATGCACAACATAACTTAGTTTCACAAGCCATATGTGCAAACAGTAGTCACAAGCTGTATATGCACAACATAACTTAGTTTCACAAGCCATATGTGCAAACAATAATTTAGTCACAAGCTGTATATGCACAACATAACTTAGTTTCACAAGCCATATGTGCAAACAATAGTCACACGGCATATTTGCACACAATAATTTCTTGAACTAAAATAAATTTGTAAATTAAATTAAATTAGACCAAATTTGTGTATATTAATCGCCCTCTAGACCTCAGTCCTGGTTAATTCCATTGTCACGAAGGAGAGAGAGGCATGGTATATGTATCTGTTACTGATACGGACGCAACTATCGTCCTATTGAGGGGTCTCGTACAACGATTGCTAAGCAACTTTTAACCATTTATATTAATAACTTTCGTTGGCGCTGATGACAGCGTATGTGTGGTCATTCATGTGGGAGAAAACCGAGTACCGGGAGAACCCACCAGTCCGATCTGGTGACCACCGTACCATCTCACATACTGCCCGGTCCGAGGATCGAACCCGGGTTGAATTGGTGTGAAGCAAGCGCGCTAGCCACTTCACTAATCTGACTCTCGGTTTCAAGCGGATACCGTATACACTGCAACATGGGGACTCTACACTAATGTTGCATATATCTATGTCTGTGTGTCTTAGTCTTAGTGTACTCCACAGGAATAAATATGTATACACTAGTGTTGCATATGTCTATGTGTGTTAGTCTTAGTGTACTCCACAGGAATAAATATGTATATACTAGTGTTGCATATGTATGTGTGTGTTAGTCTTAGTGTACTCCTCAAGAATAAATATGTATACACTATTGTTGCATATGTCTGTGTTTGTTAGTCTTAGTGTACTCAACAAGAATTAATATGCATACACTAGTGTTGCATATGTCTGTGTGTGTTAGTATTAGTGTAATCAACAAGAATAAATATGCATACACTAGTGTTGCATATGTCTATGTCTGTGTGAGTTAGTCTTAGTGTACTCCACAAGAATAAATATGTATACACTATTGTTGCATATGTCTGTGTGTGTTAGTCTTAGTGTACTCAACAAGAATTAATATGCATACACTAGTGTTGCATATGTCTGTGTGTGTTAGTATTAGTGTAATCAACAAGAATAAATATGCATACACTAGTGTTGCTTATGTCTATATGTGTTGGTCTTAGTGTACTCCACAGGAATAAATATGCATACACTAGTGTTGCATATGTCTGTGTGTGTTAGTCTTAGTGTACTCAACATGAATAAATATGCATACCCTATTGTTGCATATGTTTATGCGTGTTAGTCTTAGTGTACTCCACAGGAATAAATATGCATACACTAGGGTTGCATATGTCTCTGTGTGTTAGTCTTAGTGTAATCAACAAGAATAAATGTGCATACACTAGTGTTGCATATGTCTGCGTGTGTTAGTCTTAGTGTACTCCACAGGAATAAATATGCATAAACTAGTGTTGCATATGTCTGTGTGTGTTAGTCTTAATGTACTCCACAGGAATAAATATGCATACACTAGTGTTGCATATGTCTATGTCTGTGTGTGTGTGTTAGTCTTAGTGTATTCAACAAGAATAAATATGCATACACTAGTGTTGCATATGTCTGTGTGTGTTAGTCTTAGTGTACTCCACAGGAATAAATATGCATACACTAGTGTTGCATATGTCAATGTCTGTGTGTTAGTCTTAGTGTATTCAACAAGAATAAATATGCATACACTAGTGTTGCATATGTCTATGCGTGTTATTCTTAGTGTTCTCAACAAGAATAAATATGCATACACTAGTGTTGCATATGTCTGTGTGTGTTAGTCTTAGTGTACTCCACAAGAATAAATATGCATACACTAGTGTTGCTTATGTCTATGTCTGTGTGTGTTAGTCTTAGTGTATTCAACAAGAATAAATATGCATACACTAGTGTTGCATATGTCTGTGTGTGTTAGTCTTAGTGTACTCAACAAGAATAAATATGCATACACTAGTGTTGCATATGTCTGTGTGTGTTAGTCTTAGTGTACTCCACAGGAATAAATATGCATAAACTAGTGTTGCATATGTATGTGTGTGTTAGTCTTAGTGTACTCAACAAGAATAAATATGCATACACTAGTGTTGCATATGTCTGTGTGTGTTAGTCTTAGTGTAATCAAGAAGAATAAATGAGCATACACTAGTGTTGCATATGTCAGTGTGTGTTTTAGTCTTCGTGTACTCCACAGGAATAAATATGCATACACTAGTGTTGCTTATGTCTATGTATGTGTGTGTTAGTCTTAGTGTATTCAACACGAATAAATATGCATACACTAGTGTTGCATATGTCTATGCGTGTTAAACTTAGTGTACTCAACAAGAATAAATATGCATACACTAGTGTTGCATATGTCTATGCGTGTTAATCTTAGTGTACTCCATAGGAATAAATATGCATACACTAGTGTTGCATATGTTTAAGTGTGTTAGTCTTAGTGTACTCAACAAGAATAAATATGCATACACTAGTGTTGCATATGTCTATATGTGTTAGTCTTAGTGTACTCAACATGAATAAATATGCATACACTAGTGTTGCATATGTCTCTGTGTGTTAGTCTTATTATAGTCAACAAGAATAAATATGCATACACTAGTGTTGCATATGTCTGTGTGTGTTAGTCTTAGTGTACTCAACAAGAATAAATATGCAATAACTAGTGTTGCATATGTCTGTGTGTGTTAGTCTTTGTGTATTCAACAAGATTACATATACATACACTAGTGTTGCATATGTCTGTGTGTGTTAGTCTTATTGTAGTCAACAAGAATAAATATGCATACTCTAGTGTTACATATGTCTGTGTGTTTTAGCCTTAGTGTACTCAACAACAATTAATATGCATACACTAGTGTTGCATATGTTGTGTGTGTGTGTGTGTTAGTCTTAGTGTACTCAACAAGAATAAATATGCATACACTAGTGTTGCATATGTCTATATGTGTTAATCGTAGTGTAATCCACAGGAATAAATATGCATACACTAGTGTTGCATATGTCTATATGTGTTAATCGTAGTGTACTCCATAGGAATAAATATGCATACACTAGTGTTGCATATGTATATGCGTGTTAATCGTAGTGTTCTCCACAGGAATAAATATGCATACACTAGTGTTGCATATGTCTATGTGTGTTAGTCTTAGTGTACTCAACAAGAATAAATATGCATACACTAGTGTTGCATATGTCTATGTCTGTGTGTGTTAGTCTTAGTGTATTCAACATGAATATATATGCATACACTAGTGTTGCATATGTCTATGCGTGTTAGTCTTAGTGTACTCAACAAGAATAAATATGCATATACTAGTGTTGCATATGTGTATGTGTGTTAGTCTTAGTGTACTCTACAAGAATAAATATGCATACACTAGTGTTGCATATGTCTATGTCTGTGTGTGTTAGTCTTAGTGTATTCAACATGAATATATATGCATACACTAGTGTTGCATATGTCTATGCGTGTTAGTCTTAGTGTACTCAACAAGAATAAATATGCATACACTAGTGTTGCATATGTCTATGCGTGTTAGTCTTAGTGTACTCAACAAGAATATATATGCATACACTAGTGTTGCATATGTCTCTGAGTGTTAGTCTTATTGTAGTCAACAAGAATAAATATGCATACACTAGTGTTGCATATGTCTGTGTGTGTTAGTCTTAATGTACTCAACAAGAATTAATATGCATACACTAGTGTTGCATATGTCTATGCGTGTTAGTCTTAGTGTACTCAACAAGAATATATATGCATACACTAGTGTTGCATATGTCTGTGTGTGTTAGTCTTAGCGTACTCAACATGAATAAATATGCATACCCTATTGTTGCATATGTTTATGAGTGTTAGTCTTAGTGTACTCCACAGGAATAAATATGCATACACTAGTGTTGCATATGTCTATGTATGTGTGTGTTAGTCTTAGTGTATTCAACAAGAATAAATATGCATACACTAGTGTTGCATATGTATATTTGTGTTAGTCTTAGTGTACTCAACAAGAATAAATATGCATACACTGGTGTTGCATATGTCTCTGTGTGTTAGTCTTAGTGTACTCAACATGAATAAATATGCATACACTAGTGTTGCATATGTCTATATGAGTTAATCGTAGTGTACTACACAGGAATAAATATGCATAAACTAGTGTTGCAGATGTCTATATGAGTTAATCGTAGTGTACTACACAGGAATAAATATGCATACACTAGTGTTGCATATGTCTGTGTGTGTTAGTCTTAGTGTACTCAACATGAATAAATATGCATACACTAGTGTTGCATATGTATGTGGATGTTAGCCTTAGTGTACTCAACAAGAATAAATATGCATACACTAGTGTTGCATATGTCTCTGTGTGTTAGTCTTATTGTAGTCAACAAGAATAAATATGCATACACTAGTGTTGCATATGGCTGTGTGTGTTAGTCTTAGTGTACTCAACAAGTATAAATATGCATACACTAGTGTTGCATATGTCTATGTCTGTGTTTGTTAATCTTAGTGTACTCCACAGGAATAAATATGCATAGACTAGTGTTGCATATGTCTATGAGTGTTAGTCTTAGTGTACTCAACAAGAATAAATATGCATACACTAGTGTTGCATATGTCTATGCGTGTTAGTCTTAGTGTACTCAACAAGAATAAATATGCATACACTAGTGTTGCATATGTCTATTTGTGTTAGTCTTAGTGTACTCTACAAGAATAAATATGCATACACTAGTGTTGCATATGTCTGTGTGTGTTAGTCTTAGTGTACTCAACAAAAATAAATATGCATACACTAGTGTTGCATATGTCTATGTGTGTTAGTCTTAGTGTACTCCACAGGAATAAATATGCATACACTAGTGTTGCATATGTCTATGTGTGTTAGTCTTAGTGTACTCTACAAGAATAAATATGCATACACTTTTGTTGCATATGTCTGTGTGTTAGTCTTAATGTACTCCACAAGAATAAATATGTATACTCTATTGTTGCATATGTCTGTGTGTGTTAGTCTTAGTGTACTCCACATGAATAAATATGCATACACTAGGGTGGCATATGTCTGTGTGTGTGTTAGTCATAGTGTACTCAACAAGAATAAATATGCATACACTAGTGTTGCATATGTCTATGTATGTGTGTGTAAGTCTTAGTGTATACAACAAGAATAAATATGCATACACTATTGTTGCATATGTCTATGAGTGTTAGTCTTAGTGTACTCAACAAGAATAAATATGCATACACTAGTGTTGCATATGTCTATGAGTGTTAGTCTTAGTGTACTCAACAAGAATAAATATGCATACACTAGTGTTGCATATTTCTATGCGTCTTAGTCTTAGTGTACTGAACAAGAATAAATATGCATACACTAGTGATGCATATGTCTATGCGTGTTTGTCTTAGTGTACTCAACAAGAATATATATGCATACACTAGTGTTGCATATGTCTCTGTGTATTAGTCTTATTGTAGTCAACAAGAATAAATATGCATAAAATAGTGTTGCATATGTCTGTGTGTGTTAGTCTTTGTGTACTCAACAAGAATAAATATGAATATACTAGTGTTGCATATGTCTGTGTGTGTTAGTCTTAGTGTACTCAACAAGAATAAATATGCATACACTAGTGTTGCATATGTCTGTGTATGTTAGTCTTATTGTAGTCAACAAGAATAAATATGCATACACTAGTGTTGCATATGTCTGTGTGTGTTAGTCTTAGTGTACTCAACAAGAATTAATATGCATACACTAGTGTTGCATATGTATGTGTGTGTATGACTTAATGTACTCAACAATAATTAATGTACATACACTAGTGTTGCATATGTCCTTGTGTGTGTTAGTCTTAGTGTACTCCACAGGAATAAATATGCATACACTAGGGTTGCATATGTTTGTGTGTGTTAGTCTTAGTGTACTCAACAAGAATAAATAAGCATACACTAGTGTTGCATATGAATATGTCTGTGTTTGTAAGTCTTAGTGTATACAACAAGAATAAATATGCATAAACTAGTGTTGCATATGTCTATGTCTGTGTGTGTTAGTCTTAGTGTATTCAACAAGAATATATATGCATACGCTAGTGTTGCATATGTCTATGCGTGTTAGTCTTAGTGTACTCAACCAGAATAAATATGCATACACTTGTGTTGCATATGTCTATGCGTGTTAGTCTTAGTGTACTCAACAAGAATAAATATGCATACACTAGTGTTGCATATGTCTATGTGTGTTAGTCTTAGTGTACTCTACAAGAATAAATATGCATACACTAGTGTTGCATATGTCTGTGTGTGTTAGTCTTAGTGTACTCAACAAGAATAAATATGCATACACTAGCGTTGCATATGTCTATGTGTTAGTCTTAGTGTACTCCACAGGAATAAATATGCATACACTAGCGTTGCATATGTCTATGTCTGTGTGTGTTAGTCTTAGTGTATTCAACAAGAATAAATATGTATACACTAGTGTTGCCTATGTCTCTGTGTGTTAGTTTTAGTGTACTCCACATGAATAAATATGTATATACTAGTGTTGCATATGTCTGTGTATACTAGTCTTAGTGTATTCCACAGGAATAAATATGCATACACTAGTGTTGCATATGTCTATGTCTGTGTGTGTTAGTCTTAGTGTATTCAACAAGAATAAATATGCATACACTAGTGTTGCATATGTCTATGTCTGTGTGTGTTAGTCTTAGTGTATACAACAATAATAAATATGCATACACTAGTGTTGCATATGTCTATGTCTGTGTGTGTTAGTCTTAGTGTACTCAACAAGAATAAATATGAATACACTAGTGTTGCATATGTCTCTGTGTGTTAGTCTTATTGTAGTCAACAAGAATAAATATGCATACACTAGTGTTGCATATGTCTATGCGTGTTAGTCTTAGTGTACTCATCAAGAATAAATATGCATACACTAGTGTTGCATATGTCTATGTCTGTGTGTGTTAGTCTTAGTGTATACAACAATAATAAATATGCATACACTAGTGTTGCATATGTCTATGTCTGTGTGTGTTAGTCTTAGTGTACTCAACAAGAATAAATATGCATACACTAGTGTTGCATATGTATGTGTGTGTTAGTCTTAGTGTACTCAACAAGAATAAATATGCATACACTAGTGTTGCATATGTATGTGTGTGTTAGTCTTAGTGTACTCAACAAGAATTAATATGCATACACTAGTGTTGCATATGTCTGTGTGTGTTAGATTTAATGTACTCAACAAGAATAAATATGCATACACTAGTGTTGCATATGTCTATGCGTGTTAGTCTTAGTGTACTCAACAAGAATAGATATGCATAAACTAGTGTTGCATATGTCTATGCGTGTTAGTCTTAGTGTACTCAACAAGAATAAATATGCATACACTAGGGTTGCATATGTCTATGCGTGTTAATCTTAGTGTACTCAACAAGAATATATATGCATACACTAGTGTTGCATATGTATATGTGTGTTAGTCTTAGTGTACTCAACAAGAATATATATACATACACTAGTGTTGCATATGGCTGTGTGTGTTAGTCTTAGTGTACTCAACAAGAATAAATATGCATACACTAGTGTTGCATATGTCTGTGTGTGTGTTAGTCTTAGTGTACTCAACAAGAATAAATATGCATACACTAGTATTGCATATGTCTCTTTGTGTTAGTCTTATTTTATTCAACAAGAATAAATATGCATACACTAGTGTTGCATATGTCTGTGTGTGTTAGACTTAGTGTACTCAACAAGAATAAATATGCATACACTAGTATTGCATATGTCTCTTTGTGTTAGTCTTATTGTATTCAACAAGAATAAATATGCATACACTAGTGTTGCATATGTCTATATCTTTGTGTGTTAGTCTTAGTGTACTCAACATGAATAAATATACATACACTAGTGTTGCATATGTCTATGTGTGTTAATCTTAGTGTACTCCACAGGAATAAATATGCATACACTAGTGTTGCATATGTCTATGTGTGTTAGTCTTAGTGTACTCAACAAGAATATATATGCATATACTAGTGTTGCATATGTCTCTGTGTGTTAGTCTTATTGAGGTCAACAAGAATAAATATGCATACACTAGTGTTGCATATGTCTGTGTGTGTTAGACTTAGTGTACTCAACAAGAATAAATATGCATACACTAGTGTTGCATATGTCTGTGTGTGTTAGTCTTAGTGTACTCAACAAGAAATATGCATACACTAGTGTTGCATATGTCTGTGTGTGTGTTAGTCTAATTGAAGTCAACAAGAATAAATATGCATACACTAGTGTTGCATATGTCTCTGTGTGTTAGTCTTAGTGTACTCAACATGAATAAATAAACATACACTAGGGTTGCATATGTCTATATGTGTTAATCGTAGTGTACTCCACAGGAATAAATATGTATACACTAGTGTTGCATATGTCTGTGTATACTAGTCTTAGTGTACTCCACAGGAATACATATGCATACACTAGTGTTGCATATGTCTATATGTGTTAGTCTTAGTGTACTCAACATGAATAAATATGCATACACTAGTGTTGCATATGTCTATATGTGTTAATCGTAGTGTACTCCACGGGAATAAATATGCATACACTAGAGTTGCATATGTCTGTGTGTGTTAGTCTTAGTGTACTCAACATCATTAATATGCATAACCTATTGTTGCATATGTTTATGAGTGTTAGTCTTAGTGTACTCCACAGAAATAAATATGCATACACTAGGGTTGCATATGTCTATGTGTGCTAGTCTTAGTGTACTCAACAAGAATAAATGTGCATACACTAGTGTTGCGTATGTCCGTGTGTGTGTTAGTCTTAGTGTAATCCACAGGAATAAATATGCATACACTAGTGTTGCATATGTCTGTGTGTGTTAGTCTTAGTGTACTCAACAAGAATAAATATGCATACACTACGGTTGCATATGTCTGTGTGTGTTAGTCTTAGTGTACTCAACAAGAATAAATGTGCATACACTAGTGTTGCATATTTCTGTGTATACTAGTCTTAGTGTACTCCACAGGAATAAATATGCATACACTAGTGTTGCATATGTCTCTGTCTGTGTGTGTTAGTCTTAGTGTATTCAACAAGAATAAATGTGCATACACTAGTGTTGCATATGTCTATGCGTGTTAGTCTTAGTGTACTCAACAGGAATAAATATGCATACACTAGTGTTGCATATGTCTATATCTGTGTGTGTTAGTCTTAGTGTATTCAACAAGAATAAATATGCATACACTAGTGTTGCATATGTCTATGCGTGTTAGTTTTAGTGTACTCAACAAGAATAAATATGCATACACTAGTGTTGCATATGTCTGTGTATGTTAGTCTTAGTGTACTCAACAAGAATAAATATGCATACTCTAGCGTTGCATATGTCTATGCGTGTTAGTCTAAGTGTACTCAACAAAAATAAATATGCATACACTAGTGTTGCATATGTCTATGTGTGTTAGTCTTAGTGTACTCAACAAGAATATATATGCATACACTAGTGTTGCATATGTCTCTGTGTGTTAGTCTTATTGTAGTCAACAAGAATAAATATGCATACACTAGTGTTGCATATGTCTGTGTGTGTTAGTCTTAGTGTACTCAACAAGAATAAATATGCATACACTAGTGTTGCATATGTCTGTGTGTGTTAGTGATAGTGTACTCAACAAGAATAAATATGCATACACTAGTGTTGCATATGTCTGTGTGTGTTAGTCTTATTGTAGTCAACAAGAATAAATATGCATACACTAGTGTTACATATGTCTGTGTGTGTTAGTCTTAGTGTACTCAAAAAGAATTAATATGCATACACTAGTGTTGCATATGTCTGTGTGTTAGTCTTAGTGTACTCCACAGGAATACATATGCATACACTAGTGTTGCATATGTCTGTGTGTTAGTCTTAGTGTACTCAACAAGAATAAATATGCATACCCTATTGTTGCATATGTTTATGCGTGTTAGTCTTAGTGTACTCCACAGGAATAAATATGCATACACTAGGGTTGCATATGTCTGTGTGTGTTAGTCTTAGTGTACTCAACAAGAATAAATGTGCATACACTAGTGTTGCATATGTCCGTGTGTGTGTTAGTCTTAGTGTACTCCACAGGAATAAATATGCATACACTAGGATTGCATATGTCTGTGTGTGTTAGTCTTAGGGTAATCAACAAGAATAAATATGCATACACTAGTGTTGCATATGTCTATGTCTTTGTGTGTTAGTGTATACAACAAGAATAAATATGCATACACTAGTGTTGCATATGTTTATGCGTGTTAGACTTAGTTTACTCCACATGAATAAATATGCATACACTAGGGTTGCATATGTCTGTGTGTGTTAGTCTTAGTGTACTCCACAGGAATAAATATGCATACACTAGGATTGCATATGTCTGTGTGTGTTAGTCTTAGTGTACTCAACAAGAATAAATATGCATACACTAGTGTTGCATATGTCTATGTCTGTGTGTGTTAGTCTTAGTGTATTCAACAAGAATAAATATGTATACACTAGTGTTGCATATGTCTCTGTGTGTTAGTTTTAGTGTACTCCACAGGAATAAATATGTATATACTAGTGTTGCATATGTCTGTGTATACTAGTCTTAGTGTATTCCACAGGAATAAATATGCATACACTAGTGTTGCATATGTCTATGTCTGTGTGTGTTAGTCTTAGTGTATTCGACAAGAATAAATATGCATACACTAGTGTTGCATATGTCTATGCGTGTTAGTCTTAGTGTACTCATCAAGAATAAATATGCATACACCTGTGTTGCATATGTCTATGTCTGTGTGTGTTAGTCTTAGTGTATACAACAATAATAAATATGCATACACTAGTGTTGCATATGTCTATGTCTGTGTGTGTTAGTCTTAGTGTACTCAACAAGAATAAATATGAATACACTAGTGTTGCATATGTCTCTGTGTGTTAGTCTTATTGTAGTCAACAAGAATAAATATGCATAAACTAGTGTTGCATATGTCTATGCGTGTTAGTCTTAGTGTACTCATCAAGAATAAATATGCATACACTAGTGTTGCATATGTCTATGTCTGTGTGTGTTAGTCTTAGTGTATACAACAATAATAAATATGCATACACTAGTGTTGCATATGTCTATGTCTGTGTGTGTTAGTCTTAGTGTACTCAACAAGAATAAATATGAATACACTAGTGTTGCATATGTATGTGTGTGTTAGTCGTAGTGTACTCAACAAGAATAAATATGCATACACTACTGTTGCATATGTATGTGTGTGTTAGTCTTAGTGTACTCAACAAGAATTAATATGCATACACTAGTGTTGCATATGTCTGTGTGTGTTAGATTTAATGTACTCAACAAGAATAAATATGCATACACTAGTGTTGCATATGTCTATGCGTGTTAGTCTTAGTGTACTCAACAAGAATAGATATGCATAAACTAGTGTTGCATATGTCTATGCGTGTTAGTCTTAGTGTACTCAACAAGAATAAATATGCATACACTAGGGTTGCATATATCTATGCGTGTTAATCTTAGTGTACTCAACAAGAATATATATGCATACACTAGTGTTGCATATGTATATGTGTGTTAGTCTTAGTGTACTCAACAAGAATATATATACATACACTAGTGTTGCATATGGCTGTGTGTGTTAGTCTTAGTGTACTCAACAAGAATAAATATGCATACACTAGTGTTGCATATGTCTGTGTGTGTGTTAGTCTTAGTGTACTCAACAAGAATAAATATGCATACACTAGTATTGCATATGTCTCTTTGTGTTAGTCTTATTTTATTCAACAAGAATAAATATGCATACACTAGTGTTGCATATGTCTGTGTGTGTTAGTCTTAGTGTACTCAACAAGAATAAATATGCATACACTAGTATTGCATATGTCTCTTTGTGTTAGTCTTATTGTATTCAACAAGAATAAATATGCATACACTAGTGTTGCATATGTCTATATCTTTGTGTGTTAGTCTTAGTGTACTCAACATGAATAAATATACATACACTAGTGTTGCATATGTCTATGTGTGTTAATCTTAGTGTACTCCACAGGAATAAATATGCATACACTAGTGTTGCATATGTCTATGTGTGTTAGTCTTAGTGTACTCAACAAGAATATATATGCATACACTAGTGTTGCATATGTCTCTGTGTGTTAGTCTTATTGAGGTCAACAAGAATAAATATGCATACACTAGTGTTGCATATGTCTGTGTGTGTTAGACTTAGTGTACTCAACAAGAATAAATATGCATACACTAGTGTTGCATATGTCTGTGTGTGTTAGTCTAATTGAAGTCAACAAGGATAAATATGCATACACTAGTGTTGCATATGTCTGTGTGTGTTAGTCTTAGTGTACACAACAAGAAATATGCATACACTAGTGTTGCATATGTCTGTGTGTGTTAGTCTAATTGAAGTCAACAAGAATAAATATGCATACACTAGTGTTGCATATGTCTCTGTGTGTTAGTCTTAGTGTACTCAACATGAATAAATAAACATACACTAGGGTTGCATATGTCTATATGTGTTAATCGTAGTGTACTCCACAGGAATAAATATGTATACACTAGTGTTGCATATGTCTGTGTATACTAGTCTTAGTGTACTCCACAGGAATAAATATGCATACACTAGTGTTGCATATGTCTATATCTGTGTGTGTTAGTCTTAGTGTATTCAACAAGAATAAATGTGCATACACTAGTGTTGCATATGTCTATGCGTGTTAGTCTTAGTGTACTCAACATGAATAAATATGCATACACTAGTGTTGCATATGTCTATATGTGTTAATCGTAGTGTACTCCACGGGAATAAATATGCATACACTAGAGTTGCATATGTCTGTGTGTGTTAGTCTTAGTGTACTCAACATCATTAATATGCATAACCTATTGTTGCATATGTTTATGCGTGTTAGTCTTAGTGTACTCCACAGAAATAAATATGCATACACTAGGGTTGCATATGTCTATGTGTGTTAGTCTTAGTGTACTCAACAAGAATAAATGTGCATACACTAGTGTTGCGTATGTCCGTGTGTGTGTTAGTCTTAGTGTAATCCACAGGAATAAATATGCATACACTAGGGTTGCATATGTCTGTGTGTGTTAGTCTTAGTGTACTCAACAAGAATAAATATGCATACACTAGTGTTGCATATGTCTATGCGTGTTAGTCTTAGTGTACTCAACAAAAATAAATATGCATACACTAGTGTTGCATATGTCTGTGTGTGTTAGTCTTATTGTAGTCAACAAGAATAAATATGCATACACTAGGGTTGCATATGTCTATATGAGTTAATCGTAGTGTACTCCACAGGAATAAATATGCATACACTAGTGTTGCATATGTCTGTGTGTGTTAGTCTTAGTGTACTCAACATGAATAAATATGCATACACTAGTGTTGCATATGTCTGTGTGTGTTAGTCTTAGTGTACTCAACATGAATAAATATGCATACACTACGGTTGCATATGTCTGTTTGTGTTATCGTAGTGTACTCAACAAGAATAAATGTGCATACACTAGTGTTGCATATTTCTGTGTATACTAGTCTTAGTGTACTCCACAGGAATAAATATGCATACACTAGTGTTGCATATGTCTATGTCTGTGTGTGTTAGTCTTAGTGTATTCAACAAGAATAAATGTGCATACACTAGTGTTGCATATGTCTATGCGTGTTAGTCTTAGTGTACTCAACAGGAATAAATATGCATACACTAGTGTTGCATATGTCTATATCTGTGTGTGTTAGTCTTAGTGTATTCAACAAGAATAAATATGCATACACTAGTGTTGCATATGTCTATGCGTGTTAGTTTTAGTGTACTCAACAAGAATAAATATGCATACACTAGTGTTGCATATGTCTGTGTATGTTAGTCTTAGTGTACTCAACAAGAATAAATATGCATACTCTAGTTGCATATGTCTGCGTGTTAGTCTTAGTGTACTCAACAAGAATAAATATGCATACACTAGTGTTGCATATGTCTATGTGTGTTAGTCTTAGTGTACTCCACAGGAATAAATATGCATACACTAGTGTTGCATATGTCTGTGTGTGTTAGTCTTAGTGTACTCAACAAGAATAAATATGCATACACTAGTGTTGCATATGTCTGTGCGTGTTAGTCTTAGTGTACTCCACAGGAATAAATATGCATACACTAGTGTTGCATACTATGTCTGTGTGTGTTAGTCTTAGTGTACTCAACAAGAATAAATATGCATACACTAGGGTTGCATATGTCTGTGTGTGTTAGTCTTAGTGTACTCAACAAGAATAAATATGCATACACTAGTGTTGCATATGTCTATGTCTGTGTGTGTTAGTGTTAGTGTATTCAACAAGAATAAATATGCATACACTAGTGTTGCATATGTCTATGCGTGTTAGTCTTAGTGTACTCAACAAGAATAAATATACATACACTAGTGTTGCATATGTCTATCTGTGTGTGTTAGTCTTAGTGTACTCAACAAGAATAAATATGCATACACTAGTGTTGCATATGTCTATGTCTGTGTGTTAGTCTTAGTGTACTCAACAAGAATAAATATGCATACACTAGTGTTGCATATGTCTATGTGTGTTAGTCTTAGTGTACTCAACAAGAATAAATATGCATACACTAGTGTTGCATATGTTTATGCGTGTTAGTCTTAGTGTACTCCACAGGAATAAATATGCATACACTAGGGTTGCATATGTCTGTGTGTGTTAGTCTTAGTGTACTCAACAAGAATAAATGTGCATACACTAGTGTTGCATATGTCCGTGTGTGTTAGTCTTAGTGTACTCCACAGGAATAAATATGCATACACTAGGATTGCATATGTCTGTGTGTGTTAGTCTTAGTGTACTCAACAAGAATAAATATGCATACACTAGTGTTGCATATGTCTATGTCTGTGTGTGTTAGTGTTAGTGTATACAACAAGAATAAATATGCATACACTAGTGTTGCATATGTTTATGCGTGTTAGTCTTAGTGTACTCCACAGGAATAAATATGCATACACTAGGGTTGCATATGTCTGTGTGTGTTAGTCTTAGTGTACTCCACAGGAATAAATATGCATACACTAGGATTGCATATGTCTGTGTGTGTTAGTCTTAGTGTACTCAACAAGAATAAATATGCATACACTAGTGTTGCATATGTCTATGTTGTGTGTGTTAGTCTTAATGTACTCAACATGAATAAATATGCATACCCTATTGTTGCATATGTTTATGCGTGTTAGTCTTAGTGTACTCCACAGGAATAAATATGCATACACTAGGGTTGCATATGTCTGTGTGTGTTAGTCTTAGTGTACTCAACAAGAATAAATATGCATACACTAGTGTTGCATATGTCTGTGTGTGTTAGTCTTAGTGTACTCCACAGGAATAAATATGCATACACTAGGGTTGCATATGTCTGTGTGTGTTAGTCTTAGTGTACTCAACAAGAATAAATATGCATACACTAGTGTTGCATATGTCTATGTATGTGTGTGTTAGTCTTAATGTACTCAACATGAATAAATATGCATACCCTATTGTTGCATATGTTTATGCGTGTTAATCTTAGTGTACTCCACAGGAATAAATATGCATACACTAGGGTTGCATATGTCTGTGTGTGTTAGTCTTAGTGTACTCAACAAGAATAAATGTGCATACACTAGTGTTGCATATGTCCGTGTGTGTGTTAGTCTTAGTGTACTCCACAGGAATAAATATGCATACACTAGGATTGCATATGTCTGTGTGTGTTAGTCTTAGTGTACTCAACAAGAATAAATATGCATACACTAGTGTTGCATATGTCTATGTCTGTGTGTGTTAGTGTTAGTGTATACAACAAGAATAAATATGCATACACTAGTGTTGCATATGTCTATGCGTGTTGGTCTTAGTGTACTCAACAAGAATAAATATACATACACTAGTGTTGCATATGTCTATTTCTGTGTGTGTTAGTCTTAGTGTATACAACAAGAATAAATATGCATACACTAGTGTTGCATATGTCTATGTGTGTTAGTCTTAGTGTACTCATCAAGAATAAATATGCATACACTAGTGTTGCATATGTCTATGTCTGTGTGTGTTAGTCTTAGTGTACTCATCAAGAATAAATATGCATACACTAGTGTTGCATATGTCTATGCGTGTTAGTCTTAGTGTACTCAACAAGAATAAATATGCATACACTAGTGTTGCATATGTCTATGCGTGTTAGTCTTAGTGTACTCAACAAGAATAAATATGCATACACTAGTGTTGCATATGTCTGTGTGTGTTAGTCTTAGTGTACTCAACATGAATAAATATGCATACCCTATTGTTGCATATGTATGTGTGTGTTAGTCGTAGTGTACTCCACAAGAATAAATATGCATACACTAGTGTTGCATATGTCTGTGTGTGTTAGTCTTAGTGTACTCAACAAGAATAAATGTGCAAACACTAGTGTTGCATACTTATGTCTGTGTGTGTTAGTCTTAGTGTACTCCACAAGAATAAATATGCATACACTAGTGTTGCATATGTCTGTGTGTGTTAGTCTTAGTGTACTCAACAATAATAAATGTGCAAACACTAGTGTTGCATACTTATGTCTGTGTGTGTTAGTCTTAGTGTACTCAACAAGAATACATATGCATACACTAGTGTTGCATATGTCTGTGTGTGTTAGTCTTAGTGTACTCCACAGGAATACATATGCATACACTAGTGTTGCATACTTATGTCTGTGTGTGTTAGTCTTAGTGTACTCAACAAGAATACATATGCATACACTAGTGTTGCATATGTCTGTGTGTGTTAGTCTTAGTGTACTCCACAGGAATACATATGCATACACTAGTGTTGCATACTTATGTCTGTGTGTGTTAGTCTTAGTGTACTCAACAAGAATACATATGCATACACTAGTGTTGCATATGTCTGTGTGTGTTAGTCTTAGTGTACTCCACAGGAATACATATGCATACACTAGTGTTGCATATGTCTATGTCTGTGTGTGTTAGTCTTAGTGTACTCCACAGGAATACATATGCATACACTAGTGTTGCATATGTCTGTTTGTGTTAGTCTTAGTGTACTCCACAGGAATACATATGCATACACTAGTGTTGCATATGTCTATGTCTGTGTGTGTTAGACTTAGTGTACTCAACAAGAATACATATGCATACACTAGTGTTGCATATGTCTATGTCTGTGTGTGTTAGACTTAGTGTACTCAACAAGAATACATATGCATACACTAGTGTTGCATATTTCTATGCGTGTTAGTCTTAGTGTACTCAACAAGAATAAATATGCATACACTAGTGTTGCATATGTCTGTGTGTGTTAGTCTTATTGTACTCAACAAGAATAAATATGCATACACTAGTGTTGCATATGTCTGTGTGTGTTAGTCTTATTGTATTGGTGATATAATGGAGTAACATTCGACAGTTTGAGAAACACATATAAAACGTCTGGGAATTGTAGAAGCTTAATGTCATATATTCGTTGTAAAATATATATCTTGGAATGAATGAATAAGCTCCAATAAAATTAATATATATATATATAAAAATAATAATAATTTTAATTCAACGTTTCCTCCACGTTGGAATTCTTCAGGAATAATCATAGAAAAACAATTATGACGTCATCATAGTGACGTGATGTTAAAAAGATGAAATTATGCTGTGAACATTAATTACATTGCTATTTTTAATTTTTTGAACATTATGACAGTCAGTTTGAAGAAGGAAATACTGTTACAGTAAAACTATACCTCTAGATTTAGAAGACACGTTCTGTGGAGTGTATTCCGCGTTCAAAGCTGAAAGTGGAAATAGTATTTAGGGTTCTTACAACAAATATTAAATACAATAAGGGCACTTCAATTGAGGTCGCCATACACGATATGTTTTCTGTTATCTTGGTTGTGACACAGTACGTGACTGTGGGTATTCATTTAATTCATTGAGGTACTCTGTACTTACAATGATATCCCGGTTACATGTATCCTACTGACAATTCAGTAAATAACGTAATTTTAGATAAGAAGCTTTCATCATTAGTATGCTGTGTTATACTGTTTGTATATACATGTGTTATTAATGTGCTGTAAATAAGTTGCCGTACATGGGTGTGAAATATCTGTTGTTCTATATCGGTGTGAAATATTAGTTGTTCTATATCGGTGTGAAATATCAGTTGTTCTATATCGGTGTGAAATATCAGTTGTTCTATATCGGTGTGAAATATTAGTTGTTCTATATCGGTGTGAAATATGAGTTGTTCTATATCGGTGTGAAATATCAGTTGTCATATATCGGTGTGAAATATCAGTTGTTCTATGTCGGTGTGAAATATCAGTTGTCATATATCGGTGTGAAAAATCAGTTGTTCTATATCGGTGTGAAATATCAGTTGTTCTATATTGGTATGAAATATCAGTTGTTCTATATCGTTGTGAAATATCAGTTGTTCTATATCGTTGTGAAATATCAGTTGTTCTATATCGTTGTGAAATATCAGTTGTTCTATATCGTTGTGAAATATCAGTGGTTCTATATCGGTGTGAAATATCAGTTGTTCTATATCGGTGTGAAATATCAGTTGTTCTATGTCGATGTGAAATATCAGTTGTCTTGTGAAATATCAGTTGTTCTATATCGTTGTGAAATATCAGTTGTTCTATATCTGTGTGAAATATCAGTTGTCTTGTGAAATATCAGTTGTTCTATATCGTTGTGAAATATCAGTTGTCTTGTGAAATATCAGTTGTTCTATATCGTAGTGAAATATCAGTTGTTCTATATCTGTGTGAAATATCAGTTGTTCTATATCGGTGTGAAATATCAGTTGTTCTATATCGGTGTGAAATATCAATTGTTCTATATCGGTGTGAAATATCAGTTGCCATATATCGGTGTGAAATATCAGTTGTTCTATGTCGGTGTGAAATATCAGTTGCCATATATCGGTGTGACATATCAGTTGTTCTATATCGGTGTGAAATATCAGTTGTTCTATATTGGTGTGAAATATCAGTTGTTCTATATCGGTGTGAAATATCAGTTGCCATATATCGGTGTGAACTATCAGTTGTTCTATGTCGGTGTGAAATATCAGTTGCCATATATCGGTGTGAAATATCAGTTGTTCTATATCGGTGTGAAATGTCAGTTGTTCTATATCGGTGTGAAATATCAGTTGTTCTATATCGGTGTGAAATATTAGTTGCCATATATCGATGTGAAATATCAGTTGTTCTATATTGGTGTGAAATATCAGTTGTTCTATATCTGTGTGAAATATCAGTTGTTCTATATCGGTGTGAAATATCAGTTGCCATATATCGGATGTGAAATATCAGTTTCCATATATCGGTGTGAAATATCAGTTGTTCTATATCGGTGTGAAATATCAGTTGTCATATATCGATGTAAAATATCAGTTATTCTATAATATCGGTGTGAACTATCAGTTGTTCTATATCGATGTGAATACCTCAATATATATAATTATGACTTGCATAGTTAAATGGTAGATATAATCATAATAAGAATAATAACTTATATACTTACTGTTAAGCCACGTCAATGGACGGTAATAGCAAAAGTCAAATATTGGTGTTAGTCCAGGAGTCCCATTGTCTCCTGTTTCAAGTAGCAGTGATTCCCTCAAAACTACGTGTTCTCGTATTTCCGGACATGATCGGTTTTCATTCTGTAAAATAAATCAACTCGTGTATAATCAATGAAATATTGAGAATTATAATAGTTTTAAGATCTTATCGAAGTCGATATACATGAACATTTTACAGACTGAACAATTGTCAGTGGTGTGGTATACTGATCAAACGAACAATACAAGAAAGAAAACATAGCGTTAATATCAACATGAATAAGACAGAGCCAGAACAATATAGGTGTTATATGATTGGAGGAAACGATTAATAAATACATGTTGTTTGTGTGTGTGGTTTAATGTCGCACCAGCAGCTTAGGTCAGTCGGTGACGCATCAACTATGATTGGTGGAAGAAGAGTCTTGGAGCCCCATCTGAGTTGCATTTCCAATATTGCAGCTGTATATCGATTTTGAAACACTTAATATCTAATTGTGGGACATATACAATCAGGACTGTCAAGGGTTGACGATATGCAGTTTGTAATTTAGGGGATTCTGTCCATCAAGCAATGTATCTTGTCTATTATGGCCCTTCAATAGTCAGGGCAGTCAGAAACACGGACGATAAACGATGCAGAGGAGTACATATACAAAGCTCAACATCCCACTTCCAGTTCGGTCGTTGCCGATGAACGTGCACGTATACGTACAATACAGGATATATGTTCAGGTAAATATATAATTAACATTGTTTCTAGTGTGAGATGTACACCTTAAACTAGCCCCACCCAAGATGCCAATGACACGTCAGGAGGATGAGTAAACGCAAAGTTCATCTATGGTGACTGATATTACAGCATTGCTCGGGAACATTTATAAGGCCGCATCAGCGAGTGTTGTTACTACTGAGGATATTCATGCTGAATCCAATACTATATAAGAATGCGACATCAATAACTTAGCTTACGTGTACATGGTGGCATTACTACACAATGCACACAGAGTAATCTTAGGATGAGTGAGTTTGAGACACATTCAGAAATAAAATGTCCGCTAAGGGAAGTAGGAGTAGATATGCGGGTGAACAATGACTCGTTTAAGTTACGAAAGGAAATGGACCTAAAGGTCAGTGGTGTAAGAGTGGAAATGAACGTGGAATTGGACACAACTAATGAGCAACTTGATAAATTGGTGCGTCTGAAAACCACACGGGAGAGAGGGTCTGATAGGAGAAAGAATGATATTATTCGCAAGTTACCGGACTCTAAAAACGTAACCCTCAGAAAGAAAGTCGGTAATCATTTCAATGATGGACACAGATAGAATGTTGCTATTGAGTCAACTGAACGGAATGGGTCGCGAACTGACTGAAGTAGTGCCGGGCGTGGTAGTGGTAATACTAAAACATAATATTGACATTTTACACAACAAATTTAAACTCAATGATAAACCTCACAACAAGATTGTCATACACAATGAAACAACACATGCAGATAGACTTGTATATGCTACGTGTCGTTCGCTGGAGAGAGCCTGCATACCACGTGATAGTGACATCAATATAGAGATATGCCTCTATGTCATATGCTTCCAAAGATACTTTTATCTGCTAATTTTCGTTCGCTGGTGAATGCATACAAATCATGGGATAGTGACATCAATATAGAGGGGTTCACGCGTGATTGCATAGTCAGATGATTATCATGCCAGTAACAGCCACGGTATAGGGAGCAGTGTGGCACATGGTATTATTAACCCGTCACAAAATCTAGTACTACTGTCCTACGAGATCATTTATTATATCGATGGGTATGAGTGGCTCCATGTATGTAAGCCATACTGTTATATATTAAACAATATGTCATCAAGATGGTCAGAGCAGAATAATAGTATTGATGATGAACAGAATGGTTTTCGCAAGCATAGAAGTACCACTGATCATCTGACTCTCGACATGATTTAATTCATGTACTATGG
The DNA here is from genome assembly GCA_014843695.1 of Archivesica marissinica. Taxonomy (NCBI): domain Eukaryota; kingdom Metazoa; phylum Mollusca; class Bivalvia; order Venerida; family Vesicomyidae; genus Archivesica; species Archivesica marissinica. The sequence goes on along the minus strand of CM026388.1, from coordinate 8,874,934 downwards.
ACTACGTTTAGCATTACAAATACTGGTTGACCGCATATGTGAGGTCGTGCATGTGTCTGTGTTAATAGCTTCGAAACTGGCTGGTTTGATGTGCATTTAGGTATACGCCAAGGTTGTTGTTTACCACCTGTATTATTCAGTATCTATATACATGGTTTTGTATACACAGTTAAAGCCTGTGTGCTTGGTGTATATATTGGCAACAGCGAAACAATGCTTGTTATTCTGTATGCATATGACAGTGTTCAAATTGCAGAGTGTTGGGGAGACCTGCAGACTATGTGTTTTCTTTGACTGTTGTAAGGTATACGCCAAACGCAGCAGTCACCGGAGAGATTGGTTAGCTCAAGACTTTGGATGACAATGGCAGACTGGAGGAACGTGTATATGTTGCATTATAGAGATGACATGCATCTAACAACACATGGTTGTTTAATATGTTATGATGTTACTTCACCAATTGTAAAACAAAGTATGATATCAAGATTGTTTAATACCACCTGGATGTATACACTTACTGCTGAAGTTTCTGTTCGATGTTATGGCGATACTAAGCTCAGAAAATATAAATTATTAACACTAGTAATATCTACAGAGCGTTATACAATATGTTATTCAAGAACTGTACATAACACAGCAATAATTTCAACAACACAGTTATGATTGGGAGAAAGTTACATAGTAACTTATTCGAATCGCTTTCCTTAAATACAAGTACATACACACATGACACTATCATTTAATCTGAAATATTTTATAATGCTATATATAATCCTTATCATGCTATAAAGAGAATTTAATTGGAATATTTCGTTTTGATATAAAAGGACGAGAGAAAAAAGACACAAGACCCAATACACGATACTATGCTTTTGATATGTCACATAATACCGCTCGCAGTTCATTGTTCACGTCAACAGCCTTGCAAACGCCATTGTAGATGAACACAAGTTGGTTGATTGTCCTACCAGGATTGGTATCTAGTAATATGTAGGTCGGATAGTGATACGAGGGTATATACTTAGGTCGGATAGTGAAACCAGGGTATATATGTAGGTCGGGTAGTGAAACCAGGGTATATATGTAGGTCGAATAGTGAAACCAGGGTATATATGTAGGTCGGGTAGTGAAACCAGGGTATATATGTAGGTCGGGTAGTGATACGAGGGTATATATGTAGGTCGGGTAGTGAAACCAGGGTATATATGTAGGTGGGATAGTGAAACCAGGGTATATATGTAGGTCGGGTAGTGATACGAGGGTATATATGTAGGTCGGGTAGTGAAACCAGGGTATATATGTAGGTGGGATAGTGAAACCAGGGTATATATGTAGGTCGGATAGTGAAACCAGGGTATATATGTAGGTCGGGTAGTGAAACCAGGGTATATATGTAGGTCGGGTAGTGAAACCAGGGTATATATGTAGGTCGGTAGTGAAACCAGGTATATATGTAGGTCGGATAGTGAAACCAGGGTATATATGTAGGTCGGATAGTGAAACCAGGGTATATATGTAGGTCGGGTAGTGAAACCAGGGTATATATGTAGGTCGGGTAGTGAAACCAGGGTATATATGTAGGTCGGGTAGTGAAACCAGGGTATATATGTAGGTCGGGTAGTGAAACCAGGGTATATATGTAGGTCGGGTAGTGAAACCAGGGTATATATGTAGGTCGGATAGTGAAACCAGGGTATATATGTAGGTCGGGTAGTGAAACCAGGGTATATATGTAGGTCGGGTAGTGAAACCAGGGTATATATGTAGGTCGGGTAGTGAAACCAGGGTATATATGTAGGTCGGATAGTGAAACCAGGGTATATATGTAGGTCGGATAGTGAAACCAGGGTATATAATGTAGGTCGGGTAGTGAAATCAGCGTATATATATGTAGGTCGGATAGTGAAACCAGGGTATATATGTAGGTCGGGTAGTGAAACCAGGGTAAATATGTAGGTCGGATAGTGATACGAGGGTATATATGTAGGTCGGGTAGTGAAACCAGGGTAAATATGTAGGTCGGGTAGTGAAACCAGGGTAAATATGTAGGTCGGGTAGTGAAACCAGGGTAAATATGTAGGTCGGGTAGTGAAACCAGCGTATATATGTAGGTCGGGTAGTGAAACCAGGGTACATATGTAGGTGGGGTAGTGAAACCAGGGTATATATGTAGGTGGGGTAGTGACAATTTTAGAATGAATAGTTGTTCAGGCTACTCTTAGTATGCTTGTATTTATATTTCAGCAAATGTGTCCAAGTTGTCAGAGGCAATGAGCGAGTTCCAGTCTTGTTTTGTTGAGATTACATGTTCTGAGTGGTCTGTAAAGAACAGATCTAACAGAGAATGTGAACGTTCTGTATAGTGGGTTGTATCAGTGATATGTTGTTTGGAATTGTAAGATGACATGAGTCTAGTTACATTGCTTGGCTGTGAGCTTAGGGAATGCATATTAAAGTCACCAGCGACGATGACATTGTCTGCTGTTGTATTGTGGACTATGTCAGTACTTGTTTCAAGTAGTGTCCAGTGTTCATTATTGGAATATTGAGGTATATAATATCCACCGATTAGTATTCTCTTATGTTGGATAGCAAGCTCAATCCAAACAGTTTCGAGATCAGCACTTTCAATATCGTTTCTGTGCGACGCAGAAAGGCCGACCGGGTTTAGGAATTATTTTATTTTAGTCAATACAAATGTTCGGGTCTGGTATAACATTCTTTCTTGAGGTAAACACAATCAGCACATCGGTCAGGCTAATTATGTGTCACCGACAAGTACTTGTTTTAGAAATTATCAGCATGAATTTGCAATTTACCATGATAGATGATGTAAACATTGTTAGTTGTAACTATGTACTGTAGGGGTTTGGTGTAGTTGTGAGACCAAATACCCAGTTAGCTCACTCGGTTCTTGGTATATCACCAAGTTAGAGTTATGTGGGTCGTGGGTTCAAGCCCCAAATCAGGTGCACAATTTACCTTCTTTAACTAGTGTGACGTCCGTGTCCCAGTGGTAGAACGTCATATTTGGAATCGAAGGGTTCCAGGTTCGATACTCGGTCAAGACATGAATGTAGTGTCATTGAGCAAAGCATCTTACACACATTGCTTAGTACTGGTTAACCCGTCTATGTCTGCCCAGGAAAACATGTCTCGGTCCCGCAAGGGATTTGACAGAAACGGAACAAATGTACAACCAAAAGCTATAATTTGAATACATGCCTACCCAAATAAAATCTAGCAAGCAGGTTGTCTAGCTCTTCTGATGGTATGGTTTCTATGGGTCTGATTTCAATCACCCCAAAGTCCTAATCTTGGTAAATGTTCATGTCGCTACGAGTTTTGTAGATTGTATTTTTGCAGCGGTTGTCATTAATAAATGTGTCGGTATCCTCGTCGGTTACCGGAACAAATCTTGAAGTTGATGCCTCCTCACTAACTGGCTCAAGATGCAATAAATCATCGGCTAACAGTTTGAGCTTCATCGTCACTCTTCACTACCTGGTATTTCTACTTTCTGTTTAGTGTTTGTAAACACAGCCAGATGACGTGAGAAGTTCTGAACTGTGTGTATTGCAAACGCTAGGCCTATTACAACTAAAATTTAATCAATTCTAAATTGCCATGACCAAATAAAGATCGCTATTACACTCTTTTTTAAAGATTCTAGCTAACAAAGTAGCAACAATTAAGAACGAGTTTTTTGTTAGTTTCCAAGATGGCGATTGCAAAATAATTTCGTCAAGCAATCTCATACAGGCCGAGGTTTAACAACCAATCAGAGTTCGACATTTTCATACAGGCTGCGTAAATCTCATATTGGCCGTGCTAGATCGATAATGGTCGAGTTAAGCATCGATACTGACGAGCTCACGCTCGTATTGCACTAACAAATGACGTCATGTAGCAGACAATATTCTATAGTCAATTAATAAAGTTCCCTATTGACCAAACTCGTTCCATATTGGCCGTGATAGTTCTAGATTGGCATTGCTTGCTAGTTCCACATTGGTCGTACTATTTCCTTATAGGTCGTGCAAGTTGAACACATAGGCCATGCAAGTTCCATATTGGCCGTGCAACTCCCACATTGGTCGTGCTAATTCCATATTGGTCGTGCTAATTCAATATTGCTCGTGCAAGTTCCAAATATGCCGTGCAAGTTCCATATTGGCCGTGCGATTCTCACATTTGTCGTGCTAATTCCATAACTTAAACTACACCATCGTGCATTGTATTTCTTAAATCCATCAATGCAATTATCATCATTATGTATGTCTGATGATCTGTCATAACTTATGTGATTGTTAATTATGTGAAGTACATGTATTTTGTATGTAACTATATATTTGTATGTATTGCTTGCAGAAAAGGCAGCTAAGGCTGGACATTATCTGGTGATAATATACGCAGTAGACACGTATAGCGATTTTTATTTTTTGCCGATCTCGACCCCACACCCATAGTGCTCGCCAGCAATTTGCCACACTAGTAACAAGTGCACTTGGATTAGGAAAAACATGAGTTTGTACATACCTTTATAACGATAAACGGCGTTGTATATATTGTTTGGTTAATGAAATCAGTTCCACCATTCAATCGAACACACAGTTTTAAGGTTAGGATAACTGGAATAGAAAACATATGCATGTGTCGTATGACAGACCTCAATGCTGTTTTAATATATTAAAATGTATTAAGCTAATCAAAAAAGTAGGTGATTACTAAATTGCAGTGTTTTCCTTGACTTACTTCAATGTCGGCGTAGATAAGCCGGCATATATTTATTCAGGTAAAAGTAAGTCAAGTCAAAACACTGTAATTTAAAAACAACCTTGGTTTCTGATTAGCTTAATACATTTCTATATGTTCATACGGCATTACGTTCTGTCCTACGACACATGCATACACAGGTAGAACGTCTATGTTCACGAGAACCTATATTTATTAATACAGCTTTCTTGTTCTTGTGATTATGAAACAAGTTCTTTACCACATTAGCTTAGTTGTTATCGAGACCTCATCCTTTATGGAATCCATCATGCGTGAAAAGGGAAGATGCCATGTTGACTTAGGACAACTCCAATGTAGTTCTGGAGGGGCTCGAGCTCACAAACTCTCGATTAGCGGACAGAGAATCAATTACACCACGAGAAAAATGAATTAAACAATTCTCCATTAAGGACATTCCGCATAAGTCTATATGTGGCCGGCATCTTGGCTTGCCAAATGTGGGGTATGAGAGGGAATGAGAGAAGTTATCATAATAAACAGCTGAACACTAAATGCACCTAAATTGCATAAGCTATGCATAAGCATATTATGCAATGAATGATTTAGTTTTCTAAGTGAAAGAATATACTAGCTAGTACTGTTTTTAAACAGTGGACTATGGCATATTCTATGTCACTGCTTTCGAATTCCTCAGCGGTTGGAGATACTTTTGTATTTTCGCTATTATCGGACAATCGTGAACAGTTAATAATAAAGTAATATTGTATAGTGAATTTAGTTTATCTGTAGCTTTTTATTGATAGCAAACAAAACGAAATTGAACATTATACCTGAACTATTTCTTATAACGTTCACAATAACATATTGGTTATGCGGTTGTGTATTGCAGAGAAATGAGGCTCCCAGTATGGCCAGTTAAACTGAATTAGTCTATACACATTTATTTTAGCTCGATTGCGAAACAAGTTCTTTCAACTTATATTAATCACTCTCGAGACCACATTCCTGATGGAATCCATCGCCACGAGGTAGAGAGAAGAGCCAACGTGGCATTTAAATGCCTTGCCTAAGGGCACGATAGTAACGGCTGAAAATGAATTAAATCTGATAACAATAATTATTATATTAGTCATAATAATTGGAAATAATAAATGAAAAAGAAGAGCTTAATGCCACACATGGCAATACAAATTTCTGTGAAATAAATTCATATATTACACTAAAACACTCTAATATCCTCTATATCTTTCGGTGTATAATCGGTGAAATAAATTCATATATTACACTAACACACTCTACTATCCTCTATATCTTTCGGTGTATAATCGGTGAAATAAATTCATATATTACACTAAAACACTCTAATATCCTCTACATGTATATCTTTAAAACTGAATTTCTGCAAGTTTGTCAATATCAAGTATTCTGCCATTGGTCATCAAGTATTTGTTGGTTGGTGTAAGAGTTTGATTTATGGATATTACTGATCTACAGCACTTGGTAGAGGTTGATGTAAGGATATTACTGACCTACAACACTTGGTAGAGGTTGATATAAGGATATTACTGATCTACAACACTTGATAGAGGTTGATGTAAGGATATTACTGACAAACAACACTTGGTAGAGGTTGATGTAAGGATATTACTGACCTACAACACTTGGTAGAGGTTGATATAAGGATATTACTGACATACAACACCTGGTAGAGGTTGATGTAAGGATATTACTGATCTACAACACTTGGTAGAGGTTGATATAAGGATATTACTGACATACAACACTTGGTAGAGGTTGATATAAGGATATTACTGATCTACAACACTTGGTAGAGGTTGATGTAAGGATATTACTGACATACAGCACTTGGTAGAGGTTGATGTAAGGATATTACTGACATACAACACTTGGTAGAGGTTGATGTAAGGATATTACTGACATACAACACTTGGTAGAGGTTGTGTAAGGATATTACTGACTACAACACTTGGTAGAGGTTGATGTAAGGATATTACTGACTACACACTGTAGAGGTTGATGTAAGGATATTACTGACATACAACACTTGGTAGAGGTTGATGTAAGGATATTACTGACATACATCACTTGGTAGAGGTTGATGTAAGGATATTACTGACATACAACACTTGGTAGAGGTTGATGTAAGGATATTACTGACATACAACACTTGGTAGAGGTTGATGTAAGGATATTACTGACATACAACACTTGGTAGAGGTTGATGTAAGGATATTACTGACATACAACACTTGGTAGAGGTTGATGTAAGGATATTACTGACATACAACACTTGGTAGAGGTTGATGTAAGGATATTACTGATCTACAACACTTGGTAGAGGTTGATGTAAGGATATTACTGACATACAACACTTGGTAGAGGTTGATGTAAGGATATTACTGATCTACAACACTTGGTAGAGGTTGATGTAAGGATATTACTGACATACAACACTTGGTAGAGGTTGATGTAAGGATATTACTGACATACAACACTTGGTAGAGGTTGATGTAAGGATATTACTGACCTACATCACTTGGTAGAGGTTGATGTAAGGATATTACTGACCTACAGCACTTGGTAGAGGTTGATGTAAGGATATTACTGACATACATCACTTGGTAGAGGTTGATGTAAGGATATTACTGACCTACAACACTTGGTAGAGGTTGATGTAAGGATATTACTGACCTACATCACTTGGTAGAGGTTGATGTAAGGATATTACTGACCTACATGACTTGGTAGAGGTTGATGTAAGGATATTACTGATCTACAACACTTGGTAGAGGTTGATGTAAGGATATTACTGACATACAACACTTGGTAGAGGTTGATGTAAGGATATTACTGACATACAGCACCTGGTAGATGTTGATGTAAGGATATTACTGACCTACATGACTTGGTAGAGGTTGATGTAAGGATATTACTGATCTACAACACTTGGTAGAGGTTGATGTAAGGATATTACTGACATACAGCACCTGGTAGATGTTGATGTAAGGATATTACTGACCTACATGACTTGGTAGAGGTTGATGTAAGGATATTACTGATCTACAACACTTGGTAGAGGTTGATGTAAGGATATTACTGACATACAACACTTGGTAGATGTTGATGTAAGGATATTACTGACATACAGCACTTGGTAGAGGTTGATGTAAGGATATTACTGACATACAACACTTGGTAGAGGTTGATGTAAGGATATTACTGATCTACAACACTTGTTAGAGGTTGATGTAAGGATATTACTGACCTACATGACTTGGTAGAGGTTGATGTAAGGATATTACTGATCTACAACACTTGGTAGAGGTTGATGTAAGGATATTACTGACCTACATGACTTGGTAGAGGTTGATGTAAGGATATTACTGACCTACATGACTTGGTAGAGGTTGATATAAGGATATTACTGACATACATCACTTGGTAGAGGTTGATGTAAAGATATTACTGACCTACAACACTTGGTAGAGGTTGACGTAAGGATATTACTGACCTACATGACTTGGTAGAGGTTGATGTAAGGATATTACTGACCTACATGACTTGGTAGAGGTTGATGTAAGGATATTACTGACCTACATGACTTGGTAGAGGTTGATGTAAGGATATTACTGACCTACATCACTTGGTAGAGGTTGATGTAAGGATATTACTGACATACAACACTTGGTAGAGGTTGATGTAAGGATATTACTGACCTACAACACTTGGTAGAGGTTGATGTAAGGATATTACTGACATACAGCACTTGGTAGAGGTTGATGTAAGGATATTACTGACATACAACACTTGGTAGAGCTTGATGTAAGGATATTACTGACATACAGCACTTGGTAGAGGTTGATGTAAGGATATTACTGACATACAGCACCTAGTAGAGGTTGATGTAAGGATATTACTGACATACAACACTTGGTAGAGGTTGATGTAAGGATATTACTGACATACAGCACCTGGTAGAGCTTGATGTAAGGATATTACTGATCTACAACACTTGGTAGATGTTGATGTAAGGATATTACTGATCTACAGCACCTGGTAGAGGTTGATGTAAGGATATTACTGACATACAGCACCTGGTAGAGGTTGATGTAAGATATTACTGACATACAGCACCTGGTAGAGGTTGATGTAAGGATATTACTGACATACAGCACCTGGTAGAGGTTGATGTAAGGATATTACTGACATACAGCACCTGGTAGAGGTTGATGTAAGGATTACTGATCTACAACACTTGGTAGAGGTTGATGTAAGGATATTACTGACATACAACACTTGGTAGAGGTTGTTGTAAGGATATTACTGACATACAACACCTGGTAGAGGTTGTTGTAAGGATATTACTGACATACAACACTTGGTAGAGGTTGTTGTAAGGATAGTACTGACATACAACACTTGGTAGAGGTTGTTGTAAGGATAGTACTGACATACAACACTTGGTAGAGGTTGTTGTAAGGATAGTACTGACCTACATGACTTGGTAGAGGTTGATGTAAGGATATTACTGACATACAGCACCTGGTAGAGGTTGATGTAAGGATATTACTGACCAACATGACTTGGTAGAGGTTGATGTAAGGATATTACTGATCTACAACACTTGGTAGAGGTTGATGTAAGGATATTACTGACATACATAACTTGGTAGAGGTTGATGTAAGGATATTACTGATCTACAACACTTGGTAGAGGTTGATGTAAGGATATTACTGACATACAGCACTTGGTAGAGGTTGATGTAAGGATATTACTGACATACAACACTTGGTAGAGGTTGATGTAAGGATATTACTGACATACAGCACTTGGTAGAGGTTGATGTAAGGATATTACTGACATACAGCACCTAGTAGAGGTTGATGTATGGATATTACTGACATACAACACTTGGTAGAGGTTGATGTAAGGATATTACTGACATACAGCACCTGGTAGAGCTTGATGTAAGGATATTACTGATCTACAACACTTGGTAGATGTTGATGTAAGGATATTACTGATCTACAGCACCTGGTAGAGGTTGATGTAAGGATATTACTGACATACAGCACCTGGTAGAGGTTGATGTAAGATATTACTGACATACAGCACCTGGTAGAGGTTGATGTAAGGATATTACTGACATACAGCACCTGGTAGAGGTTGATGTAAGGATATTACTGACATACAGCACCTGGTAGAGGTTGATCTAAGGATATTACTGACCAACATGACTTGGTAGAGGTTGATGTAAGGATATTACTGATCTACAACACTTGGTAGAGGTTGATGTAAGGATATTACTGACATACAACACTTGGTAGAGGTTGTTGTAAGGATATTACTGACATACAACACCTGGTAGAGGTTGTTGTAAGGATATTACTGACATACAACACTTGGTAGAGGTTGTTGTAAGGATAGTACTGACATACAACACTTGGTAGAGGTTGTTGTAAGGATAGTACTGACATACAACACTTGGTAGAGGTTGTTGTAAGGATAGTACTGACCTACATGACTTGGTAGAGGTTGATGTAAGGATATTACTGACATACAGCACCTGGTAGAGGTTGATGTAAGGATATTACTGACCAACATGACTTGGTAGAGGTTGATGTAAGGATATTACTGATCTACAACACTTGGTAGAGGTTGATGTAAGGATATTACTGACATACATAACTTGGTAGAGGTTGATGTAAGGATATTACTGATCTACAACACTTGGTAGAGGTTGATGTAAGGATATTACTGACATACAGCACTTGGTAGAGGTTGATGTAAGGATATTACTGACATACAACACTTGGTAGAGGTTGATGTAAGGATATTACTGACATACAGCACTTGGTAGAGGTTGATGTAAGGATATTACTGACATACAGCACCTAGTAGAGGTTGATGTATGGATATTACTGACATACAACACTTGGTAGAGGTTGATGTAAGGATATTACTGACATACAGCACCTGGTAGAGCTTGATGTAAGGATATTACTGATCTACAACACTTGGTAGATGTTGATGTAAGGATATTACTGATCTACAGCACCTGGTAGAGGTTGATGTAAGGATATTACTGACATACAGCACCTGGTAGAGGTTGATGTAAGATATTACTGACATACAGCACCTGGTAGAGGTTGATGTAAGGATATTACTGACATACAGCACCTGGTAGAGGTTGATGTAAGGATATTACTGACATACAGCACCTGGTAGAGGTTGATGTAAGGATATTACTGACCAACATGACTTGGTAGAGGTTGATGTAAGGATATTACTGATCTACAACACTTGGTAGAGGTTGATGTAAGGATATTACTGACATACAACACTTGGTAGAGGTTGTTGTAAGGATATTACTGACATACAACACCTGGTAGAGGTTGTTGTAAGGATATTACTGACATACAACACTTGGTAGAGGTTGTTGTAAGGATAGTACTGACATACAACACTTGGTAGAGGTTGTTGTAAGGATAGTACTGACATACAACACTTGGTAGAGGTTGATGTAAGGATATTACTGACCTACATGACTTGGTAGAGGTTGATGTAAGGATATTACTGACCTACATGACTTGGTAGAGGTTGATGTAAGGATATTACTGACATACAGCACTTGGTAGAGGTTGTTGTAAGGATAGTACTGACCTACATGACTTGGTAGAGGTTGATGTAAGGATATTACTGACATACAGCACTTGGTAGAGGTTGATGTAAGGATATTACTGATCTACAACACTTGGTAGAGGTTGATGTAAGGATATTACTGACATACAGCACTTGGTAGAGGTTGATGTAAGGATATTACTGACATACAGCACTTAGTAGAGGTTGATGTAAGGATATTACTGACATACAACACTTGGTAGAGGTTGATGTAAGGATATTACTGACATACATCACTTGGTAGAGGTTGATGTAAGGATATTACTGACCTACAACACTTGGTAGAGGTTGATGTAAGGATATTACTGACATACAACACTTGGTAGAGGTTGATGTAAGGATATTACTGACATACAACACTTGGTAGAGGTTGATGTAAGGATATTACTGACATACAACACTTGGTAGAGGTTGATGTAAGGATATTACTGATCTACAACACTTGGTAGAGGTTGATGTAAGGATATTACTGACATACAGCACTTGGTAGAGGTTGATGTAAGGATATTACTGACATACAACACTTGGTAGAGGTTGATGTAAGGATATTACTGACATACATCACTTGGTAGAGGTTGATGTAAGGATATTACTGACATACAACACTTGGTAGAGGTTGATGTAAGGATATTACTGACATACAACACTTGGTAGAGGTTGATGTAAGGATATTACTGACATACAACACCTGGTAGAGGTTGATGTAAGGATATTACTGACATACATCACTTGGTAGAGGTTGATGTAAGGATATTACTGACATACAACACTTGGTAGAGGTTGATGTAAGGATATTACTGACATACAACACTTGGTAGAGGTTGATGTAAGGATATTACTGACATACAACACTTGGTAGAGGTTGATGTAAGGATATTACTGACATACAACACTTGGTAGAGGTTGATGTAAGGATATTACTGATCTACAACACTTGGTAGAGGTTGATGTAAGGATATTACTGACATACAGCACCTGGTAGAGGTTGATGTAAGGATATTACTGACATACAGCACTTGGTAGAGGTTGATGTAAGGATATTACTGACATACAGCACTTGGTAGAGGTTGATGTAAGGATATTACTGATCTACAACACTTGGTAGAGGTTGATGTAAGGATATTACTGACATACAACACTTGGTAGAGGTTGATGTAAGGATATTACTGACATACAGCACTTGGTAGAGGTTGATGTAAGGATATTACTGACATACAACACTTGGTAGAGGTTGATGTAAGGATATTACTGACATACAGCACTTGGTAGAGGTTGATGTAAGGATATTACTGACATACAACACTTGGTAGAGGTTGATGTAAGGATATTACTGACATACAGCACCTGGTAGAGGTTGATGTAAGGATATTACTGACATACAACACTTGGTAGAGGTTGATGTAAGGATATTACTGACATACAACACTTGGTAGAGGTTGATGTAAGGATATTACTGACATACAGCACCTGGTAGAGGTTGATGTAAGGATATTACTGACATACAGCATCTAGTAGAGGTTGATGTAAGGATATTACTGACATACAACACTTGGTTGAGGTTTATGTAAGGATATTACTGACATACATCACCTGGTAGAGCTTGATGTAAGGATATTACTGATCTACAACACTTGATAGAGGTTGATGTAAGGATATTACTGACATACAACACTTGGTAGAGGTTGATGTAAGGATATTACTGATCTACAACACTTGGTAGAGGTTGATGTAAGGATATTACTGACATACAACACTTGGTAGAGGTTGATGTAAGGATATTACTGACATACAACACTTGGTAGAGGTTGATGTAAGGATATTACTGACATACAACACTTGGTAGAGGTTGATGTAAGGATATTACTGATCTACAACACTTGGTAGAGGTTGATGTAAGGATATTACTGACCTACAACACTTGGTAGAGGTTGATGTAAGGATATTACTGACATACAACACTTGGTAGAGGTTGATGTAAGGATATTACTGACATACAACACTTGGTAGAGGTTGATGTAAGGATATTACTGACATACAACACTTGGTAGAGGTTGATGTAAGGATATTACTGATCTACAACACTTGGTAGAGGTTGATGTAAGGATATTACTGACCTACAACACTTGGTAGAGGTTGATGTAAGGATATTACTGACCTACAACACTTGGTAGAGGTTGATGTAAGGATATTACTGATCTACAACACTTGGTAGAGGTTGATGTAAGGATATTACTGACATACAACACTTGGTAGAGGTTGATGTAAGGATATTACTGACATACAACACTTGGTAGAGGTTGATGTAAGGATATTACTGACATACAACACTTGGTAGAGGTTGATGTAAGGATATTACTGACCTACAACACTTGGTAGAGGTTGATGTAAGGATATTACTGACATACAACACTTGGTAGAGGTTGATGTAAGGATATTACTGACATACAGCACTTGGTAGAGGTTGATGTAAGGATATTACTGACATACAGCACTTGGTAGAGGTTGATGTAAGGATATTACTGACATACAGCACTTGGTAGAGGTTGATGTAAGGATATTACTGACATACAGCACTTGGTAGAGGTTGATGTAAGGATATTACTGACATACAGCACTTGGTAGAGGTTGATGTAAGGATATTACTGACATACAGCACTTGGTAGAGGTTGATGTAAGGATATTACTGATCTACAACACTTGGTAGAGGTTGATGTAAGGATATTACTGATCTACAGCACCTGGTAGATGTTGATGTAAGGATATTACTGATCTACAACACTTGGTAGAGGTTGATCTAAGGATATTACTGACCTACAGCACTTGGTAGAGGTTGATGTGAGGATATTACTGATCTACATAACTTGGTAGAGGTTGATGTAAGGATACTACTGATCTACAACACTTGGTAGAGGTTGATGTAAGGATATTACTGACATACAACACTTGGTAGAGGTTGATGTAAGGATATTACTGATCTACATAACTTGGTAGAGGTTGATGTGAGGATATTACTGATCTACATAACTTGGTAGAGGTTGATGTAAGGATATTACTGATCTACATAACTTGGTAGAGGTTGTTGTAAGGATATTACTGACATACAACACTTGGTAGAGGTTGATATAAGGATATTACTGATCTTCAACACTTGATAGAGGTTGATGTAAGGATATTACTGACCTACAGCACCTGGTAGAGGTTGATGTAAGGATATTACTGACCTACATCACTTGGTAGAAGTTGATGTAAGGATGTTACTGACATACAGCACCTGGTAGATGTTGTTTTATATTACTGATCAACAACACTTCGTAGAGGTTGGTGTAAGAATATTACTGACCTACATGACTTGGTAGAGGTTGTTGTAAGGATATTACTGACCTACACCACTTGGTAGAGGTTGGTTTCAGGATATTAATGACATACACCATTTTGTAGAGGTTGGTTTAAGTAAACATCTGACCGACACCACTCGTTAGAGATTGATGTAAGGATACTACTGACATACACCACTGGTTAAAGGTTGGGGTAAGGATACGACTGACCTACACAACTGGTTAGAGGTTGCTGTAAGGATATTACTAACCAACAACACTTGGTAGAGATTGATGTAAGGATACGGCTGACCTACAGCACTTACTAGAGGTTGGTGTAAGGATACTACTGACCTACAGCACTTGCTAGAGGTTGATGTAAGGATATTACTGACGTAAACCACTTGGTATAGATTGATGTAAGGATAGTACTGACCTATCACACTTGGTAGAAATTGATGTAATGATACTGCTGACCTACACCACTGGTTAAAGGTTGGTGTAAGGATACGACTGAACTACACAACTGGTTAGAGGTTGCTGTAAGGATATTACTAACCTACAACACTTGGTAGAGATTGATGTAAGGATACGACTGACCTACACAACTGGTTAGAGGTTGCTGTAAGGATATTACTAACCTACAACACTTACTAGAGATTGATGTAAGGATACTACTGACCTACAGCACTTACTAGAGGTTGATGTAAGGATAATACTGACCTACAGCACTTACTAGAGGTTGATGTAAGGATACTACTGACCTACAGCACTTGGTAGAGGTTAATGTAAGGATACTACTGACCTACAGCACTTGCTAGAGGTTGATGTAAGGATATTACTGACCTACATCACTTACTAGAGGTTGATGTAAGGATACTACTGACCTACAGCACTTGCTAGAGGTTGATGTAAGGATATTACTGACGTAAACCACTTGGTATAGATTGATGTAAGGATAGTACTGACCTACCACACTTGGTAGAAATTGATGTAGTGATACTACTGACCTACAGCAACAGTGGATATTGAAATAAGGATATTATTGACGTAAACCACTTGGTATAGGTTGGTGTAAGGATAGTACTGACATACCACACGTTGTAAGTGTTGATGTAAGGATACTACTTATATGCAACATTTAGTAGAGGTTGATATAAAATACTACTGACCTACAACATTTGGTAGGCTTTTTGAAAGTTGTTAGTGTCTTTCAGTCTCTGATACCAGCTGGAAGGGCATTTTATAACCTAGCAGCCGCTGATATGAAAAGGTCACCATATCGAACGGTTCCACATTTTGGAACAACTAATGTCAGCTAGTTGTTTCTCGATCTCGGCACATATATTTCTAACATATTCCTCATGTACGAATGTGATTGACTATTGAGTGTCTTGTAAGTCTTAGTGAGAATTTTGTATTGCACTATGCACTCTGTACTATACGGGAAGCCAGTGGAGTTAACTCAATACTGTGGTGATATGGTCAAATATTGATATTCTAGAGATTATTCGAGCAGAAATGTTTTGGACATTATGTAATTTGATCATCAAATCTTTGGTATTCCATAGAAAATATAGTAATCTAACCGTGACGTAACTAGCAAGTTAACGCTCTCGAAATCTCATTCATGTTGGAATCCGTCTCAATAAATGATGGATAAGGGATAACGTAGATTATTCTGAGTATATCTTTATTTACACTACCTGTATCGTCCGCTTTGATAACGCTGAAATATGGGATATATCCGTTTGATGTGAGTACATATGTATCTACACTACCTGTATCGCCAGCATTGACAACGCTGAAATATGGGAGATATCCGTTTGATTTGAGTATATCTCTATCTACACTACCTGTATCGCCAGCATTGACAACGCTGAAATATGGGATATATCCGTTTGATTTGAGTATATCTCTATCTACACTACCTGTATCGCCAGCATTGACAACTCTGAAATATGGGATATATCCGTTTGATGTGAGTATATCTGTATCTACACTACCTGTATCGCTAGCTTTGACAACGCTGATATTATGGGATATATCCGTTTGATGTGAGTATATCTTAAATACACTACCTGTATCGTCCGCTTTGACAACGCTGAAATATGGGATATGTCCGTTTGATATGAGTATATCTGTATCTACACTACCTGTATCGCCAGCATTGACAACGCTGAAATATGGGAGATATCCGTTTGATGTGAGTATATCTCTATCTACACTACCTGTATCGCCAGCTTTGATAACGCTGAAATGATGGGATATATCCGTTTGATGTGAGTATATCTCTATCTACACTACCTGTATCGCCAGCTTTGACAACTCTGAAATATGGGAGACGTCCGTTTGATGTCCATGATGCTATCGCTGGCAGTTGAATCACCTTCTCTGTACTTTCAAATTCTGAATTAATATAAAATAATGTATGTAGATATATTGTATGTAGTATCGATACTATTCGAATATAATCATGTAATTACAACGTCTTATGCACTGTTGCGATTCTGATTGGCTGATTCAGCACATGTGTTTGCCGTTCATAACCCGGTGAACCGCACACGCAATTAAATGATTATATTATATATGTATCCAAGGTGATTATTAATGCACGACTGCGCAACAATATAGTCCAATACAACAACATACTTAGGAACCATGTACAACGTAATGGTATCCAATACAACAACATACTTAGGAACCATGTACAACGTAATGGTATGGAAATGTTGACGTAATTCGTAACCATATAATTGTAAACTATTTTAAATTTAATATTTTTTCTGCGATTCATCGTTGCTTGAACTATCAGTTAATGTGTTCATACAATTCTTCGGAACATTTAATCGTTAATTATTCTCTGAATGCAACATGACCGCATCCACTCATAAAGGCAACTCGTAAATTATTGTAATCGTTGTGATTATATAAATATAGCGATCCTCGAAAACTAATGTTTCTTTACTATAGTGTACACATTGTTGGCAGCATTGTATATGGACTGACCATATAGAATGATGTCAGCTGTGTGTCCACCATTCATGTTGTATCTAAAATCTTGATATGTAAGTGTGTTTGTATTTTGACATGTTAATCCCGTTAATGACCCATACTGAATGAGGGGGAGATCATATAATACATCAATAATATGGGGTGTGTAGAAATTAGGGAGGCAGGAAGAAAATACCGTTATAAGGGAGAGAGAGAGAGAGAAAAGGCACATGACACCATCCCATCCCACCATAATTATATAAATGTATCGGAATACACTTTCCCATTTACTCTCCGGTAATTTCATCTTTATACCATTATATTAATATCACGATTCTAGATCTATTTTTGTCGAAGAACATACATTTTCCAAACATAGTCCCCCAAAATGTTCTACAATATTGCTTAGTCTACAAGCTTAGATATGCATAGTTTGGTGGAAATAGATATTCTAATATATTATAAAAATCTAATGCATCCTCTTGTAATATGAGCATTATTATTGATTACGATCATCTACGTTTACATAAATATGTTATAAAACCTTTGTATTTTTAAACGACTGTGGAATAAAATAATAATATCCTATTAAATTTAAACACTACTGTTTTTGTAGCATGTTAATTACCTTGAGGACATGGCGACTCATCTCCAAATATACTGTAGGAACCTGCCGGCCAATCAGATACTTCTCTGACAGGGAAGTCGTTCCTAGCCTTGAAACAGAAGTTTAATCTCAACGCATAATTGCTAAATGGTCCGAGCAAGTTACTTTGCGTATCTGGCCACGGATATGAGGTCACTTTATGTAGACACTTGAAACTTTGGGACGCATTTGCCGTCTCCACATCGTCGATTTCATCTGTATCGTAGTGAGAACTATTCATATTATCTGCCCTCTCCACAGTGTCGTCCTTATCTTTATCATATTGAGAAGTGGTCATGTTATCTGCCTTCTCCACAGTGTCGTTTTTATCTTTATCATATTGAGAAGTGGTCATGTTATCTGCCGTCTCCACAGTGTCGTCTTTATCGTTATCATATTGGGAAGTGTCCATGTCAGCGTCACAGTCAGTGGCTGCAATCACGGTGTGAGGTTCCTGCCATGTGAATTTCAAATATCCACCACTCCATCCTTTTGCCTCAGACTCCGGACAACCTTGGATTGGTGTTAATAGAGCATATGGACCTGGAGGCCACTCACTCGAATAGTCTCTACCTAGAATAATGTATACAAGTTTATATCAGATTGATTAGTTATATATTAAATTCTTACATCGCCATGCGGGGGAGAGAAGATGCCTAATTCCTGGAATCGCTCTGGAATGAGAGAGAAGAATAGGCCTAATTCCTGGAATCAATCGCAGTTATGGAGGTATGATTTAAGAGTATTGCCTAAGCACAGCACGACCGTTGTTCTTGTGGGATTCGAACTCGCAACCTCTCGATTACGAGGCGGATACCTTATCCATGTCACTTCAGAGACTCCACGCTATCTGTGACATCTGTTAATTGTATATACATATATAATTAAATAGTTGCATGGTTTTACCAAATTTGCAACAAATCGTCAAACGCCATTTATACTTACGGAACATACGCAGCAATGTACGAAACAACATGGTGGCAATAATATAATATGTACTAAACAACATGATAGCAATAATATACAGTGTACGAAACAACATGATAGCAATAATATACAGTGTACGAAACAACATGATATCAATAATATACAATGTACGAAACAACATGATAGCAATAATATACAATGTACGAAACAACATAATAGCAATAATATACAATGTACGAAACAACATGATATCAATAATATACAATGTACGAAACAACATGATAGCAATAATATACAGTGTACGAAACAACATGATAGCAATAATACACAGTGTACGAAACAACGTAATGGCAATAATATACAGTGTACGAAACAACATGATAGCAATAATATACAATGTACGAAACAACATGATGCCAATAATTGATTATGTACGAAACAACATGATAGCAATAATGCATAATGTACGAAATAACATGACAGGAATGTTTTAATAATGAAGGACGCATTGTATATGGTATAACTAATTATATTTTACAAATATGTTGTCAATGTATTTATCCAAGAATGTTTTAGTAAGTACGTATAAATATGTATGCACCTGGGTAAACGTGTTTGTACTTGCAGAACTGTATTACTGTATTTTTGGAGCATATCTAGTTTCTTCGGCTGGTTATAAATATACTCTAGAAGAAGATCTATGCATTTTTTTACACCTAATATTAAAATATCAACTTGTATAAACATTATTAGTTAGATTGCTCTGTTGTCATCACGTGACAACTAAATGTGTCGTTCTGGCTGCGGTTCTTCTGGTGTGTGAAGTCATCATCACATTGTTGGTTGTCATACAATACAGCTCATATGATGCATGTGATATAGTTTACCGTCTCTTATATTTCTGTCTTTTATATGTTTTATAATAAATATTTTATATAATGGAGTACATAATTATGAAAACAATTACCTATTTGATTTGACTTCTACTTTGCAATATTGGTTTCCATTGCAGGACTTATTATGCGAAAATGTCATCGCCATTATGATTATTACCAAGGTGTTAGCAAATGCCAGATTGAGAATAACAGAGAATTTATATAAATTAATAATATGTAAAGAGCAAATGTTGCTATTTGTAAATATCATGAAATGGCCAATTTCGATCAGTATTTAAGTTTATATAATTACCGTCACAATTACCAGTGAATGTTTAGGCTTAGTGTAGTCATACATATACATACGCTTTCTGTTTTCCTACGAAACTATAGAATGTGTACATTTTGTAATTTAAGTCAAATAGAAAATGAATATGATTTCCTTTTAATATGCCCACTGTACAGACATATACTATGACATTTAAAGCCGTTTTGTTTGCCATAAATACATTTGATAAACATATGACGTTCGGAAATGAACAGGAAATCTCAAACATATCAAAATACATATATTTTGAATTTAAACTGAGAACAGAATTCAATCAATAGCCTGTAATATTCCTTGAACTATATTCTAATGTTAACTAAGTTTCTCTTTAATTATAATAATATTCACTTCATGTAGACACACCGTAGGTATATAACCCATATTGCAATCAATTCATTAGGTGTATTTATCCTCGCCACCGCATAGATGCATTTGGACGAGGTCGCTATGGAGCATTGTCCTCGTGCCATCGAGCATTGTCATCGTATCGTCGCTATGGAACATTGTCATCGTGCCGTCGCTATGGAGCATTGTCATCGTGCCGTCGCCATCTAGCATTGTCAGCGTGCCGTCGCCATCAAGCATTGTCAGCGTTCCGTCTCCATCGATCATTGTCATCGTGCCGTCGCTATGGAGCATTGTCATCGTGCCGTCGCCATCGATCATTGTCATCGTGCCGTCGCTATGGAGCATTGTCATCGTGCCGTCGCCATCGAGCATTGTCATCGTGCCGTCGCCATCGAGCATTGTCATCGTGCCGTCGCTCTGGAGCATTGTCAGCGTGCCGTCGCTATGGAGCATTGTCATCGTGCCCTCGCCATCGAGCATTGTCATCGTGCCGTCGCTATGGAGCATTGTCATCGTGCCCTCGCCATCGAGCATTGTCATCGTGCCGTCGCTATGGAGCATTGTCATCGTGCCGTCGCCATCGAGCATTGTCAGCGTGCCGTCTCCATCGAGAATTGTCATCGTGCCGTAGCCATCGAGCATTGTCCTCGTGCCGTCGCTATGGAGCATTGTCATCGTGCCGTCTCCATCGAGCATTGTCATCGTGCCGTCTCCATCGAGCATTGCCATCGTGCCGTAGCCATCGAGCATTGTCATCGTGCCGTCGCTATGGTGCATTGTCATCGTGCCGTCTCCATCGAGCAATGTCATCGTGCCGTCTCCATCGAATATTGTAATCGTGCCATCGCCATCGAACATTTCCATAGTGCCATGATCTTACAGCGTACACCTCGTGCATCGTACCATCGTATATCGTGAAGTGGTATAATAGCTGTACCCTATGGTCGTTGAGGAACAAAATGTGTCGTATATCGTGTGGTGTAAAAATGCCTGTGTCATATATTGTCGTAGATGAATAAAATACATCGTATATCATGGGGTGGAAAAATAGGCGATGGCCTATGGTCGTTGAGGAACAAAACACATAACCCTAAATAATTATAAAGTAAGCTAATTAAATATTTGTGTTTGGCACCAACAATGTACCCATGCATTATGGTATCACATTTAGTATGTCAATGTGTATATATATATAACAAATACAATGTTGACTGTTTCTGGATTTACAAAAGTATCAATGGAAATCATGTACGCTGCGAATATAAGCAAATACACACATTTATATTAAATATTTCAGACACATTTTATATTTTCTTGCTTCATGCTGATATATTGTTGGCCTATGATATACATGTATGTTAAAATAAATTAATTAACTGTAGTGAAAGAACCTTTTATGACTGCTTCTGTCTCCCGCGATTCACACTTATAATTGATCCAGTTACATCTAGTATATGCAAAACCATTCACCGCAGGAGTTTCCGCTTGCAAATCTGAAATTGATCAAAAATACTGAATATTTAGAGCAGACGAGATATTGTTAGGGAGATATATAAATGGGACCATTACCATGTACATGTATTTTACAGATCGACAACGAGCAATTGTCAAGCACAAGCATTTGATAGAACGAGAGAGAAAGGACGAGCTATTGTCCAGCAAAAGCATTTGATAGACCGAGAGAGAGAGAGAGAGAGAGAGGGGGGCGAGCTATTGTCAAGCACAAGCATTTGATAGAACGAGAGAGAAAGGACGAGCTATTGTCCAGCAAAAGCATTTGATAGACCGAGAGAGAGAGAGAGAGAGAGAGAGAGGGGGGCGAGCTATTGTCCAGCACAAGCATTTGATAGAACGAGAGAGAAAGGACGAGCTATTGTCCAGCAAAAGCATTTGATAGACCGAGAGAGAGAGAGAGAGAGAGAGAGAGAGGGGGCGAGCTATTGTCTAGCACAAGCATTTGATATACCGAGAGAGAGAGAGGGCGAGCTATTGTCCAGCACAAGCATTTGATATACCGAGAGAGAGAGAGAGGGGGGCGAGCTATTGTCCAGCACAAGCATTTGATAGACCGAGAGGGAGGGCGAGCTATTGTCCAGCACAAGCATTTGATAGACCGAGAGAGAGAGACGAGCTATTGTCTAGCACAAGCATTTGATAGACCGAGAGAGAGGCGAGCTATTGTCCAGCACAAGCATTTGATAGAGAGAGAGAGAGAGAGAGAGAGAGAGGGGGCGAGCTATTGTCCAGCACAAGCATGTGATAGACCGAGAGAGAGAGGGCGAGCTATTGTCCAGCAAAAGCATGTGATAGACCGAGAGAGAGGGCGAGCTATTGTCCAGCACAAGCATTTGATAGAACGAGAGAGAAAGGACGAGCTATTGTCCAGCAAAAGCATTTGATAGACCGAGAGAGAGAGAGGGGGCGAGCTATTGTCCAGCACAAGCAGTTGATCGACCGAGAGAGAGAGGGCGAGCTATTGTCCAGCACAAGCATTTGATAGACCGAGAGAGAGAGAGAGAGAGAGAGGGCGAGCTATTGTCCAACACAAGCAGTTGATCGACCGAGAGAGAGAGAGAGGGCGAGCTATTGTCTAGCACAAGCATTTGATAGAACGAGAGAGAAAGGACGAGCTATTGTCCAGCAAAAGCATTTGATAGACCGAGAGAGAGAGAGAGAGGGGGCGAGCTATTGTCCAGCACAAGCAGTTGATCGACCGAGAGAGAGGGCGAGCTATTGTCCAGCACAAGCATTTGATAGACCGAGAGAGAGAGAGAGGGCGAGCTATTGTCCAGCACAAGCAGTTGATCGACCGAGAGAGAGAGAGAGGGCGAGCTATTGTCCAGCACAAGCATTTGATAGACCGAGAGAGAGAGGGCGAGCTATTGTCCAGCACAAGCATTTGATAGACCGAGAGAGAGGGCGAGCTATTGTCCAGC
Source organism: Archivesica marissinica (assembly GCA_014843695.1). NCBI lineage: Eukaryota > Metazoa > Mollusca > Bivalvia > Venerida > Vesicomyidae > Archivesica > Archivesica marissinica. Next base: position 8,851,127 of record CM026388.1, on the reverse strand, counting down.
ACAAGCATTTGATAGGCCGAGAGAGGGCGAGCTATTGTCCAGCACAAGCATTTGATAGAACGAGAGAGAGAGCTAGCTATTGTACTGCTCAATTATTTTATAGACCGAGAGAGTGAACGAGCTATTGTCCTGCATAAGTATTTCTTAGACCGAGATAGAGGACGATCTATTGTCGTGCATATTAAGTAGTTTATATATCAATATAGAGGACGAACTATTGTCCTGCATAAGTAGTGAATAGATCAATATAGAGGACGAACTATTGTACTGCACAAGTATTTTATATACCGAGAGAGAGCACGAGATTTGTCCTGCATAAGTATTTCATAGACCGAGATAAAGGACGAACTATTTACTGCACAAATGTTTTATATACCTCGAGAGAGGACGAGCTATTGTACTGCATACATGTTTTATATACCGCGAGAGAGGACGCGCTATTGTACTGCACAACTGTGTTATATACATTGAGAGAGAGGACAAGCTATTGTACTGCACTAATGTTTTATATACCGAGAGAGATGACTAGCTATTGTACTGCACTAATGTTTTATATACCGCGAGAGTTGACGAGCTATTTTACTGCACAAATGTTTTATATACAGAGAGAGGACGAGCTATTGTACTGCACAAATGTTGTTTTACATACCGAGAGAGAGAGAACGAGAGAGAGAGAGGATGAGCTATTGATGATGATGATGATTGCGTTTCCTTACCCTCGCCGCCGGTAAACCATATGGGCGCAAACGTGCTTTCGCACCGTCGATTATTCGATGAAGTGTTGAGTCGTCGGTGTCTTGTAGAGTGATGTAGATTGAAGTTTGTAGTTGTGGATTCCCGTGAAGATTTCGGTCCAAGATGATTAGGCCACTCGATAGTTATTTCCTGTTGGTTGTGTCTAAGTTGCTTAAGTCCAAGATGATTATGCTCTAGAAGATTATGGTACTGGTAGTCTCTCTCCGCCATCATGTCCAAGGTGGTTATTTTCTCGGTTCTTTTTAGGGCCACATCCTCCATGATTAATCGGCTCACAGCAGCAAAATTGTTCGGTTGTTCCGTCGTTGTCCACCCCGTTGACATACGGGGTCGAGGTCGCATCCCTCCGTCTCCAACCGCTCGCCCGTCATTGGAGACAGATAAAAGAGTTCGAGGCGACGAGTGCGCCATCCACGCGAAACGACTGCCGTCTTCCCCTACCCAGTCACTCGTCGCCTCTTCAGCGCCCCAGTGCTAGCTGTCGCTGATCTAGGTAAGTGTAAGACACTCAAAAGAGTCGATGCGGGTCCTCGTCTGTATGCGTCAGCGGCGTGGATTGGTCACTTCGGAACGGTGATCCAATTTCCTGCTGTGAGCTGTGCCTTGTTCCCGACGTGCACGGTGTGGAGGCATGAACAAGGACGAGCTATTGTACTGCATAAATGTTTTATATACCGCGAGAGAGGACGAACTATTTTACTGCACACATATGTTATATACCGCGAGAGAGGACGAGTTATTGTACTGCACATATATGTTATATACCACGAGAGAGGACGAGATATTGTGTGGGGTGCGCTAGTGTCTGGAGCAAACACTTTATATACCATGAAAAGGGCCGAGGTATAATTGTCAGCTAAATGCAAAATATAATATATCTTGCATAATCATGATTATGATGTAAATTATGAAAACTCTATATTCTTGTATTGACTAAGATGTCATTGTATTGACTAGGATACCATTGTATTGACTAGAGTGTCATTATATTGTCTAGGATGCCATTGTATTGACTAGGATGTAATTGTATTTTCTAAGATGTAATTGTATTTACTAGGATGTCATTGTATTGACTAGGATGTAATTGTATTGACTAGGATGCCATTATATTGACTAGGATGTCATTCTATAGACTAGGATGTCCTTGTATTCGGTCTGTTCTTTTCGTTTCTGTTTCTGTTACGCCATAATAAAACTTAATAGCAAAGAAATTGATTTGCCTAAATTATTTTTAGCGTGTTTTATTAAAATTACGGACATAATAGCGTGCCACTGCCATACACTCCGATGTCATTTTTAATACGAAGATTTTTTAGAACCAGCTATAATCCGACATAGGTAGTTAATATACGGATATAGAGAGGACGATGTATTGACAGATTAAAGTATTTTGTAGACCGAGAGACAGAGAAATAGAGAGAATCAGCTATAATCCGGCACAGGTAGTTAATATACAGATATATAGAGAGAGGACGATGCCTTGACTTAAAGTGTTTTATAGACCAAGAGATAGAGAAATAGAGAGAACCAGCTATAATCCGACACAGGTGGTTAATATACAGATATATAGAGGACGATGTATTGACAGATTAAAGTGTTTTGTAGACCGAGAGATAGCGAAATAGAGAGAACCAGCTATAATCCGGCACAGGTAGTTAATATACAGATATATAGAGACAGGACAGTGCATTGACTATGATGTCATTGTATTGACTATGATGTCATTGTATTGACTATGATACCATTGTTTTGAATAGGATGCCATTGTATTGTCTAATATGTCATTCTATGGACTAGGATGTCTTTGTATTCGGTCTGTTCTTTTCGTTTCTGTTTCTGTTTCTGTTACGCCATAATAAAACTTAATAGCAAAGAAATTGATTTGCCTAAATAATTGTTAACGTGTTTTATTAAAATTACTGACATAATAGTGAGCCACTGGCAAACACTCCGATCTCATTTTTAATACGAAGATGTTTTACAATTATTACGTACCTGTAAGTTGTAGATACACCATGAACATGTTTATTAAATATCCCATGTTTATTTCTGCTAGTATTCATGCTCTGCACCGAATCACAGTGCTCAGTAAACTACAAGTATTTATTGGCATCCGAAATAATAAATGCGTAATTTGTGCTTGATTGCGTGAATAGTTTATTATGTACAAAACAGTGACCATCAACAGCATAATCTCTGGAGGGCCGTCTGAAATTAGCATGCCATATGTAATGCGACATAAAATCGTGAAACATCAAAGCTTAGACTATTATTTTATATAACAGGTTAGACTACATTGTGTATTTTGATTTGTATAAAAGGTGAAAGAGGACAAGCTATATATAGTCAGATAAAAGTATTTTATATACCGACCTGAGAGATAGGAGAGAGAGGAGAGAAGAGAGAGGAGAGAGTGGAAGAGGGAGGGAGAGAATGAAAGAGAGAGAGAAATAGAGAGAAAGGGGGAAGGGGAAGAGAGAGGGAGGAAGGAAGAAGGGAGAGAGTTATAGAGAGAAAGAGAATGAGAAATAGAGAGAGAAAAAGAGGGACAAAGAGAGAGAGAATAAGAGAAAGAGAGAGAGGAGAGAGGAGGAGAGAGAAAGAGAAAAGAAAGAAAAGAAAAGGAGAAAGAAATAGAAGAGAAAGAGAGAGAGAAGAGATAGAAAGAGAGATAGAGAAAGAGAAAGAAAGGAATAGAGAGAGGGGGAGAAAGAGAAATAGAGATCGTAAGAGAGAGAATGGGAGAAAGAGAGAGTGGAGTGAGAGGATATATAGAGATATAGAAATATAGAGAAAGAAGGATAGAGAGAGAACGAGAGAGAAAGAGAGAATGAGTGAGGATGAGAGAGGGAGAGAGATAGAAGAAGAGAAATAGAGAAGACGAAGAAGAAGAGATAGAGAATGAGTGAGAAAGAGGAATAGATAGCAAGAGAGAAATACAGAAAGAAAGAGAGTGACAGAGTGAAAGAGAGAGAGAAAACAGAGAGAAAGAAAGAGATAGAGAAATAGAGAAAGATGGAGAGATAGAGAAAGAAAGAGAAAGAAAGAGAAAGAAAGAGAGAGAGAAAGATGAAGATAAAGAGAGAAAGAAGAAGAAGAGAAAGAGAGAGAGAATGTGACAGAAAGAGAGAGAGAGATAGAGATATAGAGAGATAGAGAGATGGAGATTGGACGAGATACTGACAGACAAAAGTTGTTTATATATACCTTCCTAAGAAAGAGAGAGAGTTGGACGAGATAATGACAGACAACAGTGTTTTATATACCGACATAGAAAGAGAGTGCGTGAACGAGATATTAACAAACAAAAGTGTTTTATATACCGACCTAGAGAGAGACGACGAGATTTTGACAATCAAGATGTTAAATATACCGACCTAGAGAGAGCGGACGATATATTAACAGGCAAAAGTGTTTGATATATCGACCTAGAGAGCCTAGACGCGATATTGACAGCAAAACGTGTTTTATATACCGACCTAGAGAGAGCGGACGAGATATTTACACGCAAATGTGTTTAATATACCGACCTAGAGAGAGAGAGAGAGAGCGAAAGAGGATGAGATATTGACAGCTGTACGTTATAGACGAGATGAGAAAGAGAGAGAACAATAAATAGTTTATATATCGATATACGTAAACGGTACATTAAACGAGATCAATCCGAGGTTATTCATTTATTTAAAAATAAAGATATAATGTTGTTCACGGAAACTTGGTTTAGTAGTGTTTTATAGATCGAGAGATAGAGAAATAGAGAGCGCCAGCTATAATCCGGTACAGGTAGTTAATATACCGATATACGATATAGAGAGGACGATGTATTGACAGATTAAAGTGTTTTATAGATCGAGAGATAGAGAAATAGAGAGAACCAGCTATAATGCGACACAGGTAGTTAATATACAGATATATAGAGAGAGGACGATGAATTGACAGATTAAAGTGTTCTTAGAACGAGAGATAGAGAAATAGAGAGAACCAGCTATTATCCGGCGCAGGTAGTTAATATTAATTTCAGGTGGGTCGAACGTATAGCGTGGAATATTTGTCTTACGCGTAACGTGTTCATTACAGTGGTATTGGTTATTAACTGTGCACGGAATTGTCGTGAGATTTCATGTAGTGAAGAATTGTAAAACGTGTAGCGAGTCATTCTACCGGACAAATGCGTAAGGGCTAGACACACATTTATTAAGTCAAAATTGCAGACTTGTATATGGGTCATTTTTCAAAACATAAAATAAATAGGTACACATTTGTCTTTAAGCGTTTTATTATGGACTTATAAAGCTGTTTAAAAAAGTTTATAGAAATTTATTTTAGCTCGATTGTGAAACAAGTTCTTACAACTTATATTTATCACTCTCAAGACCTCATTCCTGATGGAACCCATCGCCACGAGGGAGAGAGAAGAGGCAACGTGGAATTTAAATGCCTTGCCTAATGGCACAATCGTAACGGCTTCAGCGGGGCTTGAACTCCGGACCGTTCGCACCTGAAGCGAACGCGCATCCACTGAGCTATCACGACTTCCACTATATATAAAGCTGGTTAGAAGTTAGTAGGAGTACAATGGGTATTTAAACGTAACATTACTTCCATTGGTTATTAGCTAATTATATACAAAGAGATATGCTCGTAATAATATATACCATATATATAAGGAAAATAAAACTAGAAGAAACAATCTCAATTCTCAAAGATACACAAAATACGTTCAATGAGAAATCCAGGGATCGCAGGTTCGATCCCCCGTCTGACCCTAATACAATTAACAGTCTTTCAGATGGGACGTTAAACCGAGGTCTCGTGTCAGTGCTTTACACCGTGCACGTAAAAGAACCAGAGGAGATTCTGGAATCGGTCTCTGTCTGTATCATGCACTATCCTCCAAAATCTAAAATAACTAATCTCTTCAGGAGGCGTCGCTCATATGAGCAACCGGTAGCGACGATAAATAAACGTAAACTAAAAAAAAAATAAAAAAATAGAGACAGTTCTATAGACAATCATCCACACTTATCTCCACTGAAACTTCTTACTTTCTTTTGCTAATCCTATCTCTTCTACTTAAACAATTACTCCTCCTTCCCAATATACATCGGGTTATTGTTTCATCGCTTTACGTAACTTCACATGATTACGTATAACTTAATATAAATATAATTCGTGAATAATGCGCATAGATAATACTGCAGGCTGCTAGCACTTGTCAACTACTTTTTGACACGCTCTTTGTTTTCAATACATGTACATGCCTGGAAAGTCTACAGTGTGTGTAATTATTATGTATATGTGTAATTATTATGTATATGTGTAATTATGATGTATATTGATCAGGAAATAAAAATCGAAAAACAATAAATATATATATATACCATACATCCATAATGAATGAGGACCGACATTCAGACATAAAGTGCTTTTTACAAAAAAAAGAGAAATAACAGACAAATGGGCACAGGTTTCCAGAGTCTTTTCTGATTTTATATCATGTTTATCTCTGGTTTTTCCTGGGCGAGTCGGTTCGCGTTAGGTTAACATGTTCTTGTTTGGCAAATGAAAGAACTATTTGACATGATAGCTTTAAATGGATATTTAAAAGAATTATACGTAAAACTGTTTTCAAAAATCTATTTTGTTTAAACAGAGACAGTTCTCTTGCGTTCGTGTATGTATGGTTGTTTGTAATATGAAACGAGTTGATGCTATATATATGCAGTGTGTTATGTAATACAGTTTCTAACTACGATTGTACCATAATGTTTCATCATCCGGCTGTATTGTATGTCAATAAACCCAAGTCGCTCGTCTGGTATTGCAGTTTGGCGTTATTAGTTGTAATATAGAGTGTAGAATAGACTATAAGATATATAGAGAAAGGACGATGTATTGACATATTAAAATGTTTTATAGACCGAGAGATAGAGAAATAGAGAGAACAAGCACTAATCCGACACAGGTAGTTAATATACGGATATATAGAGAGAGGACGATGTATTAACAGATTAAAGAGTTGTATAGACCAAGAGGTAGAGAAATAGAGAGAACAAGCGATACTCCGACACAGGTAGTTAATATACAGATACATAGACAGAGGATGATGTATTGACAGATTAAAGTGTTTTGTAGACCGAGAGATAGAGAAATAGAGAGAACCCGCAATAATCTGACACAGGTAGTTAATATACAGATACATAGAGAGAGGATGATGTGATTAACATCTTAAAGTGTTTTATAGACCGAGAGATATAGAGAGAAAAAGCTATAATCCGGCACTGGTAGTTAATATACAGATATATAGAGAGAGGACGATGTATTGACAGATTAAAGTGCTTTATAGACCGAGAGATAGAGAATTAGAGAGAACCAGCAATTATCCGGCACAGGTAGTTAATATACAGACATAGAGAGGACGATGTTTTGACAGATTAAAGTGCTTTATTGACCGAGAGATAGAGAATTAGAGAGAACAAGCTATAATCCAGCACAGGTAGTTAACATACAGATATAGAGAGAGAGAGGACGATGCATTGACTTAATGTGTTTTGTATACCGAGAGATAGAGAGAACCAGCTATAATCCGGCACATGTAGTTAATACCACTGGACGACGGACACCACATGCCCTTAGTATGCATTTATCGTTAGATGATTAAAATTCAGATCGTTTGAATATTGCTAAATAATTAGTTACGGATGCATATGGTACCACGTGACCACAGTGACCATCATAATACATGATGAATCCCATTTTCATTTGCGTGAAAACACTTGCATAGTTATCTCCCTTTTCATAAGAACACCATGTGCACAATTGTAGTATATATTTTAATTCTCTTCCGATTTTCATAGTGAACCGCCTCTGTGGTCAAGTGGTTACGGTTGCTGACTTGTATACCACTGTAACCTATCATCTCTGATGGTCACGGGTTTGAGCCCCGCTCAGACCGTGTCTCATTTATATGAAAAAGTTTGTTTATACATATTTATTTTAGCTCGATTGCGAAACAAGTTATTACAACTTATATTAATCACTCTCGAGACCTCATTCCTGATGGAATCCATCGCCACGAGGGAGAGAGAAGATGCAATGTTGAATTTAAATGCCTTGGTTAAGGGCACAATCGGTAATGCTCCAGCAGGGCTCGAACTCCGGGCCTTTCACACCTGAAGCGAACGCGCATCCAATGAAAAAGTTGGCAGTTTCTTACAGAGGTTGGTTCACCAAGTACTGTTTAACCGCTGGAGCCTGCCCAGGAAAGGTGTTGTTAGATAAACTGCTTGTCGCTCAAATGGGACACATTAGCAACGTTAAATAAACTTAAATAACAAAGATTTTCATAGTGGTATGTTGACCATATTTAAGCACTTAAGTTTTTATGAAAGGTGTCGAGAAAGTGGATGGCACAAGACACTAGCCCTAAGTATTATAGTAGTAACACAGAAATACTTGTAAAGTGTATATAACCAGAATGGATACTTACTTATGTTGTCTTGTTAATTACTTAGTATAACGATACTTAGTCAATAGTGTCTTCGAGGTTTACCGTTCAACGAAAGCAGTCAAAATGTTCATTGCCAACCATCCGATAGATGGCGCCACCTCCCAGCCGGAAGATCGGCTCGACTCGATTAGCCATTCGGGTTGTTCCGGAGCTTAACCGAATACTATTCTGATCTTCACTACACTTGTTTCAGAAATTGGGACATGTATTTAGTAATAGGAATATTGTTAACAAAATCTCAGTATTGTTTGTATTTAGGTGAGCTTAGTATCCGTATTGGTGACAGGGCCGTCGCTGGAGCTATTTTGATGATACGCATGGCCAAATATGCTTATTTGTCGAGTTATCATAGAGAGCTAGTACGCTAGGGGTCCGGGGGCGTTTCCCCTGGAGATTCTTTTAAATGAGGAAGCAATTTCCTGTATTTCAATGCATTTTGTAACATACAATTGGAGGACTAAAGTACTCACAACAATCTGTATAAAGGTATAAATTAAGGCTAGATGTATAATATACATGATCTATCGCCCTTATTAATTAAACAAGCATGTAAAATAGCAGAAACTAAATTTCAAGATGCACCATATTTGCAATGGGCTCAATTATTCCACCACTTCATGTTCATGAGTTTATTCCCGGGTTGATGATGTTCATGAGTTTATTCCCGGGTTGATGATGTTCATGAATTCATTCCCGGGTTGATGATGTTCATGAGTTTATCCCCCGGTTGATGATGTTCATGAGTTTATCCCCGGGTTGATGATGTTCATCAGTGTATCCCCGGGTTGATGATGTTCATCAGTTTATCCCCGGGTTGATGGTGTTCATGAGTGTATCCACGGGTTGATGATATTCATGAGTTTATCCCCGGGTTTATTGTGTTCATGAGTTTATCCGCCGGGTTGATGATGTTCATGAGTTTATCCCCGGGTTTATGGTGTTCATGAGTTTATCCCCGGGTTGATGATGTTAATGAGTTTATCCCCGGGTTGATGATGTTCATGAGTTTATCCCCGGGTTGATGGTGTTCATGAGTTTATCCCCGGGTTTATGGTGTTCATGAGTTCATCCCCGGGTTTATGGTGTTCATGAGTTCATCCCCTGGTTGATGATGTTCATGAGTTTATCCGCCGGGTTGATGATGTTCATGAGTTTATCCCCGGGTTTATGGTGTTCATGAGTTTATCCCCGGGTTGATTGTGTTCATGAGTTTATCCCCGGGTTGATGATGTTCATGAGTGTATCCCCGGGTTGATGATGTTCATGAGTTTATTCCCAGGTTGATGATGTTCATGAGTGTATCCCCGGGTCGATGATGTTCATGAGTTTATCCCCGGGTTTATGGTGTTCATGAGTTTATCCCCGGGTTGATAATGTTCATGAGTGTATCCCCGGGTTGATAATGTTCATGAGTTTATCCCCGGGTTGATGATGTTCATGAGTTTATCCCCGGGTTGATAATGTTCATGAGTGTATCCCCGGGTCGATGATGTTCATGAGTGTATCCCCGGGTCGATGATGTTCATGAGTGTATCCCCGGGTTGATGGTGTTCATGAGTTTATCCCCGGGTTGATAATATTAAATGTAACTAACCCTTAATGGCTTATATGTATTGTGAACATCTACATGATTGTATTAATGCCAGGAACCGAGATAACATTGTGTCAATTGTATTAGTGCCAGGAACCAAGATTATGTCCATCAAAAAAGATCTTGTTAGTGCTCACTACTGCCACAACAGAGCCGTAAATATAATCGTCGTCGTCGTTGAATAATACACATTCTCTGTCACATCTCATTGAATCTTCTACCGTGCATTCTGGTTGACCGTTGGAGCCTGCCCAGGAAGGGTGTTGTTAGGTAAACTGCCTGCTGGCGATATAGCCCAAAATGGTGCTGATGCAGGCGTAAAACCCGAAATATATAACAATAATCTACCGTGCATACTTACGACATGTGCTGGTTTATGCTATACGATATCATGTGAATATCCCAATCGTTGAACCCGATTAATACTGATGACGATGATGATGTTGATGGTGACACTTTCAGCATGACCAAACTAATATTCATTATAGCAAGCGGTTGGAATTGACAACAATTACTAATTGAAATACTAGTGTGCATTTGTGACCTGTAAATATTTAATACGTTTGTTTGCTTACAGGAGATGAAAACTGCTGTGTACACGTACAGATCTACATGAGTTCATGTGTTTAATTATTTGTACCATGAACAGAATCGTGTTAATGCCCTACTGATCGTCAATTTAATATTCACTAGAAAGAGATTAGAGGAAATATCATGTTCTGATTCTCTGGTTTAGTTAAGAAAGTCCTCGTGTGTGCTCTATGCAAATTGTGAACTCGATGTTGTGTAAGAACTGACCTACATTGTCAACTCATATACACGTATTACATAGAACGTATAATTATATTAACATATTTATATAATTAATGATTACCGAAATGTCTAGGAGTATCAATCAAGCCATGACCATACCCGTTCATTCCGGAGTACGTCAACACGAGTGTGAAATATGTAATAAGGCTTTTAGCCAGTCGAGTAGTTTGAAGAGACACATGCGCATACATACCGGAGAACAACCACATGTGTGTGAACTATGTAATAAGGCATTTAGTCGATCTGGTAGTTTAAAGATCCACATGCGCATACACACCGGAGAACGACCATATAAGTGTGACATATGTAATAAAGCATTTAGTCAGGCTTGTAGTTTAAAGAACCACATGCGCATACACACCGGAGAACGACCATATAAGTGTGACATATGTAATAAAGCATTTAGTCAGGCTTGTAGTTTAAAGAACCACATGCGCATACACACCGGAGAACGACCATATGAATGTGAAATATGTAATAAGGCTTTCGTCGAGGCTGGTACTTTGAAGATCCACATGCGCATACATTCCGGAGAACGACCATATGAATGTGAAATATGTAATAAGGCTTTCAGTCAGTCTAGCCTTTTAAAGCAGCACATACGCATACATACCTGAGAACGACCGCATGCGGGAGACATAATTATGTAATAAAACGTTTGCTATTCTTGCAGATTGAACTTTACATATATTAGCATATATACCGGATTTTGTCAGCCTGGCAATTTAATGGACACATGATCAAACATTTAGCTGAATGATCACATGAAAGTGAAATATGTAACATTGCTTTCAATCAGCTTAGCACTTTCATATACCACATCGTCATATACATACATATACAGGAGAACAACCCTATGAGTGTGAAATATGTAATGAAGCATTTTGCTTGTCTGGCATTATGAATAAACACATGCACAAACATGACTGTGGAATATGTATGTATGAATACTTTCCGTCATCCTAGCGGTTTATCCCATTAGCACATGATCAAAGAACTACCACATGAATGTATGTCAGATAATGCTTGACAATTGTAACCATTTGAAGAGGGACACATTTACCCGATTGTGAACTGTGTACAAACACGTATAGTATGGCTAAATAGTTAAGGGCTGGCTCATATATTCCTTTATACTGACCAAGTGTTTAAAACAGCACATACAATGTACATATACAGCAAACTGTTTCCTTGGTAACCATGGTAACTAACAACTATTGTCAATAAGTTTAATTACCTCACGTGTCTATTATAATGTTCACTGCACACCATGGATTATCTATTATCTACACTGTACACCATGGATGATCTATTATCTACACTGTACACCGTGGATTATCTATTATCTACATCTATTTAATATACATACTTTCTAGGTAAACGGGTAAAATGGTCAAACTTTCTAGGTAAACAGGTCGAAATGTCTAGGCAAGTAATTGCGACATTTCATCGCAAAAGTCAAAAATAAAAGAAAATACATATTTTACGTATAATTCGAATATTGACTTTCCAACAATAAACAGTGTTTATGCGGTCTACAAGGTTTACTCTCAAACGATTTCATATAACGGTTGTTTTTCTGTTTGTAGCTATATATAGGAGCAACGCCGTACAGTGTGGTGTTTGTTTTATATAAAATGTTATATTATCTTTTTATCATCGATTAAGCTATTAGTTTACCTTGACACTTCTGTCATATTACGCATTTACCTTGACACTTCTATCATATTACCCGTTTACCTTGACACTTCTATCATATTACCCGTTTACCTTGACACTTCTATCATATTACCCGTTTACCTTGACACTTCTATCATATTACCCGTTTACCTTGACACTTCTATCATATTACCCGTTTACCTTGACACTTCTATCATATTACCCGTTTACCTTGACACTTCTATCATATTACCCGTTTACCTTGACACTTCTATCATTTTACCTGTTTACCTTGACACTTCTATCATATTACCCGTTTACCTAGACACTTCTATCATATTACCCGTTTACCTTGACACTTCTATCATATTACCCGTTTACCTTGACACTTCTATCATATTACCCGTTTACCTTGACACTTCTATCATATTACCCGTTTACCTTGACACTTCTATCATTTTACCCGTTTACCTTGACACTTCTATCATATTACCCGTTTACCTTGACACTTCTATCATATTACCCGTTTACCTTGACACTTCTATCATATTACCCGTTTACCTTGACACTTCTATCATATTACCCGTTTACCTTGACACTTCTATCATATTACCCGTTTACCTTGACACTTCTATCATATTACCCGTTTACCTTGACACTTCTATCATATTACCCGTTTACCTTGACACTTCTATCATATTACCCGTTTACCTTGACACTTCTATCATATTACCCGTTTACCTTGACACTTCTACAATATTACCCGTTTACCTTGACACTTCTATCATATTACCCGTTTACCTTGACACTTCTACCAGTTTACCCGTTTACCTAGACACTTCTATCATATTACCCGTTTACCTTGACACTTCTATCATATTACCCGTTTACCTTGACACTTCTATCATATTACCCATTTACCTTGACACTTCACTTATTTACCTTTACCTGACACTTCACAAACCCATTTACCTGACACTTCTATCATATTACCCGTTTACCTTGACACTTCTATCATATTACCCGTTTACCTTGACACTTCTATCATATTACCCGTTTACCTAGACACTTCTATCATATTACCCGTTTACCTTGACACTTCTATCATATTACCCGTTTACCTTGACACTTCTATCATATTACCCGTTTACCTAGACACTTCTATCATATTACCCGTTTACCTTGACACTTCTATCATATTACCCGTTTACCTTGACACTTCTATCATATTACCCGTTTACCTTGACACTTCTACAATATTACCCGTTTACCTTGACACTTCTACCAGTTTACTAGACACTTCTATCATATTACCCATTTACCTTGACACTTCTACAATATTACCCGTTTACCTTGACACTTCTACCAGTTTACCCGTTTACCTAGACACTTCTATCATATTACCCGTTTACCTTGACACTTCTATCATATTACCCGTTTACCTTGACACTTCTATCATATTACCCGTTTACCTTGACACTTCTACAATATTACCCGTTTACCTTGACACTTCTATCATATTACCCGTTTACCTTGACACTTCTACCAGTTTACCCGTTTACCTAGACACTTCTATCATAGTACCCGTTTACCTTGACACTTCTATCATATTACCCGTTTACCTTGACACTTCTATCATATTACCCCTTTACCTTGACACTTCGACCAGTTTACCTAGACACTTCGACCAATGTATCCGTTTACCTAGACACTTCGACCAGTGTATCCGTTTACCTAGACAATATAATGCTGTATTTTACTGACGGTGGCTTTGTCTGTCCCCATGTACGTGTAGTACAGTGTGCATGTAATATAGTGCTGTATTTTACTCTCGGTGGCCAATCTCTCTCCATGTGCGTGTAGTCTATGTTTCATGTAATATAATGCTGTATTTTACTTGCGGTGACTTTGTCTGTCCCCATGTACGTGTAGTATAGTGTTCATGTAATATAATGCTGTATTGTACTGACGGTGACTTTGTCTGTGTCCATGTACGTGTAGTGTATGGTTCATGTAATATAGACTATAGTGCTGTATTTTACTGACGGTGGATTTGTCTGTGTCCATGTACTTGTAGTCTATGTTTCATGTCATATAGTGCTGTATTTTACTGACGGTGGCTTTGTCTGTGTCCATGTACGTGTAGTATATGGTTCATGTAATATAGTGCTGTATTTTACTGACGGTGGCTTTGTCTGTGTCCATGTACGTGTAGTATATGGTTCATGTAATATAGTGCTGTATTTTACTGACGGTGGTTTTGTCTGTATCCATGTACGTGTAGTCTATGTTTCATGTCATATAGTGCTGTATTTTACTGATGGTGGATTTGTCTGTGTCCATGTACTTGTAGTCTATGTTTCATGTCATATAGTGCTGTATTTTACTGACGGTGGCTTTGTCTGTGTCCATGTACGTGTAGTATATGGTTCATGTAATATAGTGCTGTATTTTACTGACGGTGGCTTTGTCTGTCCCCATGCACGTGTAGTACAGTGTGCATGTAATATAATGCTGTATTTTACTGATGGTGGCTTTGTCTGTCCCCATATACTTGTAGTACAGTGTGTATGTAATATAATGCTGTATTTTACTGACGGTGGCTTCGTCTGTCCCCATGTATGTGTAGTACAGTGTGCATGTAATATAGTGCTTTATGTTACTAGCGGTGGCTTTATCTGTCCCCATGTACATGTAGTACAGTGTGCATGTAATATAATGCTGTATTTTACTGACGGTGGCTTTGTCTGTCCCCATATACTTGGTAGTACAGTGTGTATGTAATATAATGCTGTAATTTACTGACGGTGGCTTCATATGTCCCTATGTACATGTAGTACAGTGTGCATTCACTGCTATGTTACATTTGACTTTACGATACTGACAAACTATATACTCAGTTGTCTCGTTGTATTTGGATTGCATCTACAGTAAATAATAAATTCTAACTGAATAGATACTATACAATATTAATCTCGTTTAGAAGACGTTTGATACGATTTTGAAAACTACTATAACTCAAAAAGTTTATTGTAATTAAATGTGTGAAGTGTTTGTACGTGTACTATATATGTGTAAATATGATTGTGTATATATAATGTGTGCAGTGTTTGTACGTGCACTATATATGTGTAAATATGATTGTGTATATATAATGTGTGCAGTGTTTGTACGTGTACTATATATGTGTAAATATGAGTGTGTATATATAATGTGTGCAGTGTTTGTACGTGTACTATATATGTGTAAATATGAGTGTGTATATATAATGTGTGCAGTGTTTGTACGTGTACTATATATGTGTAAATATGATTGTGTATATATAATGTGTGCAGTGTTTGTACGTGTACTATATATGTGTATATATAATGTGTGTAGTGTTTGTATGTGTACTATATATGTGTAAATATGATTGTGTATATATAATGTGTGTAGTGTTTGTACGTGTACTATATATGTGTAAATATGATTGTGTATATATAATGTGTGCAGTGTTTGTACGTGTACTATATATGTGTAAATATGATTGTGTATATATAATGTGTGCAGTGTTTGCACGTGTACTATATATGTGTAAATATGATTGTGTATATATAATGTGTGCAGTGTTTGTACGTGTACTATATATGTGCAAATATGATTGTGTATATATAATGAATAAACAAAGTTTCTGACTTCACCACAAAAAATGAATATAAGAAACACATCAATACGTAATTGGGAGCAATTAGCCTTACAGTAAATAGTTCTATCATACACTATATATGCAGTTAGTTTAGTTTATACAAATTTATATTAGCTCGATTGCGAACGAAGTTCTTTCAACTTATATTAATCATTCTCGAGACCTCATTCCTGATAGAATCCATCGCCATGAAGGAGAGAGAAGAGGCATGTGGAATGTAAATGCCTTGCCTAAGGGCACACTCGTAACGGCTCCAGCGGGGCTCGAACTCCGGACCTTAGGCACCTGGAGCGAACGCGCATCCACTGCGCTATCACGACTTCCACTATATGCAGTTAGATCATTGCAAACACATTCATCTATTGTACTTATTTGCTTGTATTTACTGTCGTCATGTGTGTTGTATTGTTTATATATAGATTGTATACCTTCATTTAATTAGAATAACTTCTTTTGTAGTGAGGACTAAGACAGCAACAACAACTTTCATAAGTAGAAGAATAGTAGAAGAACAATAATAACTTTCATATTAGTAGAAGAACAATAATAACTTACACAATTAACATTACGATGTGCATAATAAATCGAATTGTGTACATTAAAACCTGTCTCTAATTTGTTATTGAAATCCAATGCGAAAATGTATGCACCCGTTGCGCGAGCATTTCTCTACGCACGCTACTCCGTGCATTGCTTTACGCACGCTGCGCGAGCATTGCTCTACGCACGCTGCTCCGTGCATTGTTCTCCGCACGCTGCGCGAACATTGCTTTACGCACGCTGCTCCGTGCATTGCTTTACGCACGCTGCGCGAGCATTGCTCTACGCACGCTGCTCCGTGCATTGCTTTACGCACGTTGAATGTATCATTGGCATTTGCCTGATTCGACGTCTTCTCCGTTCCTGTTTATATCAGTTTCAAAATCAATACCTTCGATTTTAACTTTAACTATTTCACCAATGCAGAAGTCGCTCTCAGCCATTATTTGAAGATAGAATGGATTTATTTCTAGATCGGCCAATCAGAATCCTTCGAGATTGTATTATTTACCAGAAAATATATGGTGGCTGTGTGAGACTAAATACAAGCAAAGTTGTCCTATTACCCTGTTAGCACGCTCGCTTCTCACCAATGCAATCCGTGTTCGATCCTCGGGGTCGAGAAGTATGTCAGATGGTACAGTGGACGCCAGATCGGAGAGGTAGACTTTCTCCGGGTATTGTTGTTTCCTCCCATACGTACGACCACGTAGTATATAGGCGTCCATCAGTACCTACGAGAGTAATTAATATAAGTTGTTGAAGCTTGATTCGAGATCGTTGTAAAATATATAAAGTTTATAGTTATACAGTTTATATCCTTTATGTCGGAATTCCGTCTGACCGAACAAAATACTTCGACATAACCGATGTTTGACTTAACGAAATTCGATATAAACAGAGTCCGTTGTAACAGGATGGGCCGGCAAAGCTTGATCACAATACCAACGAGACACAATCCACACTCATGTACACTATTAATGAGTTTAATTTACAATGAAAGATGAATAGTTACATTAATGCGATGACACAACAAAGTAATATTCGTTAACGAAATACACTATGACGATTGTCCTAGGTGGAAGATAATCTTCGTACGAAAACACAATGCTCAAATACATGACCGAGAGATAGAAAAATAGAGAGAATATATAGACATAGAGAGGACAATGTTTTGACAGATTAACGTGCTTTATAGGCCGAGAGATAGAGAAGTAGGGGGGAACAAGCTATAATCCGGCACAGGTAGTTAATATACAGATAAATAGAGAGAGGACGATGCATTGACTTAAGGTACTTTATAGACCGAGAGATAGAGAAATAGAGAGAACCAGCTATAATCCGGCTCAGGTAGTTAATATACAGATATAGAGAGAGGAAGATGTATTGACAGATTAACGTGTTTTATTGACATAGAGATAGAGAAATAGAGAGAACCAGCAATAATTCGGCACAGGAAATTTATATACAGATATAGAGAGAGAGGATGATGTGATTGACATCTTAAAGTGTTTTATAGACCGAGAAAAATAGAGAGAAACAGTTATAATCCGGCACAGGTAGTTAATATACAGATATATAGAGAGAGGACGATGCATTGACTTAAGGTACTTTATAGACCGAGAGATAGAGAAATAGAGAGAACCAGCTATAATCCGGCACAGGTAGTTAATATACAGATATATAGAGAGAGGATGATGTGATTGACATATTAAAGTGCTTTATAGACCGAGAGATAGAGAAATAGAGAGAACCAGCTATAACCCGGCACAGGTAGTTAATATACAGATATATAGAGAGAGGATGATGTGATTGACATATTAAAGTGCTTTATAGACCGAGAGATAGAGAAATAGAGAGAACCAGCTATAACCCGGCACAGGTAGTTAATATACAAATATATATAGAGAGAGGACGGTGCATTGACATATTAAAGTGTTTTGTAGACCGAGAGATAGAAATATAGAGAGAACAAGCTATAATCCGGCACATGTAGTTAATATACACATATATAGAGAGAGGATGATGTGATTGACATATTAAAGTGCTTTATAGACTGAGAGATAGAGAAATAGAGAGAACCAGCTATAACCCGGCACAGGTAGTTAATATACAAATATATATAGAGAGAGGATGGTGCATTGACATATTAAAGTGCTTTATAGACCGAGAGATAGAGAAATAGAGAGAGCCAGCTATAACCCGGCACAGGTAGTTAATATACAAATATATATAGAGAGAGGATGGTGCATTGACATATTAAAGTGCTTTATAGACCGAGAGATAGAGAAATAGAGAGAGCCAGCTACAATCCGGCACAGTTAGTTAATATACAGATATATAGAGAGGATGATGCATTGACATAAAGTGTTTTTTAGACCGAGAGAAATAGAGAGAGCCAGCTACAATCCGGCACAGGTAGTTAATATACAGATATATAGAGAGGATGATGCATTGACATAAAGTGTTTTTTAGACCGAGAGATAGAGAATTAGAGAGAACCAGCAATAATCCGGAACAGGTAGTTAATATACAGATATATAGAGAGAGGACGATGCATTGACGTAATGTGTTTTGTAGACCGAGAGATAGGAAAATAGAGAGAACAAGCTATAATCCGGCACATGTAGTTAATATACACATATATAGAGAGAGGACGATGCATTGACTTAATGTGTTTTGTAGACCGAGAGATAGAAAAATAGAGAGAACAAGCTATAATCCGGCACAGGTAGTTAATATACAGATATATAGAGACATGACCATGCATTGACTTAATGTGTTTTATAGACTGCAAGATAGAGAAATAGAGAGAACCAGCAATAATCCGGCACAGGTAGTTACTATACAGATATATAGAGAGAGGACGATTCATTGACATATTAAACTGCTTTATAGACTGAGAGATAGAGAAATAGAGAGAACCAGCTATTATCCGGCACAGGTAGTTAATATACAGATCTATAAATAGTAACACATTTAATGGTAGAAAAGCAAAATATCTGGTCGACGCGGGCAATATATTTAGATTTTCGGCTCTGCCGGGCCAATATCCGATATTGGCCCGCGCGTGCCGAGCCAATATTCGATATTGGCCCGGCACGCGCCGAGAAAGAATCACGAGCACGTGTCACAGGTAGCAACAACATAGTAACTACATTGTGTAAACATGGCCGCCGAAGCAAAACTAAAGTCGTTGTCTGACAGATTGCTGTCTCTTGACGGTAAAATTGCTGAGCGAAATAAGCAAATAACAGCAGAAGAAACATACGGCTATGTAGAGAAAATGAAAAACGGACACACAAAGGCTGCAACTCAAACTGGACTGAATAGGGCGTATGACTGGTTGAAATCTGTTGGTGAACATCGCGATTTATCTGAGATACCACCTGAAGAATTAAACATGCTGATGGCTCAGATGTTTTTAGGTATAAAAACTTTAAAAGGAGAAGAGTATGAACCCGACACCTTAAAGTCAATACAAGGCGGTGTTAATCGTTATCTTGGAGGCAAACACTATGGACACAGCCTAACCACAGACCATCTTTTTAAGCACTCCAGGGACGTCTTAGCCAGCAAGAGGAAGGGTTTGAAGCAAGAAGGAAAGGGCAATAAAAAGAACCGAGCCGACCCGTTTACCGACGAGGAGATGCAGATCCTGTACAAGAAGTCACTATTAGGCAGCGGTAAGTTTATACTAGCAATTGTTATAATTATGTTTTATTTTCTGACTTTTTCAAGCTAGCTCTAGAATGCCTAGATGTAAACAAATTGTCCCTAATTATATTGCACATACAAATTCTATAACATCTAGATCTACAGGTGCATACAGATTCTATAACTTACCCATTTCCTTCTCACCCCATTGCCATGGTCCCTCTTGATGTAAATCCACTAGAATCAACCAGGTCATGTTCCATCCGAAACGGTAATTAAATCCGATTCACATAAACATAATAAAATAACACAACAGTTCCCAGTATGAAAGTTTAAAACTAACTTTCGTGTCTTAGTTCCTTGACATTAATAATTGAAACTAATTACACAGGTCAACTGAGCTTCGATCAATTTATATTTTCTCAAAAGTACAAACATTTATCTGTTTTAAACACTAGAAACAATCACAATACGCTTCATGTACATCAATACACAACTTAACTACATGAATATACAATGACATTACCTACAAAAGGGCGCGTGAGACATGACGTCATTAAGTATAATGACGAAACGTACAGGTGCGTAGGCCAGAGGGGGGTAATTACTAATTAAACTTGTTAATTGGTACAAGCAAATAAAGGTAGATCTAACAATTATGTTATGAATTTTATTTTTATACCTAATTTAAGCAACTTACATTTCCATTTCAGCAAATCCTGAGAGTTTGTTAAACTCTATGTGGCTCAACAATACAGTGCACTTCGGTCTTCGGGGGAGACAAGAACACCTAACCATGCTGTGGGGGGACCTGGAGCTTAAGGCTACATCCGAAGGCGTAGAATATGTTGTATTCACAGAGAGGGCGACGAAAACAAGAAGCGGCGAATCAGCTGACACTAGGGCCTTTCAGCCTAAGATATTTGAGCAACCAGGTATTATAGGAGCTATAGAAACTTTTCAATATAACAGCGTATGCAATTTGTATGCATATGGATTATGTAGATTGTAAAAATATAGCATATGTAAAGTATATCCTGGTAAAATTCCAGAGAGATAATATAATAAAATAGCACTTAAAATATTTAAAAGCCTTATAGCTTTAATTCGTCACTGAGTAGACTAGCGTTCTAGATATGTCTGCAGTATAATGGTATGCAAAACTTACAACTGTATTTTTCAGGTGATGAAAACTGCCCCGTCAATCTTTACAAGCTATACGCTGAGAAGCGCCCAGAGGACATGAGGGATGCTACATCCAGATTTTATATCTGTAAAAATCCTGTTTATGGATCAGACAAACCCACTGGTTCATTGTGGTACATTAGTATCCCAATGGGTAAAAATCCAATAGGAAAAGTTGCCAAAGTTATGAGTACCAAAGCTGGACTGTCAGGCAAACACACGAATCATTCAGGCCGCAAAACCTGCGTGAGCAAGTTGTTGGACGCAAATGTGCCACCTACAGAGGTGGTGCAAATATCGGGACACAAAAACCTGTTGAGTCTAAATAGTTACAATACTGTTAGCATGAAAAAACAAATCAATATGTCTAATGTGCTCCATAAGGTCTCTGCTAGTGGAGGTAGTAACGGTTTGTCCGCAAATATTGGAGGAGACAGTACCCCAAATGTTCATGATGTTGTAAATGATTTCCAAAATGGCGATGATGATGATGAGGAATTAGTTGCTGCGTCTCAAGAAATAGAAAATGCCTTGCAAAGTATTTCTGCTTATGAAGAAATAAAGGAATCTTCTTATGGTCAGGTGGTTGATCTACCATTAATTCATAAGTATGATGGTACTTTACAGGTCAGTCGCAACAAATTCAATCCGGAAGGTTTGTTTAAAAACTGCACATTCAATGGGACTGTAAATATTGCCCTAAAGTAAACTATACGTCGTCGCCAGTTTGAAAGTTGGCTACAAAATGCAATGTATGTAGTTCTATGAACTCCTTTGTCTCATATTGTTCAAATAAATTTAATATAAGTACTGTTTGCATAGTTTTGAGATGCATGGATGAAATTAATTTTAAAAAAGTATTAAAGTTTGTGTCATGATCAATTTGTTGTTTATTACTCTCAGAAACACTTCCCACCCAATAATTAACTAGAGGTGGACTGGTTAGAAACCCAGGTAATCATTTCGTGTGTTGGTGTTATAATATAAATATACACTGGGCACGTTAAAGAACCAGGGAGTCTATTCGAAAATAGCTTTAAAAAAGGTGTATCCGTACAACCTCTATCACACACTTGTTTCTTAGACAGATATATGCGCCTGTCCGATAATATATTTACACTAGCACTACTGTCCAATCGGGCAAACTGCTGACAAGGTTTTTCGCATGTTACGCATTTATTTCGTGATGCACATATTAAGATGTTCCTGTTACCAGACCTTGCGCGCCTTAAAACGATGTATAACTTTTATTTGTGTATCACGAAATAAATGCGTAATTTGCGAAAAACCTTGTCACCGATTTGCCAGATCAGACAGTAAAAACATGCATACATATTATAATGGTGCCTCGACGCAAACGGAGAAACTACCTGAACATGTGCATATGCCTACATTACCACAGGTTGTATCACAAAAATAATGTTTTGAAACGCAATGCATTATATACAGCTCCTTAAAATATAGCGGTGGGCCATTTATGGATATTGGCTCACCTGTCCGATATTGGCCCTGGGGCCGTTAAGGTATGCAATAAAGAAGTTATTAAACGGCTGCGGTGGGCCATTTGTGGATATTGGCGCACCTATCCGATATTGGCCCTCGGGCCTAACGGCCCTCGGGCCAATATCTCCATAGGGTGCGCCAATATCCACAAATGGCCCACCGCAGCCGTTTAATAACTAAATATTTACATTAATGCGATGACACAACAAAGCAACATTAGTCAACACAATACACTATGACGATTGTCCTGGGTGGAAGATAATCTTCGTACGAAAACACAATGCTCAAAGACATGACCGAGAGATAGAGAAATAGAGAGAACCAGCAATAATCCGGCACAGGTAGTTAATATACATTGAAAAATGGCGAAAATTTGTCGCTCTGGAAAAAGATAATTAAAATGTTTTAAAGTCATTTTGGAAGTGAGGATGAACACTGAAAGAGACTAAAATGCTATATATACTGATGCAGTGAGTAATTATTGATTGACCTTACGAAAAACAGTGTCTAATAAGTTGTTTGAACTACAGGTGGTTACCCCACCCACACGCTAACTGTCCATGCCACAGACGAATAAAAAGCGTAGGAAACGAAAACGAAACAAATCATCACCAACTCATCAGTGTGGTCTTCAAAGTAAGAAATACAATGGTTTATTGAGTGACCTAGACAGTGATAACAATTATTTCACCTGTGATTCAGACAGTGACACAGAAACAGGTAACAGAATGGCGGCCATTACACCTGAAATTATCCAAGAACTAGCCCATACGATAGCTAAGCTGCTGAAACCTGATCTCATCAACGAACTCAAAACTGATCTAATCAAGGAAATGAAATCGCTAGTTAAAAGTGAAACATCAGAATTGAGGACTGAAGTGGAGAACTTATGAAAAGAGAATGCGGAACTCAAAGCGTCAATAAACAGCACTTTCCATTCGCTAGACGAATTGGACCAGTATGGATGTCGCATGTGTCTGGATATTTCTGGCATTCCTGGTGATGACGGTACGTCTACTGAGAGTGTTGAAGCCAAAATTCTAGCATACGCAAACAAACGTGGCATCGAGTTGACAGGTGCGGACATTGACAAGTGTCATCGCAAAGGTCGCCCCAAAGACATGTATAATAGACCAGTCATTTTGAAATTTACAAATTCAAAGGCAAGACAACGCGTGTATTTAGCACGTAAATCACTTGGAGATAAACTGTTTATCCAGGAAAATTTGACTCCGTTCAGGTCGAAACTTGCCTTTGAAGCCAGATCGCTTAAACGAGAAAAGAAGCTGTCAAAGACATGGATTGCAGGTTGCAAGGTCTGCTACTAACCTCGGGAAACGAAACTGGGATTCAAGTATCTATCAGGGACATGGCAGATATTGAGAAGATCAGGACCCATGCGATGCCAGCCGATCCCAGCTTCGCACATATGATCACAGAAGCTGCTGTTTAAAGAACTGTCAAATGTCATATGAACTGTCATCCAAATGTCAATCTATTGTTTACATTTTGATCGACCTACTTTTTAACCATTCCTTATGTCAATGTATACAGACGGCTATTGTATGATCATCAATCACATTGTATAAACATCAGAACAACGAATCTTACTTACCGTTACGTTTATACATTTGTTCGTACCGTCACTAAATATAATCCGTTTATGCTATGTACACAAATAGAATTTCATCTTCATACACTTATGTACATGTAAGTTAGATTTGTGAATTGCTTGTACATGTGGCCCACGCAATCAAAACAAATCGTAATTCAATTCCCTACTTTGTCCATCATACTAGATTTAGTATTTTATCCAAAATGTATCCATTCAGATCTTTTTACTTTTTGAGTGCACATAATTTGTATAATAGCAGACGATAATATCACGGACAAAATCTTCAATACATAACTTTACTACAGTGAACCTATTGTACAGGTCATTTTTCTCCATGTACGGACGCGTCGTGATGGTATTGTTCTGATTGCATACAGCTTTATGGTTTTGTGTGTGTTTTGTTGGGATCCTAATTGTCATGATGCATGTATATGGCTTCATACTACACAGTAGCTTTACAATGGGGGAGGATACAACAACTATAACTGCCGGGAGGATACAACGAACTATAACTGCCGGGAGGATACAACGAACTATAACTGCCGGGAGGATACAACAAACTATAACTGCCGGGAGGATACAACGAACTATAACTGCCGGGAGGATACAACAAACTATAACTGCCGGGAGGATACAACAAACTATAACTGCCGGGAGGATACAACAAACTATAACTGCTGGGAGGATACAACAAACTATAACTGCCGGGAGGATACAACAAACTATAACTGCCGGGAGGATACAACGAACTATAACTGCCGGGAGGATACAACGAACTATAACTGCCGGGAGGATACAACAAACTATAACTGCCGGGAGGATACAACGAACTATAACTGCCGGGAGGATACAACAAACTATAACTGCCGGAGGAACAACAAACTATAACTGCCGGGGGATACAACAAACTATAACTGCCGGGAGGATACAACGAACTATAACTGCCGGGAGGATACAACAAACTATAACTGCCGGGAGGATACAACAAACTATAACTGCCGGGAGGATACAACAAACTATAACTGCCGGGAGGATACAACAAACTATAACTGCCGGGAGAATACAACGAACTATAACTGCCGGGAGGATACAACGAACTATAACTGCCGGGAGGATACAACGAACTATAACTGCCGGGAGGATACAACGAACTATAACTGCCGGGAGGATACAACAACTATAACTGCCGGGAGGATACAACAACTATAGGAGGATACAACAACTATAACGCCGGGAGGATACAACGAACAAACTATAACTGCCGGAAGGATACAACGAACTATACTGAGTCAAAAAAGAAACGATACCAAACTAAAAATGACGTAAAACGGATAAAACCATAGAAAGGTTTAATATATTATTACGTATCAGTACCGGGTATCTTATTGCAACGTCAGCCAACCATAAACACAGGTAAATAAACACCCAATAATCCTGGAACGCCGAATTTCCGATTTGCACTCGCTCCTCAACAAAGACAACTTCCCACACATGTACAAATCGGAAAACCGGTTTATTGTACTGGTACTGCATTATCATCGAGGAAAAACACCTTACATACCCATTGTTACCTCTAACAAAATGCCTAGGCTAAATCGCAATCAGAGAATGCGTGCCATTGGCATGATTGACGGCGGTTTACGTCAGCGTGACGTCGCAAATCGACTCGGGTTACGCGGATCACGATAACACGTCTACTTCGACGTTATCGAACACATGGATCGGTGGACGACCGTCCAAGATCTGGTCGACCACGTGTGACGACGCGTGAACAGGACCGTCACATTCGGACGTCACATTTACGTGACCGGTTCCTACCTGCTACGCACACAGCTGCCGTTACTCCTGGGATGACCAACAATCGCATCAGTGCACACACAGTCAGGAACCGGCTCGGTGAACGTGGCATTCGTGCCTATCGGCCATACGTTGGACCCATCTTGACACGACGTCACCGTGACGTACGGCGGGAATGGAAGACGGAATGTGCTCGCTGGACTCGGTTACAGTGGAATTCGGTGATGTTTAGCGATGAATCGCGATTCTGTTCGCGTCGAGCGGATGGCAGAGAGCGGGTATATCGCAGACGCGGTGAACGTTACGCCGACGCATGTGTACGTCAGGTCGATCTGTTCGGGGGCGGAAGCGTTATGGCGTGGGGCGGTATCACCTTCGCTAGTCGCACTGAACTGTTAGTGGTGGACGGGAACCTAAACGCCCAGCGGTACTGTGATGAGATCCTTGCGCCAGTTGTTGTGCCGTTCTTTAACGCCAACAGAAACGTCACACTGTTCCAACAGGACAACGCCAGGTGTCATACTGCTCGGATTTACACCACATTATTGGAGCAGAACAATATTGAAACCCTGCCGTGGCCTGCTTTGTCACCAGACTTGTCACCCATAGAACATGTGTGGGATACGTTAGACCACCGCGTCAGACGACGTCAGCCGGTAACGTTAAACCAACTGAGGGATGTTTTGCGTCAGGAGTGGACAAATATTGACCAGCAAGAGATTCAGACACTCTTCCGTTCGATGCGACGGCGGTGCATTGCAGTGAGAGACGCAAATGGTGCCCATACTCGGTATTGACGTCTGTGTGAAAACTCCATTAGACCCCTGTCCGACGAATTACGTCATCACGCAGCAGAAAGTTTCGGAGGCTCATTATGCTTTATGTGCTCCTCTTTCAAACATGTTGGACTATCATCTTATGAATTTTCAAAGAATTTTCTTAATAAATGTTGAAATTATAGACACATAAACACCAGGTATCGTTTCTTTTTTGACTCAGTATATAACTGCACGAACATTAATATATGTACATGTACTACCGCGAATGAGGTTATATAATGTGGGCTGTATCGAATGAGGTTATATAATGTGAGCTGTATCGAATGAGGTTATATAATGTGGGCTGTATCGAATGAGGTTATATAATGTGAGCTGTATCGAATGAGGTTATATAATGTGAGCTGTATCGAATGAGGTTATATAATGTGGGCTGTATCGAATGAGGTTATATAATGTGGGCTGTATCGAATGAGGTTATATAATGTGGGCTGTATCGAATGAGGTTATATAATGTGAGCTGTATCGAATGAGGTTATATAATGTGAGCTGTATCGAATGAGGTTATATAATGTGAGCTGTATCGAATGAGGTTATATAATGTGAGCTGTATCGAATGAGGTTATATAATGTGAGCTGTATCGAATGAGGTTATATAATGTGAGCTGTATCGAATGAGGTTATATAATGTGAGCTGTATCGAATGAGGTTATATAATGTGAGCTGTATCGAATGAGGTTATATAATGTGAGCTGTATCGAATGAGGTTATATAATGTGAGCTGTATCGAATGAGGTTATATAATGTGAGCTGTATCGAATGAGGTTATATAATGTGGGCTGTATCGAATGAGGTTATATAATGTGGGCTGTATCGAATGAGGTTATATAATGTGGGCTGTACCGAATGAGGTTATATAATGTGAGCTGTATCGAATGAGGTTATATAATGTGAGCTGTATCGAATGAGGTTATATAATGTGGGCTGTATCGAATGAGGTTATATAATGTGGGCTGTATCGAATGAGGTTATATAATGTGGGCTGTATCGAATGAGGTTATATAATGTGAGCTGTACCGAATGAGGTTATATAATGTGAGCTGTACCGAATGAGGTTATATAATGTGGGCTGTATCGAATGAGGTTATATAATGTGAGCTGTATCGAATGAGGTTATATAATGTGGGCTGTATCGAATGAGGTTATATAATGTGAGCTGTACCGAATGAGGTTATATAATGTGAGCTGTACCGAATGAGGTTATATAATGTGAGCTGTATCGAATGAGGTTATATAATGTGGGCTGTATCGAATGAGGTTATATAATGTGAGCTGTATCGAATGAGGTTATATAATGTGAGCTGTATCGAATGAGGTTATATAATGTGAGCTGTATCGAATGAGGTTATATAATGTGGGCTGTACCGAATGAGGTTATATAATGTGAGCTGTATCGAATGAGGTTATATAATGTGAGCTGTATCGAATGAGGTTATATAATGTGAGCTGTATCGAATGAGGTTATATAATGTGAGCTGTATCGAATGAGGTTATATAATGTGAGCTGTACCGAATGAGGTTATATAATGTGAGCTGTATCGAATGAGGTTATATAATGTGAGCTGTATCGAATGAGGTTATATAATGTGAGCTGTATCGAATGAGGTTATATAATGTGGCTGTATCGAATGAGGTTATATAATGTGAGCTGTATCGAATGAGGTTATATAATGTGAGCTGTACCGAATGAGGTTATATAATGTGAGCTGTATCGAATGAGGTTATATAATGTGAGCTGTATCGAATGAGGTTATATAATGTGAGCTGTACCGAATGAGGTTATATAATGTGGGCTGTATCGAATGAGGTTATATAATGTGAGCTGTATCGAATGAGGTTATATAATGTGAGCTGTATCGAATGAGGTTATATAATGTGAGCTGTATCGGCTTGTCTTTCCCTTATACTATATTTATGTACGTATCCGCACATTCACATTATACAATCATTGTTAACTATCAACAGTTTTCTCAAGTAAACTGGGTTGTATCTTTCTTCCTCTGTGTGGTGGCATGTTGCGGAATAATTTAATTGCATGTATTGCGATGCTCTTGTTATATATCGTGCTGTCTAGGTGTCGCATATTATAAAGATATGCTTTTATAAAGATATACTTTTTCAGCACCAGGGCCGCACATGATTTCTCTCACTGGCTTCATGTTGGTGAGGGTCGTGGAACTCAGAATGTGCACTGAGTTCCCAGTTACACATTGCAGCATGCCGGCTTGAGATAGTATATGCTATATAAATGGACAACTCATCAGTATACAAACATGTTATCGTTGTTCTATACCTACTGGGTCTTGCGTTTCGTCTCGGCAAGAAAATGTCTAAAATATTTAATTGACGCCAGTACATAGAACAGCGACTTATTATTGTTTGTATAGTATGCAGTTAATTATTATATAGTGTGTACTTTATCTGCCTGTCACCCTTCATTGGAGAAAACACATTAATCTCCTACTAGATACAAGTATATATCAGCTTTGAACTAGTGAATTAAGTCAGTGTTGGTTGCTTGTTTGTTACTTTGTTTTTCCCACATTATAAGCTTATATGAATGTTTGTACTCTTCTTTAAGTTGACAGCATTAAGTTAAATAAGTCAAAACAACATGACTTATTTTTCCCGACTATACAATTAAATTGATAAGCGAAAATTAGTCTCACCCCCCCCCCCCCGCAAAATCTTAATTTGCGCGGTAAAATGTTGTCTATCTGTATATTGAACCTTAAATTGTAGTTAGAGACGATATTTATTTATTATTGACTTTGTATACGTCTCGACAGATGTCCCAAACAATCTCATCGTTGTGTACATACTGGTATGTGTGTGTGATTTCATAGATATATATGTATACCGTATGTATGGAGGTAGGTGTATATATGTGTATACAATTGTACACATATATGTGTATATATGTGTGTCGCTACATGTAACGCGGATATGTGTATGTATGTATGTACGATATATGTGTGTATGTATGTATGTATATATGTGTGTGCGTGTGTGCGTGTGTACGTGTGTACGTGCGTACGTATGTACGTATGTACGTGTACACGTGCGTACGTATGTACGTGTGTACGTATGTGCGTGTGTACGTGCGTGCGTGTGTACGTATGTACGTGCGTGCGTGTGTGCGTGCGTTAGTGCGTGCGTGTGCGCGCGCGTGTGTGTGTGTGTGTGTGTGTGTACATACATACACATCTATGTATATATTATGTGTGTATTAATGTGTGTTTATTATTGCCCTTTGTATAATTACTCATAAGGAAAGTCTAAGACTATTGTAGCACTTTCATCTTCACTTTCAAACTCACTCCAAATTCCAACTTATGTTTTGTTCT
This sequence comes from Archivesica marissinica, assembly GCA_014843695.1. NCBI lineage: Eukaryota > Metazoa > Mollusca > Bivalvia > Venerida > Vesicomyidae > Archivesica > Archivesica marissinica. The sequence goes on along the minus strand of CM026388.1, from coordinate 8,820,633 downwards.
TTACTTGCTCATTTTTCACATCGTCACATGATTCCTCCTGGTGTTAACTTATACACACGCGCCGTGTCCCGACTGTTGGCTCCCAACTCGCATATTGTCTTGTGCGTCCACTGGTCGCTCCCTGTAACTTTATATCCACATCGTTAGTGATATAGAAGTTTGGAGAGCGGCCATTGGTATGCACTATTTCAAGGGACGTGCCCTCTCCAAAACGGAACAGTTTAATTACAACTTGTATAGGATTCTTTTCAAATATATGCGCATATTCTTCTTGTCAACCTTAGTCTAGTCATTCAATGTGCTTGTAACTTAGTCAATCACCCACACATTTCATATGTGACCTTCGTGTTTCTCTTTGAATTAAAATACTTATTCTGGATAAACAATTCCTTACAACTGAATAACGACTATTATGAGCCAAACATAAACCATATATCCTCACTTTTAGAGCATATTCACTATATAATAATCATTCGATTACTCCTTTTATTAGCGGGCGATGTACATCCTAACCCTGGTCCGGACCAAGAGCTGAATGGATGTTTCTCCTTGATTCATCAAAATATTAGAAGTATCCGCAACAAACTGGATTACATAAAAGATACTTTCCTCGATTACGAGATAATTTCATTTACCGAGACCCATTTATCACAATATGTTTCCGACTTGTTCTTAAAACTTCATGGACTTGAAAATATGTTTCGTAAAGATGTATCGCCACATTCAGGGGGTATTCTCACTTACTGTAACCTTGGCTTGCAACCAAAGCGTTTACCTGATTTAGAAACTATAATGCCAGAATCCTTAAGCATCCAAATAAAAGATCACAATAGAAGCTCTGTCATAGCAACAATTTATAGACCACCGAACTCACCAGTAGAATTTTGGAAAAGATGTGATTTACTCTTAGAACAGGCATCGGAAATATCATCCAACATCCTATTAGTTGGTGACATAAATGACGATCAGTTAAATGTAGCAAATCATAAACTACGCGATATACTTATTCTTAATAATATGACTAACTTAATTACAGAGCCCACACGTATTACTGATAACACAAGTACCTTAATTGATGTAATTGCACTAACCAATTCCGTGACTTCATTAATCTCTGGCATTCACCGAACACCTTCTCACATCAGTGACCATTTTGGTACGTACGTCTATATTAAAAGTAATTTTCATTCTAGAACCTGTTATACTCGTCGCGTTTGGAATTACAAGGAAGCTGATTTCATTAAATTAAATTCCTTAATAAATTTAACTGATTGGTCGCCAATTACTAATGAGACAATTGATGTAGCAACAGAATTCTTTGGACAAACATTCTTAAGACTTGCACAGTTGTGTATTCCAACTAAATTAGTACAAATTCGTCCCAATGACAAACCGTGGTATAATTCACTTATCCGTAAAATATCTCGCCAACATGATCGTTTAAAACGAATAGCTACTCAATCTGGAAACATCTCGCACTGGCATAGGTACAAAAGGAATCGAGTCAACAACATGAAATAACATCTACGTGAACAATTCTTTAATACTCTCGAATTCTCCATGAACGACATTAGTTGCACAAATCCCAAACAGTACTGGAAAATCGTTAAAATGTTAGTTAAAGCAAATTCAAATAGCGACGATCATATTCCACCTCTCAATAGCGAAAACACTGATACAGCGGTTTCTGATGTGGATAAAGCCCAACTTTTAAACGACTATTTCGTTTCGATATCAACATTAGATGAATCCAAAACGAACCTACCTGTTCTGGCTCCCATAAATAATGCAACCATTTCACAATTTAAAATAAGTGAGCAAGATATCATTGACGTATTAGATAATCTGGCTGTCAATAAAGCAAGTGAAAAGCTGTTCCATAGCTATATCTAAGCCGCTTTGTATTTTATTCAATAGATCAATTATCATAAACAGATATCCTACTTCATGGAAACTAGCAAATGTTATACCAATTTTTAAAAAGGGAGATAAATCTTTACCATCAAACTACAGGCCCATATCATTAATAAGTTGTGTAGGAAAAGTGATGGAACGAGTTGTTTTTAAATATATATATAACCATCTGATTTCCAACGATCTCATTTATAAGAACCAATCGGGTTTTCTTCCTGGTCACTCGACCGTATACCAACTTATAGATATCTACAATCAAATAATTATGTAAAGGCTTCGACGAGAGAAAAACAACGTGTATGGTTTTTTGCGATATATCTAAAGCATTTGACCGAGTCTGGCACAAAGGTCTTTTATTCAAATTAAAACAAAATGGAGTTTCGGGAAATTTGCTGCACTGGATCGCAGACTATCTTCATAATCGTGCACAAAGAGTATTTGTAGGACAATCCTTCTCTAGTTCCAAAACCATTACTGCAGGAGTACCTCAAGGGTCGGTTTTGGGCCACTTTTATTTCTTGTTTATGTTAATGACATAGCCGAATCTCTCATTAAGTACTACTAGACTATTCGCTGATGATAGTTATCTTGCTGTATCTACGTCAGACTCTGCTGTCATGGAAACAGTTTTAAATTCTGATTTACAAATAATATCCGATTGGGCCAAACAGTGGCTAGTTAACTTTAATCCAGCAAAAACTGAAGTTATGTTCCTTTCACTCAGAAATATGAATCGTCCTAATCTAATTTTTCAAAACGTTATGCTGAATTGTGTCGATGATCATAAACACTTAAGCCTCACGTTAAGCAACGATGGGTCATGGCATACTCATATCAACAATATTACTACTTCTGCTTCTAAAGTTCTTGGCTCGATGAGAATGCTTAAATACAAACTTAAACGAAAAACTCTAAATACTATTTACTAACTTATCTAAGAGCTTTACTTGAATATACATCAATAGTGTGGGATAGCTGTACCCAATATGAAAAGGACACCTTAGAGAAAATTCAATACGAAGCTGCCCGATTTGTGACAGGATTGACGCGCTCTGTTTCTATTCAAAAACTACTCAAAGAAATCGGTTGGGTTTCACTCGCCGATCGCAGATCTATTCAAACATTAACATTAGTTTATAAAGAGAAGAACGGACTCCTCCCAAGTTATTTGCATTATCTCTTCCCTCCTACTATTGGAGATCTTACTGAATATCCTTTACGATCTGGCGCAAACTTTATTACTTTGCCTAGAAGCATACTCCAGATCTGTCATACCCGATTCAATAACATTATTGAATGACCTAGATATAACGATACGTAATGCTAACACACTCCAATTATTTAAGAATACATTGAAACGAAAATTCAAAGTTTCTGGAGTTCCTTCTTATTATTTAACTGGAGAACGATACTATACTGTAATGCAATGTCGTATCAGAAATCGATGCAGCAATCTAAACAATGATCTCTTCTTTAACCATTTGCGCGACTCACCTGTTTGTTTATGCAATCAAGGCATTGACAATGTGGAACATTTCTTCTTCAAATGTAATAGATATAGAATTAACCGTCATTCACTGTTCATCAATACTCGTAGATTCCATCCACTAAGTTCAAATAAATTACTTTATGGTATAGAGTCACTAACAGATGAGGAGAACAATACTTTAATCTTGGAAGTGCAAACATACATAAAAAATTCTCGTCGTTTTTCGGCACTGCTCTCTTGATTATATATACGTTATTAGCTTGCGAGTTTGGGTCTGGGTTCGGGTCTTGGCGTTGTATGGGGAGCAATAGGTGGAATCGTGTGAAGCAGGTATCAATCTAAGCAATTTTTATATATTTTTTTGTAACAAGTTTGCCATCTTTTTCTTTAGTCCTTTGAATCATTTTATTTTCATTCTTTTTTGTGGTTTCTTTTCTAAATAAACTTAGCTATTTAGTTTATTCAAATGTTCTCTTGACTTCCTGGTGCGGGCCGTTGTCTAATGTTGTTAAAACGTGTGGCCCAAACCATTTGCGTGTTCATATTATGTATTGTATCTGTTTATGCATGACATATATACTAATGATTTGCAATAAAATATGATTAAACTAAAAACTAAATTAAACTAATATACAGATATATAGAGAGAGGATAATGTGATTGACATCTTAAAGTGCTTTATAGACCGAGAGAAATAGAGAGAACCAGTAATAATCCGGCACAGGTAGTTAATATACAGATATATAGAGAGAGGATAATGTTTTGACAGATTAAGTGCTTTATAGACCGAGAGATAGAGAAATAGAGAGATCCAGCAATAATCCGGCACAGGTAGTTAATATACATAAATATAGATAAAAAGTTTAAACTTTATTTATTTTACAACGATTGCGAAACAAGCTTTATCACCTTATATTAATCACTTTCGTTGGCGTGGATGAAAGCGTATATGTGGTCATTCATGTGGGAGGAAACCGGAGTACCCGGAGAAAACCCACCTGTCCGATCTGGCGACCATCGTACCATCTCTATAGATAGATGACGACGCATTGACTTAATGTGTTTTATAGACCTAGAGATAGAGAAATAGAGAGATCCAGCAATAATCCGGCACAGGTAGTTCATATACAGATATATAGAGAGAGGACGATACATTGACTTAAAGTGTTTTGTAGTCTGTCCAATTGCACACTGTTCAACAAATTAGATTTCCTCGTGCGTTGCTGGATCTGGACACCAATTTGATCTCTCCTAGGCTGTTAGTTTAAACATATTTTATTTCCCAATATAATACATATTGAACAATGCATACACCACGCATAATCAGAATACAGAAACAGGATTAGAATGGAAGACAGAGTCTTATATAATTCTTCTTCTCTGCAAAGATTGTATGTATTTCGCGTGGCTTTTGCAATTGTGTTATAGAGTTAGGAAAGGTTTAACATGAAGACATGCGAAAATAACTACATGTTAAACATTAATAAAGATCATAATATAGTGGATTGTGAGTGAGAGAGCGAGAAAAAAAAGAATGTAGTGAGAAGAAGGTGATAAGAAGATAAGAGAGGAGAGAATGTATATCTCATGTCACAATAATCGTTATTAATACTATTATTCAAATCGCTTACTATCAGATAGGTAGGTATGAACATGTGTGAATATGAGAGTGTTTTCCTGGATAGGGCCGGATTTCCTGATAGGAGGGTTTCGAGATCTATGTTGAAATGGTGAAGATTGTTATTTAGAGTTGTACGGCAAACATTGTACATTCTACACACAAAGAAATAGTGGAAGTTTGTCTCCATTTAACCACAATTACATAAAGCTGTAGGAGTAATATTTTTTAGGAAAAGGTGATAGTTAAGACCACTACATTTCGTACGAAGGCGTGTATGGAGGACTTGAAGTTTTCGTGTACCCACATAAAAGTATGGAGGGACTTTGCTCTTGTTTCTATTGAGATTGGCCTTGAATGTCTGTACTGAGGGAGAGTTACGAACCGTAGAAGGCAGAGCGTTCCAATTCCGAATTGTTGAAGGCAAGAAAGAATTATAGTATAGTGACGTTCTGGAATGCACTCCGTGGATATGTTCTGAATTTCTTAAATTGTTTCTGCTTGTCGGGGAATCAATGAGGATAGTCAGGTGTTTGGTTGGTGTTCATTTATAGAACATAATAAGCTTGTGTTTGTTTCTACTGTCCGATAAACTTTCCCATCTGGTTTCCACGTGTAGGTTTAGCAAAGAAACGAGCTTAGTTGCTCCAGTGGCAATTCTGCCACATTAGTTTTGGATTTTATCCAGCTGTTCCATCTCATATTTGGTACAGTTGCTCCATACAACATCAGCATATTCAAGGAGAGGCCTTATAAAGGAAAGGTATATAATTTCAAGTGATCTACGATCAAGCGAGAATTTTAGTTTCCGCATAATATTGACTCGTTTCCATGCTTTCTCGATAATATAGTCCATATGCGAATGCCAACTACAGTCTTAGATAGAAATATCCCAAGATGTTTATGGTTTGGAACTTCAGGGATGCGTTGGTCAAACATAAAGAGAGGAGGATGTAGTTGCTGATTTCGCTTCCTTGAGATGAGAACAGATTCGGACTTTGCTGGGTTGAAAGTTACAAGCCATTTGTTAGCCCATGTAGAAATTCTGAGTATATAGTTTTGGAGACGGTCTACAGCTGTACGAGGTTGCTCAACGATCACATAGAGACTTGTATCGTCTGCAAATAAGTTGATGGAGGAAGAGATATCGTCGACAATGTCGTTGATGAAAATGATGAAAAGCATAGGACCTAGGATTGACCCCTGTGGAACTCCGGCTCTTATATGTGCCCATGTCGATTTGCTTCCAGGAAGAACAACTCTTTGTCTTCGGTTGGACAGATAATCTGAAAACCATTGAAAAAGAGGACCGGATATACCTGCGTGTAATAGTGTTGCCAGTAGACCTTTATGCCAGACTTTATCAAAGGCTTTACTTATATCGAATAAGACCGTTCTCACTTCGAGACCATCATCGAGAGCTTTACATAGTGTATCGTATATGTACGTTAGCTGGTTTACAGTTGAGTCACCCGGTATGAACCCTGATTGAGCAGAAGATAGAAACTGGGATTCTCGAAGATGGTTGAAAAGATGTTTGAATATGAGACGCTCAAATACTTTTTCAATTGTATTTAACAAAGAGATTGGACGATAATTGCTAGGGAGTGATGCATCTCCCTTTTTGTATACAGCATTAATGTGGGCTTCTTTCCAACATGTTGGAACTCGTCTGCATTGCAATGAGAAATTAAAAAGATCACATAGTGGTTTGGATAGCTCCTGAGAAGATTCGTAGAGGATTCTGTTGCTTATTCCGTCTGGTCCTGCCGCTTTGTCGACTTGTAAAGACTTTAAAACATCGGTAACTTCATCTACTTCGATATTTATTTCATGCAGTCGAATCATGGAACGCGGTGGGCCCAGATCTGGTACTTGTCTGTTGTCATCGTCGATGTTTGTCTGTTCTTGAAAGTAGTTGTTAAGAAGATTTGCCTTTTCAGAGTCAGAGAAGGTCGGTAGTTGTGTGTCTGGGTGCTGTAATGGAGGAATTGTGTTGCTAGAATGATTAGACATGAATGATTTGAGAGTTTTCTACCAGTCTTTAGAAGAAAATGATCCATTCTTTAGTTTATCAGAGAGCTTTGAGAAATGTGCAGATTTGGCGTGGCGAATACGAAGAATCGTTTCGTTGCGAATGTGTCTGAATTTCTGCCATTGATAGGCTGTTCACCATCGTACATGATGCGATATCAATTAAATAAATATTATCAGGAAATACGAAAACAATCAGTATCTTAAATACTCTGCACCGTGCGTTACCAACGAATGTTTTAAATAAAACGATATATCTATTTTTATATTATAATGTTAGTTTTAACGTGGCCCTGAAAGGAAACCGTTTGTTTATACTATTTAAATAGAACATTTCCTGCGGATATGGAAGTTCAGTTTTTAATACCATTTTTTATTGTACCGCACAGGCAGAGAGACTTTTAACTTTAAGTTCTTGAGGCTTTCATCTTCAACCTATATTTGGGAATGGGACATGATAATCTGCTCTAATAGCCTAATATGTCATAAACACTCCATCCTTTTGTACATTATATACATCTTTATTTTACTATTTTACTGTGTACACTGAACCCTTGTAAATATATAAATGGAGCACAGTGTATCCTGGGTTCAGTGAAAGTGTCTGAAGTGCTTATATTTGTTTGCAAAGTATCTGCAGACCACATATTAGGCTGTTGAGAAACATCAGCAGACAGTTCATCTGGGCACAAACATTTAAAATTCTAACATAGAATTATAGAACCACAGCATTATATATCTACAGAAGGTTATGGTTATATATAGCCTCTCGAATTGATATGAAATATTCAAGTATAGATAACAATAAGCTAGACGTAATGTTTTCATTAAAACTTTGTATATTTTAACTAAAGTATGTAATTATTCTAGTCATAATCACAGATTGTAATATTAACAAGAGTACAGGTTCTTGTGGTCACAAATTTGCTCTGAGCTAGGCTTCAAAAACGGATAGTAAATCAACCAATCAGTAAACAGTTCGAGCTAGGACCAAAATACGGATAGTTTTTCTACCAATAAAAACATCCTTACAAACGCTGGATCTAGCCGAAAACATTCAAACGTTAAACTGTTTCTGATGTCCGTTTTTGGAGTGTTGTGACTGTTTGAACAATAAAAAAAGACATATAAACGGCGAGAAACATAATAAAACTACTACTACTATAATTCGGGTCGATAATTGGTCGCGCGTCGCGTGCGAGGACATAGAGATTAGCGAACATGGAAAAGTTATATAATTACAAGAGATACGAGGACAGTTTAGAGTGACTCCTAAACAGACCCTATGTATTTTGATGCTCGTAGCCTAAGTTATGGTCGGGCTGAGTTATCAAATAACAT
>CM026388.1:8777416-8811237 GCA_014843695.1 Archivesica marissinica | reverse complement strand
AAGATGAAGATAAAGAGAGAAAGAAGAAGAAGAGAAAGAGAGAGAATGTGAGAGAAAGAGAGAGAGAGAGAGATAGAGATATAGAGAGATAGAGAGATGGAGATTGGACGAGATACTGACAGACAAAAGTTGTTTATATATACCTTCCTAAGAAAGAGAGAGAGAGAGAGTTGGACGAGATAATGACAGACAACAGTGTTTTATATACCGACATAGAAAGAGAGTGCGTGAACGAGATATTAACAAACACAAGTGTTTTATATACCGACCTAGAGAGAGACGACGAGATTTTGACAAGCAAGATGTTAAATATACCGACCTAGAGAGAGCGGACGATATATTAACAGGCAAAAGTGTTTAATATATCGACCTAGAGAGCCTAGACGCGATATTGACAGCAAAACGTGTTTTATATACAGACCTAGAGAGAGCGGACGAGATATTTACACGCAAATGTGTTTAATATACCGACCTAGAGAGAGAGAGAGCGAAAGAGGATGAGATATTGACAGCTGTACGTTATAGACGAGATGAGAAAGAGGGAGAACAATCAATAGTTTATATATCGATATACGTAAACGGTACATTAAACGAGATCAATCCGAGGTTATTCATTTATTTAAAAATAAAGATATAATGTTGTTCACGGAAACTTGGTTTAGTAGTGTTTTATAGATCGAGAGATAGAGAAATAGAGAGAACCAGCTATAATCCGGCACAGGTAGTTAATATACCGACATACGACATAGAGAGGACGATGTATTGACAGATTAAAGTGCTTTATAGACCGAGAGATAGAGAACTAGAGAGAACCAGCTATAATCCGGTACAGGTAGTTAATATACCGACATACGACATAGAGAGGACGATGTATTGACAGATTAAAGTGTTTTATAGATCGAGAGATAGAGAAATATAGAGAACCAGCAATAATCCGACACAGGTAGTTAATATACAGATATATAGAGAGAGGTCGATGCATTGACAGATTAAAGTGTTCTTAGAACGAGAGATAGAGAAATAGAGAGAACCAGCTATAATCCGGCGCAGGTAGTTAATATCAATTTCAGGCGGGTCGAACGTATAGCGTGAACTATTTGTCTTACGCGTAACGTGTTCATTACAGTGGTATTGGTTATTAACTGTGCACGGAATTGTCGTGAGATTTCATGTAGTGAAGAATTGTAAAACGTGTAGCGTGTCATTATACCGGACAAATGCGTAAGGGCTAGACACACATTTATCAAGTCAAAACTGCAGACTTGTATATGAGTCATTTTTCAAAATATAAAATAAATAGGTACACATTTGTCTTTAAGCGTTTTATTATGGACTTATAAAGCTGGTTAAAAAAGTTGATACAAATTTATTTTAGCTCGATTGTGAAACAAGTTCTTACAACTTATATTTATCACTCTCAAGACCTCATTCCTGATGGAACCCATCGAAACGAAGTAGAGAGAGAAGAGGCAACGTGGACTTTAAATGCCTTGCCTAATGGCACAATCGTAACGGCTTCAGCGGGGCTCGAACTCCGGACTTTTCGGACCTGAAGCGAACGCGCATCCACTGAGCTATCACGACTTCCACTATATATAAAGCTGGCTAGAAGTTAGTAGGAGTACAATGGGTATTTAAACGTAACTTTACTTCCATTGGTTATTAGCTAATTATATACAAAGGGATATGCTCGTAAGAATATATACCATATATAAGGAAAATAAAACTAGAAGAAACAATCTCAATTCTCAAAGATACACAAAATACGTTCAATGAGAAATAGAGACAGTTCTTGGATCTTATCGACTAACTTGTCAATAAATGCATGCTATATATAGACAATCATCCACACTTATCTCCACTGAAACTTCTTACTTTCTTTTGCTAATCCTATTTCTTCTACTTAAACAATTACTCCTCCTTCCCAATATACATCTTGTTATTGTTTCATCGCTTTACGTAACTTCACATGATTACGTATAACTTAATATAAATATAATTCGTGAATAATGCGCATAGATAATACTGCAGGCTGCTAGCACTTGTCAACTACTTTTTGACAAGCTCTTTGTTTTCAATACATGTACATGCCTGGAAAGTCTACAGTGTGTGTAATTATTATGTATATGTGTAATTATTATGTATATGTGTAATTATTATGTATATTGATCAGGAAATAAAAATCGGGGGGAAAAAAAAAATATATATATATACCATACATCCATAAAGAATGAGGACCGACATTCAGGCGAATCGACATAAAGTACTTTTTACAAAAAAAAGAGAAATAACAGACAAATGGGCACAGGTTTCCAGAGTCTTTTCTGGTTTTATATCATGTTTATCTCTGGGTTTTCCTGGGCGAGTCGGTTCGCGTTAGGTTAGCATGTTCTTGTTTGGCAAATGAAAAAACTATTTGACATGATAGCTTTAAATGGATATTTAAAAGAATTATACGTAAAACTGTTTTCAAAAATATATTTTGTTTAGACAGAGACAGTTCTCTTGCGTTCGTGTATGTATGGTTGTTTGTGATATGAAACGAGTTGATGCTATATATATATGCAGTGTGTTGTGTAATACAGTGTCTAACTACGATTGTACCATGTCCGCCTCCGTGGTCGAGTGGTTAAGGTCGCTGACTTGTATACCACTGTAACCTATCATCACTGATGGTCACGGGTTCGAGCCCCGCTCAGGCCGTGTCTCATTTATATGAGAAATTTGGCAGTTTCTTACGGAGGTTGGTGCACCCAAGTACTGGTTAACCGCTGGAGCCTGCCCAGGAAAGGTATTGTTAGGTAAACTGCCCGCCGGCGATATAGCCCGAAATGGTGCTGATGCAGGCGTAAAACCCGAAATATAACATAACATAATAACGATTGTACCATAATGTTTCATCATCCGGCTGTATTGTATGTCAATAAACCCAAGTCGCTCGTCTGGTATTGCAGTTTGGCGTTATTAGTTGTAATATAGAGTGTAGAATAGACTACAAGATATATAGACAGAGGACGATGTATTGACATATTAAAATGTTTTATAGACCGAGAGATAGAGAAATAGAGAGAACAAGCACTAATCCGACACAGGTAGTTAATATACGGATATATAGAGAGAGGACGATGTATTAACAGATTAAAGTGTTGTATAGACCAAGAGGTAGAGAAATAGAGAGAACAAGCGATACTCCGACACAGGTAGTTAATATACAGATACATAGAGAGAGGATGATGTGATTAACATCTTAAAGTGTTTTATAGACCGAGATATATAGAGAGAAAAAGCTATAATCCGGCACTGGTAGTTAATATACAGATATATAGAGAGAGGACGATGTATTGACAGATTAAAGTGCTTTATAGACCGAGAGATAGAGAATTAGAGAGAACCAGCAATAATCCGGCACATGTAGTTAATATACAGACATAGAGAGGACGATGTTTTGACAGATTAAAGTGCTTTATTGACCGAGAGATAGAGAATTAGAGAGAACAAGCTATAATCCAGCACAGGTAGTTAACATACAGATATATAGAGAGAGAGAGGACGATGCATTGACTTAATGTGTTTTGTAGACCGAGAGATAGAGAGAACCAGCTATAATCCGGCACATGTAGTTAATACCTAAGTTAAGTGCCTCCGTGACCGAGTGGACTACGCGACGATGCGAGAACTCGGCACTTTACGGGTATAGGTTCGAAACTTGTAGTTAATACCACTGGACGACGGACACCACATGCCCTTAGTATGCATTTATCGTTAGATGATTAAAATTCAGATCGTTTGAATATTGTTAAATAATTAGTTACCGATGAATATGGTACCACGTGACCATAGTGACCAACATAATACACGATGAATCCAATTTTCATTTGCGTGAAAACACTTGCATAGTTATCTCCCTTTTCATAAGAACACCATGTGCACAATTGTATGTATATATTTTAATTCTCTTCCGATTTTCATAGTAGACCGCCTCTGTTATCGAGTGGTTACGGTTGCTGACTTGTATACCACTGTAACCTATCATCTCTGATGGTCACGGGTTTGAGCCCCGCTCAGACCGTGTCTCATTTATATGAAAAAGTTTGTTTATACAAATTTATTTTAGCTCGATTGCGAAACAAGTTATTACAACTTATATTAATCACTCTCGAGACCTCATTCCTGATGGAATCCATCGCCACGAGGGAGAGAGAAGATGCAACGTTGAATTTAAATGCCTTGGTTAAGGGCACAATCGGTAATGCTCCAGCAGGGCTCGAACTCCGGGCCTTTCGCACCTGAAACGAACGCGCATCCAATGAAAAGGTTGGCAGTTTCTTACAGAGGTTGGTTCACCAAGTACTGTTTAACCGCTGGAGCCTGCCCAGGAAAGGTGTTGTTAGATAAACTGCCCGTCGCTCAAATGGGACACAGTAGCAACGTTAAATAAACTTAAATAACAAAGATTTTCACAGTGGTATGTTGACCATATTTAAGCACTTAAGTTTTTATGAAAGGTGTCGAGAAAGTGGATGACAGGCACAAGACACTAGCCCTAACTATTATAGTAGTAACACAGAAATACTTGTAAAGTGTATATAACCAGAATGGATACTTACTTATGTTGTCTTGTTAATTACTTAGTATAACGATACTTAGTCAATAGTGTCTTCGAGGTTTACCGTTCAACGAAAGCAGTCAAAATGTTCATTGCCAACCATCCGATAGATGGCGCCACCTCCCGGCCGGAAGATCGGCTCGACTCGATTAGCCATTCGGGTTGTTCCGGAGCTTAACCGAATACTATTCTGATATTCACTACTACACTTGTTTCAGAAATTGGCACATGTATTTAGTAATAGGAATATGGTTAATAATATCTCAGTATTGTTTGTATTTAGGTGAGTTTAGTATCCGTATTGGTGATAGGGCTGTCGCTGGAGCTATGTTGATGATACGCACGGCCAAATATGCTTATTTGTCGAGTTATCATAGAGAGCTAGTACGCTAGGGGTCCGGGGGCGTTTCCCCCGGAGATATTTTAAAATGAGAAAGCAATTTCCTGCATTTCAATGCATTTTGTAACATACAATTGCAGGACTAACGTACTCCCAACAATCTGTATAAAGGTAAAAATTAAGGCTAGATGTATAATATACATGATCTATCGCCCTTATTAATTAAACAAGCATGTAAAATAGCAGAAACTAAATTTCAAGATGCACCATATTTGCAATGGGCTCAATTATTCCACCACTCCACACATCACGGCGTCTATGTATCCCTATTACCACCATTTGGGAGTTTTCATTTGATACTTGTGTATGCCCAGCGACGGGCCTGGGTAATGTTCATGAGTTTATCCCCGGGTTGACGATGTTCATGAGTTTATTCCCGGGTTCATGATGTTCATGAGTTTATTCTCGGGTTGATGATGTTCATGAGTTTATCCCCGGGTTGATGATGTGCATGAGTTTATCCCTGATGTTCATGAGTTTATCCCCAGGTTGATGGTGTTCATAAGTTTATCCCCAGGTTGATGATGTGCATGAGTGTATCCCCGGGTTGATGATGTTCATGAGTTTATCCCCGGGTTGATGATGTTCATGAGTTTATCCCCCGGTTGATGATGTTCATGAATTTATCCCCGGGTTGATGATGTTCATGAGTTTATCCCTGGGTTGATGGTGTTCATTAGTTTATCCCCGGGTTGATGATGTTCATGAGTTTATCCCCGGGTTGATGATGTTCTTGAGTTTAATCCCGGGTTGATGATGTTCATGAGTTTATTCCCAGGTTGATGATGTTCATGAGTTTATCCCCAGGTTGATGATGTTCATGAGTTTATCACCGGGTTGATGATATGCATGAGTTTATCCCCGGGTTGATGATATGCATGAGTTTATCCCCGGGTTGATGATGTTCATGAGTTTATCCCCGGGTTGATGATGTTCATGAGTTTATCCCCGGGTTAATGATGTTCATTAGTTTATCCCCCGGTTGATGATGTTCATGAGTTTATCCCCAGGTTGATGATGTTCATGAGTGTATCCCCGGGTTGATAATGTTCATGAGTTTATCCCCGGGTTGATGATGTTCATGAGTGTATCCCCGGGTTGATGATGTTCATGAGTTTAATCCCTGGTTGATGATGTTCATGAGTTTATCCCCAGGTTGATGATGTTCATGAGTTTATCCCCGGGTTGATGATGTTCATGGGTGTATCCCCGGGTTGATGATGTTCATGAGTTTATCCCCAGGTTGATGATGTTCATGAGTTTATCCCCGGGTTGATGATGTTCATGAGTTTATCCCCGGGTTGATGATGTTCATGAGTTTATCCCCGGGTTGATGATGTTCATGAGTTTAATCCCTGGTTGATGATGTTCATGAGTTTATCCCCGGGTTGATGATGTTCATGAGTTTATCCCCGGGTTGATGATGTTCATGAGTTTATCACCGGGTTGATGATGTTCATGAGTTTATCCCCGGGTTGATGATGTTCATGAGTTTTACTTTATCCCCGGGTTGATGGTGTTCATGAGTTTATCCCTGGGTTTGATGATGTTCATGAGTTTATCCCCAGGTTGATGATGTTCATGAGTTTATCCCCGGGTTGATGATGTTCATGAGTTTATCCCCGGGTCGATGATGTTCATGAGTTTATTCCCGGGTTGATGATGTTCATGAGTTTATCCCCGGGTTGATGATGTTCATGAGTTTTACTTTATTCCCGGGTTGATGATGTTCATGAGTTTATTCCCGGGTTGATGATGTTCATGAGTTTATCCCCGGGTTGATGATGTTCATGAGTTTTACTTTATTCCCGGGTTGATGATGTTCATGAGTTTATCCCCAGGTTGATGATGTTCATGAGTGTATCCCCGGGTTGATGATGTTCATGAGTTTATCCCCGGGTTGATGATGTTCATGAGTTTATCCCCCGGTTGATGATGTTCATGAGTGTATCCCCGGGTTGATGATGTTCATGAGTTTATCCCTGGGTTGATGGTGTTCATGAGTTTATCCCCGGGTTGATGATGTTCATGAGTTTATCCCCGGGTTGATGATGTTCTTGAGTTTAATCCCGGGTTGATGATGTTCATGAGTTTATTCCCAGGTTGATGATGTTCATGAGTTTATCCCCAGGTTGATGATGTTCATGAGTTTATCACCGGGTTGATGATGTTCATGAGTTTATCCCCGGGTTGATGATGTTCATGAGTTTATCCCCGGGTTGATGATGTTCATGAGTTTATCCCCGGGTTGATGATGTTCATGAGTTTATCCCCGGGTTGATGATGTTCATGAGTTTATCCCCAGGTTGATGATGTTCATGAGTTTATCCCCAGGTTGATGATGTTCATGAGTTTATCCCCGGGTTGATGATGTTCATGAGTTTAATCCCTGGTTGATGATGTTCATGAGTTTATCCCCAGGTTGATGATGTTCATGAGTTTATCCCCGGGTTGATGATGTTCATGGGTGTATCCCCGGGTTGATGATGTTCATGAGTTTATCCCCAGGTTGATGATGTTCATGAGTTTATCCCCGGGTTGATGATGTTCATGAGTTTATCCCCGGGTTGATGATGTTCATGAGTGTATCCCCGGGTTGATGATGTTCATGAGTTTAATCCCTGGTTGATGATGTTCATGAGTTTATCCCCGGGTTGATGATGTTCATGAGTTTATCCCCGGGTTGATGATGTTCATGAGTTTATCCCCGGGTTGATGATGTTCATGAGTTTATCCCCGGTTGATGATGTTCATGAGTTTTACTTTATCCCCGGGTTGATGATGTTCATGAGTTTATCCCGGGTGTTGATGATGTTCATGAGTTTATCCCAGGTGATGATGTTCATGAGTTTTACTTTATTCCCGGGTTGATGATGTTCATGAGTTTATCCCCGGGTTGATGATGTTCATGAGTTTAATTCCCGGGTTGATGATGTTCATGAGTTTATCCCCGGGTTGATGATGTTCATGAGTTTATCCCCGGGTTGATGATGTTCATGAGTTTTACTTTATTCCCGGGTTGATGATGTTCATGAGTTTATCCCCGGTTGATGATGTTCATGAGTTTATCCCCGGTTGATGATGTTCATGAGTTTATCCCCGGGTTGATGATGTTCATGAGTTTATCCCCGGGTTGATGATGTTCATGAGTTTATCCCCGGGTTGATGATGTTCATGAGTTTATCCCCGGGTTGATGATGTTCATGAGTTTATCCCCGGGTTGATGATGTTCATGAGTTTATCCCCGGGTTGATGATGTTCATGAGTTTATCCCCAGGTTGATGATGTTCATGAGTTTATCCCCGGGTTGATGATGTTCATGAGTTTATCCCCGGGTTGATGATGTTCATGAGTTTATCCCCGGGTTGATGATGTTCATGAGTTTATCCCCGGGTTGATGATGTTCATGAGTTTATCCCCAGGTTGATGATGTTCATGAGTTTTATCCCCGGGTTGATGATGTTCATGAGTGTATCCCCGGGTTGATGATGTTCATGAGTTTATCCCCGGTTGATGATGTTCATGAGTTTATCCCCGGGTTGATGATGTTCATGAGTTTATCCCCGGGTTGATGATGTTCATGAGTTTATCCCCGGGTTGATGATGTTCATGAGTTTATTCCCGGGTTGATGATGTTCATGAGTTTATCCCCGGGTTGATGATGTTCATGAGTTTATCCCCGGGTTGATGATGTTCATGAGTTTATCCCCGGGTTGATGATGTTCATGAGTTTATCCCCGGGTTGATGATGTTCATGAGTTTATCCCCGGGTTGATGATGTTCATGAGTTTATTCCCGGTTGATGATGTTCATGAGTTTATCCCCGGGTTGATGATGTTCATGAGTTTATCCCCGGGTTGATGATGTTCATGAGTTTATCCCCGGGTCAATGATGTGCATGAGTTTATTCCCGGGTTGATGATGTTCATGAGTTTATCCCCGGGTTGATGATGTTCATGAGTTTTACTTTATTCCCG
This sequence comes from Archivesica marissinica, assembly GCA_014843695.1. NCBI lineage: Eukaryota > Metazoa > Mollusca > Bivalvia > Venerida > Vesicomyidae > Archivesica > Archivesica marissinica. Next base: position 8,802,254 of record CM026388.1, on the reverse strand, counting down.
GGTTGATAATGTTCATGAGTTTATTCCGGGTTGATGATGTTCATGAGTTTATCCCGGGTTGATGATGTTCATGAGTTTACTTTATTCCCGGGTTGATGATGTTCATGAGTTTATCCCCGGGTCAATGATGTGCATGAGTTTATCCCCAGGTTGATGATGTTCATGAGTTTATCCCCGGGTCAATGATGTGCATGAGTTTATTCCCGGGTTGATGATGTTCATGAGTTTATCCCCGGGTTGATGATGTTCATGAGTTTATCACCGGGTTGCTGATGTTCATGAGTTTATCCCCGGGTTGATGATGTTCATGAGTTTTACTTTATCCCCGGGTTGATGGTGTTCATGAGTTTATCCCTGGGTGGTTGATGATGTTCATGAGTTTATCCCCAGGTTGATGATGTTCATGAGTTTTATTTTATCCCCAGGTTGATGATGTTCATGAGTTTTACTTTATTCCCGGGTTGATGATGTTCATGAGTTTATCCCCGGGTCAATGATGTGCATGAGTTTATTCCCGGGTTGATGATGTTCATGAGTTTATCCCCGGGTTGATGATGTGCATGAGTTTATCCCTGATGTTCATGAGTTTATCCCTGGGTTGATGATGTTCATGAGTTTATCCCCAGGTTGATGATGTTCATGAGTTTTAATTTATCCCCGGGTTCATGGTGTTCGTGAGTTTATCCCTGGGTTGATGATGTTCATAAGTTTATTCCCAGGTTGATGATGTTCATGAGTTTTACTTTATCCCCAGGTTGATGATGTTCATGAGTTTTACTTTATTCCCGGGTTGATGATGTTCATGAGTTTATCCCCAGGTCAATGATGTGCATGAGTTTATTCCCGGGTTGATGATATTCATGAGTTTATCCCCGGGTTGATGATGTTCATGAGTTTATCCCCGGGTTGATGATGTTCATGAGTTTATCCCCGGGTTGATGATGTTCATGATTATTCCTGGGTTGATGATGTTCATGAGTTTATCCCCGGGTTGATGATGTTCATGAGTTTAGCCCCGGTTGATAATATTAAATTTAACTAACCCTTAATGGCTTATATGTATTGTGAACATCTATATGATTGTATTAATGCTAGGAACCAAGATGGACATTGTGTCAATTGTATTAGTGCCAGGAACCAAGATTATGTCAATCAAAAAATATCCTGTTAGTGCTCACTACTGCCACAACAGAGCCGTAAATATAATCGTCGTCGTCGTTGATTAATACACATTCTCTGTCACATCTGATTGAATCTTCTACCGTGCATATTGGTTAACCTCTGGAGCCTGCCCAGGAAGGGTGTTGTTAGGTAAACTGCCCGCTGGCGATATAGCCCAAAATTGTGCTGATGCAGGCGTAAAACCCGAAATATATAACAATAATCTACCGTGCATACTTACGACATGCGCTGGTTTATGCTATACGATATCATGGGAATATCCCAATCGTTGAACCCGATTAATACTGATGACGATGATGATGATGATGTTGATGATGACAATTTCAGCATGACCACACTAAGATTCATTATAGCAAGCTGTTGGAATGGACAACAATTACTAATTGAAATACTAGTTTGCATTTGTGAATTGTAAATATTTAATACGTTGTTTGCTTTCAGGAGATGGAACCTGCTGTTTACACGTACATATCTACATGATGAATGTGTTTAATTAGTTGTACAATGAACAGAATCGTGTTCTTTCCATAAGGATCGTCAATTTAATATAAATATGTAAATATTTAATACGTTTGTTTGCTTACAGGAGATGAAAACTGCTGTGTACACGTACAGATCTACATGAGTTCATGTGCTTAATTATTTGTACCATGAACAGAATCGTGCTAATGCCCTACTGATCGTCAATTTAATATTCACTAGAAAGAGATGAGAGGAAATATCATGTTCTGATTCTCTGGTTTAGTTAAGAAATTCCTCGTGTGTGCTCTAGGCAAATTGTGAACTCGATGTTGTGTAAGAACTGACCTACATTGTCAACTCATATACACATATTAAATAGAATGTATAATTATATCAACATATTTATATAATTAATGATTCCCGAAATGTCTAGGAGTATAAATCAAGCCATGACCATACCCGTTCATTCCGGAGTACGTCAACACGATTGTGAACTATGTAATAAGGCATTTAGTCGGTCTAGTGAATTAAAGCGCCACATGCTCAAACACACCGGAGAACAACCGCATGTATGTGAACTATGTAATAAAGCATTTAGTCAGTCTATCCATTTAAAGACCCACATGCGCATACACACCGGAGAACGACCACATGAATGTGAATTATGTAATGAGGCTTTCAGTCATTCTAGTCAATTAAAGCGACACATGCTCAAGCATACCGGAGAACGACCACATGTGTGTGAACTATGTAATAAAGCATTTAGTCAGTCTAGTCAATTAAAGCAGCACATGCTCAAACATACCGGAGAACGACCGCACGAGTGTGGACTATGTAAAAAGGCTTTTAGTCAGTCTAATCATTTAAAGCAGCACATGCTCATACATACGGGAGAACGCCCACATGTGTGTGAACTATGTAATGCGGCATTTAGTCGGTCTGGTAATTTAAAGACCCACATGCGCATACACACCGGAGAACGACCATATAAGTGTGACATATGTAATAAGGCATTCAGTCTGTCTAGCATTTTAAAGCAGCACATGTACAAGCATACGGGAGAACGACCACATGAATGTGAAATATGTAATAAGGCTTTTAGCCAGGCTTGTAATTTGAAGATGCACATGCGCATACATACCGGAGAACAACCACATGTGTGTGAAATATGTAATACGGCATTCAGTCAGTATATCATTTTAAAGCAGCACATGTACAAGCATACGGGAGAACGCCCACATCAGTGTGATTTATGTAATAAGGCATTTAGTCAATCTAATCATTTAAAGAACCACATGCGCATACACACCGGAGAACGACCATATAAGTGTGACATATGTAATAAGGCTTTCATCGAGGCTGGTACTTTGAAGATCCACATGCGCATACATTCCGGAGAACGACCATATGAATGTGAAATATGTAATAAGGCTTTCAGTCAGTCTAGCCTTTTAAAGCAGCACATACGCATACATACCTGAGAACGACTGCATGAATGAGACATAATTATGTAATAAAACGTTTGCTATTCTTGCAGATTGAACTTCACATATACTAGCATATATACCGGATTTTGTCAGCCTGGTAATTTAATGGACACATGATCAAACATTTAGCTGAATGATCACATGAAAGTAAAATATGTAAAATTGCTTTCAATCAGCTTAGCACTTTCATATACCACATCGTCATGTACATACATATACAGGAGAACAACCCTATGAGTGTGAAATATGTAATGAAGCATTTTGCTTGTCTGGCATTATGAATAAACACATGCACAAACATGACTATTGAATATTTATGTATGAATACTTTCCGTCATCCTAGCGGTTTATCGCTCTGCATGAGTGTGAAATAGGTAATAAGATAGTGTAAACAGCACATGATCAAAGAATCGGAAAAACTACCACATGAATGTATGTCAGATAATGCTTGACAATTGTAACCATTTGAAGAGGGACACATTTACCTGATTGTGAAATGTGTACAAACACGTATAGTATGGCTAAATATTTAAGGGCTGGCTCATATATTCCTTTATACTGACCAAGTGTTTAAAACAGCACATACAATGTACATATACAGCAAACTGTTTCCTTGGTAACCATGGTAATTAATGAATAGTGTCAATAAGTTTCATTACCTCACGTGTCTTTTATAATGTTCACTGTACACCATGGATTATCTATTATCTACACTGTACACCATGGATTATCTATTATCTACATCTATTTAATATACATACTTTCTATGGAAACGGGTAAAAGGGTCATACTTTCTAGGTAAACGTGTCGAAATGTCTAGGCAAACGGGTAAAATGGTCGAAATTCCTAGGTAAACGGGTAATTGGTAGAAATGTCTAGGTAAACCCGTAAAATGGTCGAACTTTCTAGGTAAACGGGTAAATTTGACGAATGTTCTAGGTAAATGGGTAAAATGGTCGAACTTTCTAGGTAACAGGTCTAAATGTCTAGGTAATCGCGTAAAATGGTCGAACTTTCTAGGTAAACGGGTAAATTTGTCGAATGTTCTAGGTAAACGGGTAAAATGGTCGAACTTTCTAGGTAAACGGGTAAAATGGTAGAAATGTCTAGGTAAACGAGTAAAATGGTCGAACTTTCTAGGTAAATGGGTAAAATGGTCGAAATTCCTAGGTAAACGGGTAAAATGGTAGAAATGTCTAGGTAATCGCGTAAAATGGTCGAACTTTCTAGGTAAATGGGTAAAATGGTCGAACTTTCTAGGTAAATGGGTAAAATGGTCGAACTTTCTAGGTAACAGGTCGAAATGTCTAGGTAATCGCGTAAAATGGTCGAACTTTCTAGGTAAACGGGTAAAATGGTCGAACTTTCTAGGTAAATGGGTAAAATGGTAGAACTTTCTAGGTAAATGGTCGAACTTTCTAGGTAAACGCGTAAAATGGTCGAACTTTCTAGGTAAACAGGTCGAAATGTCTAGGTAATCGCGTAAAATGGTCGAACTTTCTAGGTAAACGGGTAAAATGGTCGAACTTTCTAGGTAAATGGGTAAAATGGTCGAAGTTTCTAGGTAAACGCGTAAAATGGTCAAACTTTCTAGGTAAACAGGTCGAAATGTCTAGGTAATCGCGTATAATGGTCGAACTTTCTAGGTAAACAGGTAAAATGGTCAAACTTTCTAGGTAAATGGGTAAAGTGTTCGAACTTTCTAGGTAAACGGGTAAAATGGTCTAACCTTCTCGGTAAATGGGTAAAATGGTCGAACTTTCTAGGTAAACGCGTAAAATGGTCAAACTTTCTAGGTAAACGGGTAAAATGGTAGAAATGTCTAGGTAATCGCGTAAAATGGTCGAACTTTCTAGGTAAATGGGTAAAATGGTCGAAATTCCTAGGTAAACGTGTAAAATGGTAGAAATGTCGAGGTAATCGCGTAAAATGGTCGAACTTTCTAGGTAAATGGGTCAAATGGTCGAACTTTCTAGGTAAATGGGTAAAATGGTCGAACTTTCTAGGTAACAGGTCGAAATGTCTAGGTAATCGCGTAAGATGGTCGAACTTTCTAGGTAAACGGGTAAAATGGTCGAACTTTCTAGGTAAATGGGTAAAATGGTCGAACTTTCTAGGTAAACGCGTAAAATGGTCGAACTTTCTAGGTAAACAGGTCGAAATGTCTAGGTAATCGCGTAAAATTGTCGAACTTTCTAGGTAAACATGTAAAATGGTCGAACTTTCTACGTAAATGGGTAAAATGGTCGAACTTTCTAGGTAAATGGGTAAAGTGTTCGAACTTTCTAGGTAAACGGGTAAAATGGTCTAACTTTCTCGGTAAATGGGTAAAATGGTCCAACTTTTAGGTAAACAGGTCGAAATGTCTAGGCGACATTTCATCGCAAAAGTCAAAAATAAAAGAAAATACATATTTTACGTATAATTGGAATACTGACTCTCCAACAATAAACAGTGTTTATGCGGTCTACAAGGTTTATTCTCAAACGATTTCATATAATGGTTGTTTTTCTGTTTGTAGCTATATATAGGAGCAACGCCGTACAGGGTGGTGTTTGTTTTATATAAAATGTTATATTATCTTTTTATAATCGATTAAGCGATTAGTTTACCTTGACACTGCTATCATATTACGCGTTTACCTTGACACTTCTATCATATTACCCGTTTACCTTGACCCGTTTACATTGACACTTCTATCATATTACCCGTTTACCTTGACACTTCTATCATATTACCCTTTTACCTTGACACTTCTATCATATTACCCATTTACCTAGACACTTCTATCATATTACGTGTTTACCTTGACACTTCTATCATATTACCCGTTTACCTTGACACTTCTATCATATTACCCGTTTACCTTGACACTTCTATCATATTACCCGTTTACCTAGACACTTCTATCATATTACCCGTTTACCTTGACACTTCGACGATATTACCCGTTTACCTTGACACTTCCATCGTATTACCCCTTTACCTTGACACTTCTATCATATTACCCGTTTACCTTGACACTTCTATCATATTACCCGTTTACCTTGACACTTCTATCATATTACCCATTTACCTTGACACTTCTATCATATTACACGTTTACATCATATTACCCGTTTACCTTGACACTTCTATCATATTACCCATTTGCCTTGACACTTCGACCATTTTACCCGTTTACCTTGACACTTCTATCATATTACCCGTTTACCTTGACACTTCTATCATATTACCCGTTTACCTTGACACTTCTATCATATTATCCGTTTACCTAGACACTTCGACCAGTTTACCTAGACACTTCGACCAATGTATCCGTTTACCTAGACACTTCGACCAAAGTATCCATTTACCTAGACACTTCGAACAGTTTACCTAGACACTTTGACCAGTGTATCCGTTTACCTAGACACTTCGGACAATGTATCCGTTTACCTAGACACTTCGACCAATGTATCCGTTTACCTAGACACTTCGGACAATGTATCAGTTTACCTAGACACTTCGACCAATGTATCCGTTTACCTAGACACTTCGACCAATGTATCCGTTTACCTAGACAATATAATGCTGTATTTTACTGACTGTGGCTTTGTCTCTCTCCATGTACTTGGTAGTATATGGTTCATGTAATATAATTCTGTATTTTACTGACGGTGGCTTTGTCTGTCTCCATGTACGTGTAGTATATGGTTCATGTATATAATTCTGTATTTTACTGACGGTGGCTTTGTCTGTCTCCATGTACGTGTAGTATATGGTTCATGTAATACAGTGCTGTATTTTACTGATGGTGGCTTTGCCTGTCTCCATGTACTTGGTAGTATATGGTTCATGTAATATAGTGCGGTATTTTACTGACGGTGGCTTTGTCTGTCTCCATGTACGTGTAGTATATGGTTCATGTAATATAGTGCTGTACTTTACTGACGGTGGCTTTGTCTGTCTGCATGTACGTGTAGTACAGTGTGCATGTAATATAATGCTGTATTTAACTGACGGTGGCTTTATCTGTCCCCATGTACGTGTAGTACAGTGTGCATGTAATATAATGCTGTATTTTACTGACGGTGGTTTTGTCTGTCCCCATGTACGTGTAGTACAGTGTGCATGTAATATAATGCTGTATTTTACTGACGGTGGTTGTGTCCATGTACATGTAGTACAGTGTGCATGTAATATAATACTGTATTTTACTGACGGTGGCTTTGTGTGTCCCCATATACTTGTAGTACAGTGTGCATGTAATATAGTGCCGTATTTTACTGACGGTGGCTTTGTCTGTCCCCATATACTTGTAGTACAGTATGCATGTAATATAGTGCTGTATTTTACTGACGGTGTCTGTTTCCATGTACTTGGTAGTATTTTTTTATTATTTTTATTTTTCCCCATTTTATATGCATGTACATAAAACATTTAATTTTCAATAAGAAATGAATGTAGAATTTTATTTTCACTCTCATGCTCTCCATCGCTCACCCAAACACTCGCACTTACATGCACACATTCAAACAACATACGCACGTATCAGCAGGTACAGAAGCAAATAAAATATGTCCACGAGCTACTTCTACCGTATTCTAAATATATCTTTATATATATGTTGGTATAATAATATAATTAATATATATTAACAACAGAAAAGTTAATATATGGGGAATTTGTTCCATTTTTCATTATGCTTTTCAAGTTTGTCATGCATCAATGCGATAGTCTTTTCAATTTCTAACCGACCTTTTAGGTACCTGATGAATAGGTCGATATGTGGAATCGATGTTTTAATTTTATTTAAGTATATGAAGTACTTGGCTACGAGAATAATGAATATTTTGGATTCTTTTCGGCATCACCTTTTGTTATTAAGCAACATATTGTTTCATAATTTATATCTAAGATTATATCTCTTCGTCGAAAATAATTTTTTAGTTCTCCCCAAAAAGTTTGTACGTGTTGGCATTCCCAGAATAAATGTTCCATAGATTCTATATCCATAGAACAAAAATCAGTAGTATATGGTTCATGTAATATAATGCTGTATTTTACTGACGGTGGCTTTGTCCGTCTCCATGTACGTGTAGTAAGTACAGTGTGCATGTAATATAATGCGGTATTTTACTGACGGTGGCTTTGTCTGTCTCCATGTACGTGTAGTACAGTGTGCATTCACTGCTATGTTACATTTGACTTTACGATACTGACAAACTACATACTCAGTTGTCTCGTTGTATTTGGATTGCATCTACAGTAAATATTTATATTTTATAGTATCTATTCAGTTAGAATATAAGAATGTTTTTTAATCTTGTTTATAAGACGTTTGATACGATTTTGAAAACTACTATAACTCAAAATGTTATTTTAATTAAATGTGTGCAGTGTTTGTACGTGTATTATATATGTGTAAATATGATTGTGTATATATAATGTGTGCAGTGTTTGCACGTGTACTATATATGTGTAAATATGATTGTGTATATATAATGTGTGCAGTGTTTGTACGTGTACTATATATGTGTAAATATGATTGTGTATATATAATGTGTGCAGTGTTTGCATGTGTACTATATATGTGTAAATATGATTGTGTATATTGTGCAAAAGATAGTAAAAACAAACATCTATTTGCACGAATAAATATTGAACGCGGATTAATTCGAATCCGAGTATGAAACCCAGAGATACGGAACACCGACCTCCAGCCCCAAGGCCATACTCCCCCACACCCATGTATCTACCCAATATGAGGAATGATAATTCCCAAGCTACACACAAAAATCCCCGTGTAGAAAAATATTGTAATTATTGTCGACGAAATAACGAGTGTTGGGCGAATCCCAACTCACCTAGGTACCGAGGTACTAGAAATCTCGCTAACGGGCACATGTCAAACGCTGATCATAGCTCCGCCTTTATCACTAACGAACCAATCAACACATCTGAGTATAAAGAAAGGGTAAACCCATTACTCGTAAAATATGCAGGGCAGGCTCGAATTAACAATCAGGCTGCATACGTGACATATTTAAGAGATACTGGCGCTACGATCAGTTTGTTGACCGCTAACGAGCAAGCGGCTAATCAGTTGTAATACATAGGTGAACAGGTGACCATTAGAGGTGTCAATTATATACCTGGTAATTATCCCGTGGCAAAGATTAGCGTTAACTGCCCAATATATCGAGGCACTTTGAAGGTGGCTATATTGACACATAGATGCGCCGCAGGGGTTGATCTGATAATAGGTAGCGATTATGAAACTATCCATGTCACTAATTTAATTACGTGTGGTGTTGTGACACGCTCCAATAAGAAAACGATCCCCTTTAATGAAACCGTCACATCTGTTCCAGACCCGTCATTATTGCCACTATGGGAAATGGCGCATGAAGAAAAACCCATAAAACAAGGATATTACATCCAGCCCGAATCCCTCGTACTCGTGAGGAGAGAACAACCTCAGGACCCATCCAAGGTTTGACCCTGGAAAATATATGATCAGGTGGTAGTTCCACGAGGATTCAGGACTCATATAACGGGACTCGCACATGATAGTTTAAGTACGGGACACCTTGGACCGAGTAAAACCCTTAAGCGAATTAAGCCTCGCTTCTTTTGGCCAGGAATCCGAGCGGATGTTAAACGATTCTGCCATAGCTGTGGGCCGTGCCAGAGAGCTGGTAATGGACAGAAATCCACTGTAGCCCCATTGAAACCTCTGCCCATTATATCCCAACCATTCAGATTCATATCAGCTGATTTCGTGGGACCCATGAAAAAAACTAATAACGGGAACCAGTATATCTTGAATTGTATTGACCATGCCACTAAATATTCTGAATCTTTCCCATTCGCCGCCGCGACCGCTGATAATGTTCAAAAGGCACTAATAGAGACTATATCTCGACATGGAAAACCCGAAACTCTGTTGACTGACAGAGGAAGTGCATTCCTAGCTGACTCATTTACACGGTTCCTAGCCGAGAATGATATACGCCACTTAACTAGTAGCAGTTATAGGCCTCAAACCAACGGAGCTATTGAGAAATATAATGGCACGTTAAAAACCATGTTGAGGATTATGGGAGAAACCACAGTAGAGCCTTTGGGATGAAATGCTACCCTGGCTATTATCTGCATACAGAAGTGCAGAACACTCTAGTACTGGATACTCCCCCTTCTATCTTCTGTACGGGTGCGAACCTAGAGATAATCTAGATTCCACTTATGACCGGTGGGCTAGAAATGAGCGGACCGAGGGGATCCCTATAGAAAACTATGTACAAGGATTGTGTCATAGATTAGCTGAAGTGCTACGCGAAGCTAGCGAGAATGCCCAACAAGCCGCCGACGGTCGAAAAACGAAATATGACAGAAATAAAAAGGCGAAAATGAGCGAATTCCAGCGTGGGGAATTCGTATTAGTCCGATTACCGTTAAAAGGTATGACATTGAAGAATGCCCCCCAGGGACCGTATTTAGTGCACGAAAAGATAGCATCGCATACCTATATTATATACATGCCTGACAAAAGAGTCAAATACCGTGTTATGCATGTAAATCAGTTGAAGCCCTGGACAGGTAGGGAGGATTGTGCCGCCATCGCTGAAAGTAGTCCGGCGTATGAATCCACAGACTCTACCCTATTACCCTATTAGATTACCAAGCCCGTACTGACATAGAGAAGGAATTCGACCCTTGCAGTCCTCTTGAATCTGTGCCTAGGAAAGCTTGGCCGGATATCAGTCATTTACCCCCAGGCCACAGGGATGACATTACTCAAATATTAGACCGTTACCCCCGTCTGTTCTCTGGAAAACTGGGATGTTTCCATGGTGTTACGCATGATGTGCAAGGTGCCGCACCCGTAATCCAACCATACTACCGCATGTCTCCAGAAAAGAAACAAATCTTAAAAACCGAGCTAGATAAAATGTTGGAGTTAGGAATTATCCGCCCGAGCCGAAGCCAGTGGGTCTCCCCCATAATATTGGTACGAAAGTCGGACTCGGAATGGCGACCGTGTATTGATTATCGCAAAATTAATGACCTGACACAAGGAGAAGCCTTCCCCATCCCTAGATTAGACGATCTAATCGATCAAGTCGCAGGTTCGAGCCTGATAACCATTATCGATTTGAACCGAGGGTACTGGCAGATCCCGCTTACCCCTCGGGCCAGTGAAATTGCAGCATCCATAACCCCCTGGGGCTTATTTGAACCATTAACTCTCCCATTTGGATTAAAAAATGGTGGTGTTACATTCCAAAGGGCTATAAATGAGATCATCGCTCAATCCCCGGGAGAACCCATCCGTGATAGATTTGCCGACGCATATTTGGATGATATTGCAATCCGATCCAATGTATGGTCACAGCATCTAAATCACTTGGATTGGACATTTCATAAACTAGAGAAAAGTGGTGTTACTTTGAACCCAAAGAAATGTAAAATTGGGTCAGGAACAGTCAGTTACTTGGGACACGAGTTAGGTTCGGGGAAAATCAAACCAATATCCAGTAAGGTCGAATGTATTGATAATATCTCTCCCCCATACCAAGAAACAATTACGAGGATATCTGGGATCAGTGGGATTTTGCAGAAAATTCATTCCCCAGTTTGCTGAAATAGCCGCCCCCTTGACAGACATTTTAAAGGGCAAGAGATCAGGGAATATTCTTACTCAGTGGAACGATAAACATCAATTTGCGTTTGAATCATTTAAGAAGGCGTTAACCAGTAAACCCATACTGAAGGCACCTGACTTTAACCAGATTTGGGAATTTCAGCGGTACTGACTTAGAGCGTTGACCAAGTCTCACACCCAGTAGCATTTTATTCACGAAATATAGTTCCACGGGAGAAAAATTATTCTACTATCGAAAAGTTGTCGACGATCGTTGCAGGAATCCAACATTTTCGTATATACGTAGGCACAAGCAGAATATTCATCAATTCTGATCATAATCCACTGGTCTGGTTAAGTAAATCAAAAACGACCAATCAACGCCTCTTAAGATGGGCACTGTGTCTCAGAATTTAATTTGACCATTAAACATATTAAAGGGACTCAAAATATACTGGCAGATTTCCTTAGTAGAGTTCAATAATTGTGATGTGTACCGATAGGAATTCAGTAGTTTAGTATACAAACACTGCCTCTATGATTAGACTGTTGGTACCTAGCGAGAGAAATGCTAATTTTGTAATATATGATGTATTGATGTTATATTGTTTTCTCCTATATATCCGATGGAGTGGAGATTTGCAAATCGGCCGGTGGCGGACGATTTCAAACTTCAAGTTGGGTAGGGAGGTTTGTGCAAAAGATAGTAAAAACAAACATCTATTTGCACGAATAAATATTGTCATATATAAATAGAAATGTATTTTATAAATACATTTATTTATTATTCATTGTTAACCATGTAAGATTATTGTAATATGTATAATCGTCTGCTATTATTTTCACGCCTAAATTATCAGTTCTCTGTTTGCGCGGGAATAATTTTCACTACCGAGTGCAGGTGGTCAGTTATGTAAGATAATAGCCGCTTTATTGATGACAGAGAAACAAGTAATATTGTATAACATCACAGATGTTTGGCGCCGTTATGTCTGTTATAGATGTTAATTTTGCTATTTAAGAAATGAGAAATGATGAAGAAATTAGTGCATTATTATCCTGCCAAGGAGGCATTTAAGGAAGAAATGTAACTCACTTTATTGTTTTGGCTAATATATATATTGGAATAGTTTGATGAAGTAAGGAAATTAATATAACATATGGGACTATTATGAACATATGGACATAGTGAGGCGAACAATAAGATACGAGATATTACGAATATACGATACATGTATGGAGATAAATTAAAGTCGATTGTTATAAATTATATTATACAAAGGAAACTGATAGACTGTGTTGAGTTATAAATTATTGAAGGGTCATAGAGAAATCCCCTAGACATCGCCAGCGAGTCTACGATAGGATAGACCCTGGTTAGAACATTATTGAAGGACCGTAGAGAAACCCCCTAGACAACTCCAGCGAGTCTACGATAGGATAGACCCTGGTTAGAGCATGTGTACCGGACAATATATATAAGTAGAAAGAGAGGTTTGCCACAATATATAATGTGTGCAGTGTTTGTACGTGCACTATATATGTGTAAATATGAGTGTGTATATATAATGTGTGCAGTGTTTGTACGTGTACTATATATGTGTAAATATGATTGTGTATATATAATGTGTGCAGTGTTTGTACGTGTACTATATATGTGTAAATATGATTGTGTATATATAATGTGTGCAGTGTTTGTACGTGTACTATATATGTGTAAATATGATTGTGTATATATAATGTGTGCAGTGTTTGTACGTGTACTATATATGTGTAAATATGATTGTGTGGTGTGTGTGGTGTGTGTGGTGTGTGTGTGGTGTGTGTGGTGTGTGTGGTGTGTGTGGTGTGTGTGGTGTGTGTGTGTGTGTGTGTGTGTGTGTGTGTGTGTGTTGTGTGTGTTGTGTGTGTTGTGTGTGTGTGTGTGTGTGGTGTGTGTTGTGTGTGTGTGTGTGTGTTGTGTGTGTGTGTGTGTGTGTGTGTGTGTGTGTGTGTGTGTGTGGTGGTTGTGTGTGTGTGTGTGTGTGTGTGGGTGTGTGTGTGTGTGTGTGGTGTGTGTGTTGTGTGTGTGTGTGTGTGTGTGTGTGTGTGTGTGTGTGGTGTGGTGTGTGGTGTGTGTGTGGTGTGTGTGTGTGTGTGTGTGTGTGTGGTGTGGGTGTGTGTGTGTGTGGTGTGGTGTGGTGTTGGTGTGTGTGGTGTGGTGTGTGTGGTGTGGTGTTGGTGTGGTGGTGTGGTGTGGTGTGGTGTTGGTGTGGTGGTGTGGTGTGGTGTGTGTGTGTGTGTGTGTGTGTGTGTGTGTGTGTGTGTGTGTGTGTGTGTGTGTGTGTGTGTGTGTGTGCGTGCGTGCGTGCGTGCGTGCGTGCGTGCGTGCGTGCGTGCGTGCGTGCGTGCGTGCGTGCGTGCGTGCGTGCGTGCGTGCGTGCGTGCGTGCGTGCGTGCGTGTGTGTGATGAATAAACGAAGTATCTGACTTCACTACCAAACAAAGAATATAAGAAACACATCAATGTACTCACCATGCGTATTTGGGAGCATTTAGCCTTACAATAAATAGTTATATCATACACTATATATGCAGTTAGCTTAGTGTATATATATTATCTTTTATTCCTCCATTTCTATATTAATCATTCTCGAGACCTCATTCCTGATAGAATCCATTGCCATGAAGGAGAGAGAAGAGGCGAATCCATCGCCATGAAGGAGAGAGAAGAGGCATGTGGAATTTAAATGCCTTGCCTAAGGGCACAATCGTAACGGCTCCAGCGGGGCTCGATCTCCGGACCTGGAGCGAACACGCATCTACTGCGCTATCACGACTTCCACTATATGCAGTTAGATCATTGCAAACACATTCATCTATTGTACTTATTTGCTTGTATTTACTGTCGTCATGTGTGTTGTATTGTCTATAGATAGAGTATATCTTCATTTAATTAGAATAACTTCTTTGTGTAGTGACGACTAAGACAGCAACAACAACTTTCATAAGTAGAAGAATAGTAGAAGAACATAATAACTTTCATATTAGTAGAAGAACAATAACAACTTTCATATTAGTAGAAGAACAATAACAACTTTCATATTAGTAGAAGAACAATAACAACTTTCATATTAGTAGAAGAACAATAATAACTTGCATATTACGTGAGGTAGAAGAACAATAATAACTTACACAATTAACATTACGATGTGCATAATAAATCGAATTGTGTTCATTAAAACCTGTCTCTAATTTGTTATTGAAATCCAATACGAAAATGTATGCACCCGCTGCGCGAGCATTGCTTTACGCACACTGCTCCGTGCATTGCTCTCCGCACGCTTCTCCGTGCATTGCTCTCAGCACGCTGATCCGTGCATTGCTCTACGCATATTACGCGAGCATTGCTCTCCGCACGCTGCTCCGTGCATTGCTCTACGCGAGCATTGCTCTCAGCACGCTGCTCCGTGCATTGCTCTCCGTACGCTGCTCCGTGCATTGCTCTCCGCATGCTACTCCGTGCATTGTTCTACGCACGCTGCTCCGTGCAATGCTTTACGCACGCTGCTCCCTGCGTTGCTCTACGCACACTGCTCCGTGCATTGTTCTACGCACGCTGCTCCTTGCATTGTTCTCCGCACGCTGCTCCGTGCATTGCTCTACGCACGCTGCGCGAGCATTGCTCTCCGCACGCTGCTCCGTGCATTGCTCTCCGCACGCTGCTCCGTGCATTGCTCTCCGCACGCTGCTCCGTGCATTGCTCTCCGCACGCTGCTCCGTGCATTGCTCTCCGCACGCTGCGCGAGCATTGCTCTCGGCACGCTGCGTGAACATTGCTCTACGCACGCTGCGCGAACATTGCTCTCCGCATGCTGCTCCGTGCATTGCTCTCCGCATGCTGCGCGAACATTGCTCTCCGCACGCTGCGCGAACATTGGTCTACGCACGCTGCGCGAACATTGCTCTCCGCATGCTGCTCCGTGCATTGCTCTCCGCATGCTGCGCGAACATTGCTCTCCGCACGCTGCGCGAACATTGCTCTACGCACGCTGCGAGAACATTGCTCTCCGCATGCTGCTCCTTGCATTGCTCTCCGCATGCTGCGTGAACATTGCTCTCCACACGCTGCGCGAACATTGCTCTCCACACGCTGCGCGAACATTGCTCTACGCACGCAGCGCGAACATTGCTCTCCGCACGCTGCTCCGTGCATTGCTCTCCGCACGCTGCGCGAACATTGCTCTCCACACGCTACGCGAGCATTGCTCTCCGCACACTGCTCCGTGCATTGCTCTCCGCACGCTGCTCCGTGCATAGCTCTACGCATGCTACGCGAGCATTGCTCTCGGCACGCTGCGCGAACATTGCTCTACGCACGCTGCGCGAACATTGCTCTCCGCACGCTGCTCCGTGCATTGCTCTCCACACGCTGCTCCGTGCATTGCTCTCCGCACGCTGCGCGAACATTGCTCTCCGCACGCTGCTCCGTGTATTGCTCTCCCCACGCTGCTCCGTGCATTGCTCTACGCACGCTGCTCCGTGCATTGCTTTACGCACGCTGCTCCGTGCATTGCTCTCCGCAGGTTGAATGAATCATTGACATTCGCCTGATTCGACGTCTTCTCCGTTCCTGTTTATATCAGTTTCAAAATCAATACCTTTGATTCTAACTATGTACATGCATATTAATAGTGCCATGTTTAGATCTGGTGACTTTCGCTATTTTCCGTCAATATTTACTATTTCACCAATGCAGAAGTCGCTCTCAGCCATTATTTGAAGATAGAATGGATTTATTTCTAGATCGGACAATCAGAATACTTCGAGATTGTATTATTTACCAGAAAATATATGGTGGCTGTATGAGACTAAATACAAGCAAAGTTGTCCTATTACCCCTGTTAGCACGCTCGCTTCTCACCAATGCAATCCGTGTTCGATCCTCAGGTCGGGAAGTATGTCAGATGGTACAGTGGACGCCAGATCGGAAAGGTAGACTTTCTCCGGGTATTGTTGTTTCCTCCCATACGTACGACCACGTAGTATATAGGCGTTCATCAGTACCTACGAGAGTAATTAATATAAGTTGTTGAAGCTTGATTCGAGATCGTTGTAAAATATATAAAGTTAATACTCAAGCAAAGTTATACAGTTTATATCTGTTATGTCGGAATTCCGAAATTCGATATTAAACAGAGTCCGTTGTAACAGGATGGGCCGGCAAAGCTTGGTCACAATACCAACGAGACACAATCCACACTCATGTACAATATTAATAAGTTTAATGTACAATGAAAGATGAATATTTACATTAATGCGACGACACAACACAGTATATAACAGATATATAGAGAGAGGACGATGTATTGACAGATTAACGTGTTTTATAGACCGAGAGATAGAGAAATAAAGAGAACAAGCTATAATCCGGCACAGGTAGTTAATATACAGATATATATAGAGAGGATGATGTGATTGACATCTTAAAGTGTTTTATAGACCGAGAGAAATAGAGAGAAAAATCTATAATCCTGCACAGGTAGTTAATATACAGATATATAGAGAGGGGACGATGCATTGACTCAATTTGCTTTGTAGACCGAGAGATAGAGAAATAGAGAGAACCAGCTATAATCCGGCACTGGATGTAGTTAATACCACTAGACCACGGACACAACATACATGTGTATGCATTTAGCGTTTTCCATTAATGTCACACCGTGGCTTCCTGGGCAGGCTTAACCGACCAATGCGGTTAACCAGTGCTAAGCAATATGTGTGACGTGTCTTGCTCAATGGCACTATGTAGTTCCAAATCCGACGCTCTACCGCTGGACCACGGACACCACATGCCCTTAGTATGCATTTAGCGTTAGATGATTAACATTCAGATCGTTTGAATATTGCTAAATAATTAGTTACGGATTAATATGGTACCACGTGACCACAGTGACCATCATAATACACGATGAATCCAATTTTCATTTGCGTGAAATCACTTGCATAGTTATCTCCCATTTCATAAGAACACCATGTGCACAATTGTAAGTATATATTTTAATTCTCTTCCGATTTTCATAGTGGATCGCCTCTGTGGTCGAATGGTTACGGTTGCTGACTTGTATACCACTGTAACCTATCATCTCTGATGGTCACGGGTTCGAGCCCCGCTCAAACCGTGTCTCATTTATATGAAAAAGTATATTTATACAAATTATTTTTAGCTCGATTGCGAAACAAGTTATTACAACTTATATTAATCACTCTCGAGACCTCATTCCTGATGGAATCCATCGCCACGAGGGAGAGAGAAGACGCAACGTGGAATTTAAATGCCTTGCTTAAGGGAACAATCGTAAATGCTCCAGCGGGGCTCGAACTCCGTTCATTGCCAACCATCCGATAGATGGCGCCACCTCCCGGAAGATCGGCCCGACTCGATTAGCCATTCGGGTTGATCCGGAGCTTAACCGAATACTATTCTGATCTTCACTACACTTGTTTCAGAAATTGGGACATGTATTTAGTAATAGGAATATGGTTAACAAAATCTCAGTATTGTTTGTATTTAGGTGAGTTTAGTATCCGTATTGGTGATAGGGCCGTCGCTGGAGCTATTTTGTTGATACGCACGGCCAAATATGCTTATTTGTCGAGTTATCATAGAGAGCTAGTATGCTAGGGGTCCGGGGGCGTCTCCCCCGGAGATTTTTTAAATGAGGAAGCAATTTCCTGCATTTCAATGCATTTTGTAACATACAATTGCAGGACTAAAGGTATAAATTAAGGCTAGATGTATAATATACATGATCTATCGCCCTTATTAATTAAACAAGCATGTAAAATAGCAGAAACTAAATTTCAAGATGCACCATATTTGCAATGGGCTCAATTATTCCACCACTCCACACATCACGGCGCCTATGTATCCCTATTACCCCCATTGTGGAGCCTGGGTAATGTTCATGAGTTTATCCCCGGGTTGATGATGTTCATGAGTTTACCCCCAGGTTGATGATGTTCATGAGTTTATCCCCGGGTTGATGATGTTCATGAGTTTATTCCCTGGTTGATGATGTTCATGAGTTTATCCCCAGGTTGATGATGTTCATGAGTGTATCCCCGGGTTGATGGTGTTCATGAGTTTATCCCTGGGTTGATGATGTTCATGAGTTTATTCCCGGGTTGATGATGTTCAATAGTTTATCCCCAGGTTGATGATGTTCATGAGTGTATCCCCGGGTTGATGATGTTCATAAGTGTATCCCCGGGTTGATGATGTTCATGAGTTTATCCCTGGGTTGATGATGTTCATGAGTTTATTCCCGGGTTGATGATGTTCATGAGTTTATCCCCGGGTTGATGATGTTCATGAGTTTGTTCCCGGGTTGATGATGTTCATGAGTTTATTCCCGGGTTCATGAGTTTATCCCCTGGTTGATGATGTTCATGAGTTTATCACCGGGTTGATGATGTTCATGAGTTTAATCCCGGGTTGATGATGTTCATGAGTTTATACCCAGGTTGATGATGTTCATGAGTTTATCCCCAGGTTGATGATGTTCATGACTTTATCCCCGGGTTGATGATGTTCATGAGTTTAATCCCGGGTTGATGATGTTCATGAGTTTATCCCCAGGTTGATGATGTTCATGAGTTTATCCCCGGGTTGATGATGTTCATGAGTTTATCCCCAGGTTGATGATGTTCATGAGTGTATCCCCGGGTTGATGATGTTCATGAGTTTATCCCCGGGTTGATGATGTTCATGAGTTTATTCCCGGGTTGATGATGTTCATGAGTTTATTCCCGGGTTCATGAGTTTATCCCCTGGTTGATGATGTTCATGAGTTTATCCCCGGGTTGATGATGTTCATGAGTTTATTCCCGGGTTGATGATGTTCATGAGTTTATCCCCGGGTTGATGATGTTCATGAGTTTATCCCCAGGTTGATGATGTTCATGAGTTTATCCCCGGGTTGATGATGTTCATGAGTTTATCCCCGGGTTGATGATGTTCATGAGTTTATCCCCAGGTTGATGATGTTCATGAGTTTATCCCCGGGTTGATGATGTTCATGAGTTTATTCCCGGGTTGATGATGTTCATGAGTTTATCCCCGGGTTGATGATGTTCATGAGTTTATCACCGGGTTGATGATGTTCATGAGTTTATCCCCTGGTTGATGATGTTCATGAGTTTATCACCGGGTTGATGATGTTCATGAGTTTATCCCCGGGTTGATGATGTTCATGGGTGTTTCCCCGGGTTGATGATGTTCATGAGTTTATCCCCAGCTTAATGATGTTCATGAGTTTTACTTTTTCCCCGGGTTGATGATGTTCATGAGTTTATCCCCGGGTTGATGATGTTCATGACTTTATCCCCGGGTTGATGATGTTCATGAGTTTATCCCCGGGTTGATGATGTTCATGAGTTTATCACCGGTTGATGATGTTCATGAGTTTATCCCCGGGTTGATGATGTTCATGAGTTTATCACCGGGTTGATGATGTTCATGAGTTTATCCCCGGGTTGATGATGTTCATGAGTTTATCCCCGGGTTGATGATGTTCATGAGTTTATCCCCGGGTTGATGATGTTCATGAGTTTATTCCCGGGTTGATGATGTTCATGAGTTTATCCCTGGGTTGATGGTGTTCATGAGTTTATCCCAGCGTTGATGATGTTATGAGTTTATCCCCGGGTTGATGATGTTCATGAGTTTTACTATATCCCCGGGTTGATGATGTTCATGAGTTTATCCCCGGGTTGATGATGTTCATAAATTTATCCCCGGGTTGATGATGTTCATGAGTTTATCCCCGGGTTGATGATGTTCATGAGTTTATCACCGGGTTGATGATGTTCATGAGTTTATCTCCGGGTTGATGATGTTCATGAGTTTTACTTTATCCCCGGGTTGATGGTGTTCGTGAGTTTATCCCCAGGTTGATGATGTTCATGAGTTTATCCCCGGGTTGATGATGTGCATGGGTGTATCCCCGGGTTGATGATGTTCATGAGTTTATCCCCAGGTTGATGATGTTCATGAGTTTTACTTTATCCCCGGGTTGATGATGTTCATGAGTTTATCCCCGGGTTGATGATGTTCATGAGTTTATCCCCAGGTTGATGATGTTCATGAGTTTTACTTTATCCCCGGGTTGATGATGTTCATGAGTTTATCCCCGGGTTGATGATGTTCATGAGTTTATCCCCAGGTTGATGATGTTCATGAGTTTATCCCCGGGTTGATGATGTTCATGAGTTTATCCCCGGGTTGATGATGTTCATGAGTTTATCCCCGGGTTGATGATGTTCATGATTTATCCCCGGGTTGATGATGTTCATGAGTTTAATCCCGGGTTGATGATGTTCATGAGTTTATCCCCGGGTTGATGATGTTCATGAGTTTATCCCGGGTGATGATGTTCATGAGTTATCCCCGGTTGATGATGTTCATGAGTTTATCCCCGGGTTGATGATGTTCATGAGTTATCCCCGGTTGATGATGTTCATGAGTTATCCCGGGTTGATAGTTTCATGAGTTTATCCCGGGTTGATGATGTTCATGAGTTTATCCCCGGGTTGATGATGTTCATGAGTTTATCCCCGGGTTGATGATGTTCATGAGTTTATCCCCGGGTTGATGATGTTCATGAGTTTATCCCCGGGTTGATGATGTTCATGAGTTTATCCCCGGGTTGATGATGTTCATGAGTTTATCCCCGGGTTGATGATGTTCATGAGTTTATCCCCGGGTTGATGATGTTCATGAGTTTATCCCCGGGTTGATGATGTTCATGAGTTTATCCCCGGGTTGATGATGTTCATGAGTTTATCCCCGGGTTGATGATGTTCATGAGTTTATCCCGGGTTGATGATGTTCATGAGTTTATCCCCGGGTTGATGATGTTCATGAGTTTATCCCCGGGTTGATGATGTTCATGAGTTTATCCCCGGGTTGATGATGTTCATGAGTTTATCCCCGGGTTGATGATGTTCATGAGTTTATCCCCGGGTTGATGATGTTCATGAGTTTATCCCCGGGTTGATGATGTTCATGAGTTTATCCCGGGTTGATGATGTTCATGAGTTTATCCCCGGGTTGATGATGTTCATGAGTTTATCCCCGGGTTGATGATGTTCATGAGTTTATCCCCGGGTTGATGATGTTCATGAGTTTTACTTTATCCCCGGGTTGATGATGTTCATGAGTTTATCCCCGGGTTGATGATGTTCATGAGTTTATTCCCGGGTTGATGATGTTCATGAGTTTATCCCCGGGTTGATGATGTTCTTCCCCGGTTGATGATGTTCATGAGTTATCCCGGTTGATGATTTCATGAGTTTATCCCCGGGTTGAGATGTTCAGAGTTCCCGGGTTGATGATGTTCATGAGTTTGTTGATGATGTTCATGAGTTTATCCCCGGGTTGATGATGTTCATGAGTTTATCCCCGGGTTGATGATGTTCATGAGTTTATCCCCGGGTTGATGATGTTCATGAGTTTATCCCCGGGTTGATGATGTTCATGAGTTTATCCCCGGGTTGATGATGTTCATGAGTTTATCCCCGGGTTGATGATGTTCATGAGTTTATCCCCAGGTTGATGATGTTCATGAGTTTATTTATCCCGGGTTGATGATGTTCATGAGTTTATCCCCGGGTTGATGATGTTCATGAGTTTATCCCCGGGTTGATGATGTTCATGAGTTTATCCCCGGGTTGATGATGTTCATGAGTTTATCCCCGGGTTGATGATGTTCATGAGTTTATCCCCGGGTTGATGATGTTCATGAGTTTATCCCCGGGTTGATGATGTTCATGAGTTTATCCCCGGGTTGATGATGTTCATGAGTTTATCCCCGGGTTGATGATGTTCATGAGTTTATCCCCGGGTTGATGATGTTCATGAGTTTATCCCCGGGTTGATGATGTTCATGAGTTTATCCCCGGGTTGATGATGTTCATGAGTTTATCCCCGGGTTGATGATGTTCATGAGTTTATCCCCGGGTTGATGATGTTCATGAGTTTATCCCCGGGTTGATGATGTTCATGAGTTTATCCCCGGGTTGATGATGTTCATGAGTTTATCCCCGGGTTGATGATGTTCATGAGTTTATTCCCGGGTTGATGATGTTCATGAGTTTATCCCCGGGTTGATGATGTTCATGAGTTTATCCCCGGGTTGATGATGTTCATGAGTTTATCCCCGGGTTGATGATGTTCATGAGTTTTCCACGGGTGATGATGTTCATGAGTTTATCCCCGGGTTGATGATGTTCATGAGTGTTTCCCCGGGTTGATGATGTTCATGAGTTTATCCCCAGCTTAATGATGTTCATGAGTTTTACTTTTTCCCCGGGTTGATGATGTTCATGAGTTTATCCCCGGGTTGATGATGTTCATGACTTTATCCCCGGGTTGATGATGTGCATGGGTGTATCCCCGGGTTGATGATGTTCATGAGTTTATCCCCAGGTTGATGATGTTCATGAGTTTTACTTTATCCCCGGGTTGATGATGTTCACGAGTTTATCCCCGGGTTGATGATGTTCATGAGTTTATACCCAGGTTGATGATGTTCATGAGTTTATCCCCAGGTTGATGATGTTCATGAGTCTATCACCGGGTTGTTGATGTTCGTGAGTTTATCCCCGGGTTGATGATGTTCATGAGTTTATCCCCGGGTTGATGATGTTCATGAGTTTATACCCGGTTGATGATGTTCATGAGTTTCTCCCCAAGTTGATGATGTTCATGAGTTTATCCCCGGGTTGATGATGTTCATGAGTTTATCCCCGGGTTGATGATGTTCATGAGTTTATCCCCAGGTTGATGATGTTCATGAATTTATCCCCGGGTTGATGATGTTCATGAGTTTATCCCCAGCTTGATGATGTTCATGAGTTTTACTTTTTCCCCGGGTTGATGATGTTCATGAGTTTATCCCCGGGTTGATGATGTTCATGAGTTTATCCCGGGTTGATGATGTTCATGAGTTTATCCCCGGGTTGATGATGTTCATGAGTTATCCCCGGGTTGATGATGTTCATGAGTTTATCCCGGGTTGATGATGTTCATGAGTTTATCCCCGGGTTGATGATGTTCATGAGTTTATCCCCGGGTTGATGATGTTCATGAGTTTATCCAGGTTGATGATGTTCATGAGTTTATCCCGGGTTGATGATGTTCATGAGTTTTCCCGGGTTGATGATGTTCATAAATTTATCCCCGGGTTGATGATGTTCATGAGTTTATCCCCGGGTTGGATGTTCATGAGTTTATCACCGGGTTGATGATGTTCATGAGTTTATCCGGGTTGATGATGTTCATGAGTTTTACTTTATCCCCGGGTTGATGGTGTTCGTGAGTTTATCCCCGGGTTGATGATGCTCATGAGTTTAATCCCGGGTTGATGATGTTCATGAGTTTATCCCCAGGTTGATGATGTTCATGAGTTTATCCCCGGGTTGATGATGTGCATGGGTGTATCCCCGGGTTGATGATGTTCATGAGTTTATCCCCAGGTTGATGATGTTCATGAGTTTTACTTTATCCCCGGGTTGATGATGTTCACGAGTTTATCCCCGGGTTGATGATGTTCATGAGTTTATCCCCAGGTTGATGATGTTCATGAGTTTTACTTTATCCCCGGGTTGATGATGTTCATGAGTGTATCCCCGGGTTGATGATGTTCATGAGTTTATACCCGGTTGATGATGTTCATGAGTTTCTCCCCAAGTTGATGATGTTCATGAGTTTATCCCCGGGTTGATGATGTTCATGAGTTTATCCCCGGGTTGATGATGTTCATGAGTTTATCCCCAGGTTGATGATGTTCATGAATTTATCCCCGGGTTGATGATGTTCATGAGTTTATCCCCAGCTTGATGATGTTCATGAGTTTTACTTTTTCCCCGGGTTGATGATGTTCATGAGTTTATCCCCGGGTTGATGATGTTCATGAGTTTATCCCCGGGTTGATGATGTTCATGAGTTTATCCCCGGGTTGATGATGTTCATGAGTTTATCCCCGGGTTGATGATGTTCATGAGTTTATCCCCGGGTTGATGATGTTCATGAGTT
>CM026388.1:8757311-8776416 GCA_014843695.1 Archivesica marissinica | reverse complement strand
TCTCTCTCTCTTTCTTTCTCTTTCTTTCTCTTTCTTTCTCTATCTCTCCATCTTTCTCTATTTCTCTATCTCTTTCTTTCTCTCTGTTTTCTCTCTCTCTTTCACTCTGTCACTCTCTTTCTTTCTGTATTTCTCTCTTGCTATCTATTCCTCTTTCTCACTCATTCTCTATCTCTTCTTCTTCGTCTTCTCTATTTCTCTTCTTCTATCTCTCTCCCTCTCTCATCCTCACTCATTCTCTCTTTCTCTCTCGTTCTCTCTCTATCCTTCTTTCTCTATATTTCTATATCTCTATATATCCTCTCACTCCACTCTCTCTTTCTCCCGTTCTCTCTCTTTCGCTCTCTATTTCTCTTTCTCCCCCCTCTCTCTATTCCTCTCTTTCTCTTTCTCTATCTCTCTTTCTATCTCTTCTCTCTCTTTCTCTTCTATTTCTTTCTCCTTTTCTTTTCTTTCTTTTCTCTTTCTCTCTCCTCCTCTCTCCTCTCTCTCTTTCTCTTATTTTCTCTTTGTCCCTCTTTTTCTCTCTCTATTTCTCATTCTCTTTCTCTCTATAACTCTCTCCCTTCTTCCTTCCTCCCTCTCTCTTCCCCTTCCCCCTTTCTCTCTATTTCTCTCTCTCTTTCATTCTCTCCCTCCCTCTTCCACTCTCTCCTCTCTCTTCTCTCCTCTCTCTCCTATCTCTCAGGTCGGTATATAAAATACTTTTATCTGACTATATATAGCTTGTTCTCTTTCACCTTTCATAAAAATCAAATTACACACTGTAGTCTAATCTGTTATATAAAATAATAGTCTAAGCTTTGATGTTTCACGATTTTATGTCGCATTACATATGGCATGCTAATTTCAGACGGCCCTCCAGAGATTATGGTGTTGATGGTCACTGTTTTGTACATAATAAACTATTCACGCAATCAAGCACAAATTACGCATTTATTATATCGGATGCCAATAAATACTTGTAGTTTACTGAGCACATGTGTCATAGCGAGCAGCCTGTGATTCGGTGCAGAGCATGAATACTAGCAGAAATAAACATGGGATATTTAATAAACATGTTCATGGTGTATCTACAACTTACAGGTATGTAATAATTGTAAAACATCTTCGTATTAAAAATGAGTTCGGAGTGTTTGCCAGTGGCTCACTATTATGTCAGTAATTTTAATAAAACACGCTAACAATTATTTAGGCAAATCAATTTCTTTGCTATTAAGTTTTATTATGGCGTAACAGAAACAGAAACAGAAACGAAAAGAACAGACCGAATACAAGGACATCCTAGTCCATATAATGACATATTAGACAATACAATGGCATCCTATTCAAAATAATGGTATCATAGTCAATACAATGACATCATAGTCAATACAATGACATAGTCAATGCACTGTCCTGTCTCTATATATCTGTATATTAACTACCTGTGCCGGATTATAGCTGGTTCTCTCTATTTCTCTATCTCTTTGTCTATAAAACACTTTAAGTCAAGGCATCGTCCTCTCTCTATATATCTGTATATTAACTATCTGTGCCGGATTATAGCTGATTCTCTCTATTTCTCTGTCTCTCGGTCTACAAAATACTTTAATCTGTCAATACATCGTCCTCTCTATATCCGTATATTAACTACCTATGTCAGATTATAGGTGGTTCTAAAAAATCTTCGTATTAAAAATGAGATCGGAGTGTTTGCCAGTGGCTCCCTATTATGTCCGTAATTTTAATAAAACACGCTAAAAATAATTTAGGCAAATCAATTTCGTTGCTATTAAGTTTTATTATGGCGTAACAGAAACAGAAACGAAAAGAACAGACCGAATACAAGGACATCCTAGTCCATATAATGACATCCTAGTCAATACAATGGCATCCTAGTCAGTACAATGACATCCTAGTCAATACAATGACATCCTAGTCAATACAATGGTATCCTAACCAATACAATGGTATCCTAGTCAATACAATGACATCTTAGTCAATCCAATGATATCCTAGTCAATACAATGACATCCTAGTCAATACAATGGTATCCTAGTCAATACAATGACATCTAAGTCAATCCAATGATATCCTAGTCAATACAATGACATCCTAGTCAATACTATGGTATCCTAACCAATACAATGACATCCTAGTCAATACAATTACATCTTAGAAAATACAATTACATCCTAGTCAATACAATGGTATCCTAACCAATACAATGACATCCTAGTCAATACAATGGTATCCTAGTCAATACAATGACATCTTAGTCAATCCAATGATATCATAGTCAATACATTGACACCCTAGTCAATCCAATGATATCCTAGTCAATACAATGACATCCTAGTCAATATAATGACATCCTAGTCAATACAATGACATCTTAGTCAATCCAATGATATCCTAGTCAATACAATGACATCCTAGTCAATACAATGGTATCCTAGTCAATACAATGACATCTTAGTCAATCCAATGATATCCTAGTCAATACAATGACATCTTAGTCAATCCAATGGTATCCTAACCAATACAATTACATCCTAGTCAATACAATGGTATCCTAACCATTACAATGGTATCCTAGTCAATACAATGACATCTTAGAAAATACAATTACATCCTAGTCAATACAATGGCATCCTAGACAATACAATGACATCTTATCATGATTATGCAAGATATATTATATTTTGCATTTAGCTGACAATTATACCTCGGCCCTTTTCATAGTATATAAAGTGTTTGCTCCAGACACTAGAGCACCCCACACAATATCTCGTCCTCTCTCGTGGTATATAAAACATGTGTGCAGTACAATAACTCGTCCTCTCTCTCGCGGTATATAAAATATGTGTGCAGTACAATAACTCGTCCTCTCTCTCGCGGTATATAAAATATGTGTGCAGTACAATAGCTCGTCCCCTCTCGCGGTATATAAAACATTTATGCAGTACAATAGCTCGTCCTTGTTCGTGCCTCCACACCGTGCACGTCGCGGGAACAAGGCACAGCTCACAGCAGGAAATTGGATCACCGTTCCGAAGTGACCAATCCACGCCGCTGACGCATACAGACGAGGACCCGCATCGACTCTTTTGAGTGTCTTACACTTACCTAGATCAGCGACAGCTAGCACTGGGGCGCTGAAGAGGCGACGAGTGACTGGGTAGCGGAAGACGGCAGTCGTTTCGCGTGGATGGCGCACTCGTCGCCTCGAACTCTTTTATCTGTCTCCAATGACGGGCGAGCGGTTGGAGACGGAGGGATGCGACCTCGACCCCGTATGTCAACGGGGTGGACAACGACGGAACAACCGAACAATTTTGCTGCTGTGAGCCGATTAATCATGGAGGATGTGGCCCTAAAAAGAACCGAGAAAATAACCACCTTGGACATGATGGCGGAGAGAGACTACCAGTACCATAATCACCAGCACCATAATCTTCTAGAGCATAATCATTCTGGACTTAAGCAACTTAGACACAACCAACAGGAAATAACTATCGAGTGGCCTAATCATCTTGGACCGAAATCTTCACGGGAATCCACAACTACAAACTTCAATCTACATCACTCTACAAGACACCGACGACTCAACACATCATCGAATAATCGACGGTGCGAAAGCACGTTTGCTCGCCCATATGGTTTACCGGCGGCGAGGGTAAAGAAACGCAATCATCATCATCATCAATAGCTCATCCTCTCTCTCTCTCTCGATCTCTCTCTCTCTCGGTATGTAAAACAACATTTGTGCAGTACAATAGCTCGTCCTCTCTCTGTATATAAAACATTTGTGCAGTACAATAGCTCGTACAATAGCTCATCCTCTCTCTCGGTATATAAAACATTTGTGCAGTAAAATAGCTCGTCAACTCTCGCGGTATATAAAACATTAGTGCAGTACAATAGCTAGTCATCTCTCTCGGTATATAAAACATTAGTGCAGTACAATAGCTCGTCCTCTCTCTCTCTCAATGTATATAACACAGTTATGCAGTACAATAGCGCGTCCTCTCTCTCGGTATATAAAACATGTGTGCAGTACAATAGCTCGTCCTCTCTCGAGGTATATAAAACATTTGTGCAGTAAATAGTTCGTCCTTTATCTCGGTCTATGAAATACTTATGCAGGACAAATCTCGTCCTCTCTCTCGGTATATAAAATACTTGTGCAGAACAATAGTTCGTCCTCTATATTGATATATAAACTACTTAATATGCACGACAATAGATCGTCCTCTATCTCGGTCTAAGAAATACTTATGCAGGACAATAGCTCGTTCACTCTCTCGGTCTATAAAATAATTGAGCAGTACAATAGCTAGCTCTCTCTCTCTCTCTCTCGTTCTATCAAATGCTTGTGCTGGACAATAGCTCGCCCTCTCTCGGTCTATCAAATTCTTGTGATGGACAATAGCTCGCCCTCTCTCTCGGTCTATCAAATGCTTGTGCTGGACAATAGCTCGCCCTCTCTCGGTCTATCAAATGCTTGTGCTGGACAATAACTCGCCCTCTCTCGTCTATCAAATGATTGTGCTGGACAATAGCTCGCCCTCTCTCTCTCGGTATATCAAATGCTTGTGCTAGACAATAGCTCGCCCTCTCTCTCTCTCTCGTTCTATCAAATGCTTGTGCTGGACAATAGCTCGCCCTCTCTCGGTCTATCAAATGCTTGTGCTGGACAATAGCTCGCCCTCTCTCTCGGTCTATCAAATGCTTGTGCTGGACAATAGTTCGCCCTCTCTCTCGGTATATCAAATGCTTGTGCTGGACAATAGCTCGACCTCTCTCTCGGTATATCAAATGCTTGTGCTAGACAATAGCTCGCCCCCCTCTCTCTCTCTCTCGGTATATCAAATGCTTGTGCTGGACAATAGCTCGCCCTCTCTCTCTCTCGGTATATCAAATGCTTGTGCTAGACAATAGCTCGCCCCCTCTCTCTCTCTCTCTCTCTCTCGGTCTATCAAATGTTTGTGCTGGACAATAGCTCGCTCTCTCTCTCGGTATATCAAATGCTTGTGCTAGACAATAGCTCGCCCTCTCTCTCTCTCGTTCTATCAAATGCTTGTGCTGGACAATAGCTCGCCCTCTCTCGGTCTATGAAATGCTTGTGCTGGACAATAGCTCGCCCTCTCTCTCGGTATATCAAATGCTTGTGCTGGACAATAGCTCGCCCTCTCTCTCTCGGTATATAAAACATGTGTGCAGTACAATAGCTCGTCCTCTCTCGAGGTATATAAAACATTTGTGCAGTAAATAGTTCGTCCTTTATCTCGGTCTATGAAATACTTATGCAGGACAAATCTCGTCCTCTCTCTCGGTATATAAAATACTTGTGCAGTACAATAGTTCGTCCTCTATATTAATATGTTCAAATGCTTGTGCTAGACAATAGCTCGCCCCCTCTCTCTCTCTCTCTCTCGGTCTATCAAATGCTTGTGCTGGACAATAGCTCGCCCCCCGCTCTCTCTCTATCTCTCTCTCTCGGTCTATCAAATGCTTTTGCTGGACAATTGCTCGTCCTTTCTCTCTCGTTCTATCAAATGCTTGTGCTTGACAATTGCTCGTTGTCGATCTGTAAAATACATGTACATTGTAATGGTCCCATTTATATATCTCCCTAACAATATCTCGTCTGCTCTAAATATTCAGTATTTTTGATCAATTTCAGATTTGCAAGCGGAAACTCCTGCGGTGAATGGTTTTGCATATACTAGATGTAACTGGATCAATTATAAGTGTGAATCGCGGGAGACAGAAGCAGTCATAAAAGGTTCTTTCACTACAGTTAATTAATTTATTTTAACATACATGTATATCATAAGCCAACAATATATCAGCATGAAGCAAGAAAATATCAAATGTGTCTGAAATATTTAATGTAAATGTGTGTATTTGCTTATATTCGCAGCGTACATGATTTCCATTGATACTTTTGTAAATCCAGAAACAGTCAACATTGTAGTTGTTATATATATACACATTGACATACTAAATGTGATACAATAATGCATGGGTACATTGTTGGTGCCAAACACAAATATTTAATTAGCTTACTTTATAATTATTTAGGGTTATGTGTTTTGTTCCTCAACGACCATAGGCCATCGCCTATTTTTCCACCCCACGATATAAGATGTATTTTGTTCATCAACGACCATATATGACACCGTTATTATTCCACCTCACGAAAGACGATGTATTTTGTTCATCTACGACCATATAAGGCACCGTTATTATTCCACCCCACGATATATGATGTATTTTGTTCATCTACGACCATATGACACAGGCATTTTTACACCACACGATATACGATTTACTTTGTTCCTCAACGACCATATAGGGCACAGCTATTATACCACTTCACGATATATGATGGTACGATGCACGAGGTGTACGCTGTAAGATCATGGCACTATGGCAATGTTCGATGGCGATGGCACGATTACAATATTCGATGGTGACGGCATGATGACAATGCTCGATGGAGACGGCACGATGACACTGATCGATGGAGACGGCACGCTGTCAATGCTAGATGGCGACGGCACGATGATAATGCTCCATAGCGACGGCACGATGACAATGTTCCATAGCGACGATACGATGACAAATTATCGATGGCGAGGGCACGAGTACAATGCTCCATAGCGACGGCACGATGACAATGCTCGATAGCGACGGCACGATGACAATGTTCCATAGCGACGGTACGATGACAATGCTCGATGGCGAGGGCACGAGGACAATGCTCCATAGCGACGGCACGATGACAATGCTCGATGGCGTGGGCACGAGGACAATGCTCCATAGCGACGGCACAATGACAATGCTCCATAGCGACGGCACGATGACAATGCTCCATAGCGACGGCACGATGACAATGCTCGATGGCGAGGGCACGAGGACAATGCTCCATAGCGACGGCACGATGATAATGCTCGATGGCGTGGGCACGAGGACAATGCTCCATCGCGACGGCACAATGACAATGCTCCATAGCGACGGCACGATGACAATGCTCCATAGGGACGGCACGATGATAATGTTTGCAATATGTTGTAAACAACAACAATAACAAACAACGTCAAACAAAATTACAGTGTTTCTAGTCTATCTTATATAAATAATCATTGTCAGCATGAAATATGATACTCGCCCAAATATATTTATGCGATGGCGAGGATAAATACACCTAATGAATTGATTGCAAGATGGGTTATATACCTACGGTGTATCTATATGAAGTGAATATTATTATAATTGATGAGACACTTAGTTAAGATTAGAATATAGTACAAGGAATATTACAGGTTATTGATTGAATTCTGTTCTCAGTTTAAATTCAAAATATATGTATTTTGATATGTTTGAGATTTCCTGTTCATTTCTGAACGTCATATGTTTATCAAATGTATTTAATTTTGGCAAACAAAACGGCGTTAAATGTCATAGTATATGTCTGTACAATGGGCATATTAAAAGGAAATCATATTCATTTTCTAGTTGTCTTAAATTACAAAATGTACACATTCTATGGTTTCCTAGGAAAACAGAAAGCTTATGTATAGGTATTACTACACTAAGCATTCACTGGTAATTATATAAACTTAAATACTGATCGAAATTGGCCATTTCATGATATTTACAAATATCAACATTTGCTCTTTACATATTATTAATTTATATAAATTCTCTGTTATTCTCAATCTGGCATTTGCTAACACCTTGGTAATAATCATAATTGCGATGACATTTTCGCATAATAAGTCCTGTAATAGAAACCAATATTGCAAAGTAGAAGTCAAGTCTAATAGGTAATTGTTTTCATAATTATGTACTCCATTATATAAAATATTTATTATAAAACATACAAAAGACAGAAATATAAGAGACGGTAAAATATATCACATGCATCATATGAGCTGTGTTGTATGACAACCAACAATTCGATGATAACGTCACACAGCAGAAGAACCATAGCCAGGACGACATATTTAGTTGTCACATGATGACAACAGAGGAATCTAAATAATATACAAGTTGATACTTTAATATTAGGTGTAAAAAGAAATGCATAGATCTTCTCCTAGAGTATCTTTATAACCAGAGGAAGAAACTAGATATGCTCCAAGACTACAGTAATACAGTTCTGCAAGTACAAACACGTTTACCCAGGTGCATACATATTTATACGTACTTACTAAAACATTCTTAGATAAATACATTGACAACATATTTGTAAAATATAATTAGCTATACCATATACAATGCGTCCTTCATTATTAAAACATTCCTGTCATGTTATTTCGTACATTATGCATTATTGCTATCATGTAGTTTCGTACATAATCAATTATTGGCATTATGTTGTTTCGTACACTGTATATTATTGCCATTACGTTGTTTCGTACACTGTATATTATTGCTATCATGTTGTTTCGTACACTGTATATTATTGCTATCATGTTGTTTCGTACACTGTATATTATTGATATCATGTTGTTTCGTACATTGTATATTATTGATATTATGTTGTTTCGTACATTGTATATTATTGATATTATGTTGTTTAGTACATTGTATATTATTGATATTATGTTGTTTCGTACATTGTATATTATTGCTATCATGTTGTTTCGTACACTGTATATTATTGCCACCATGTTGTTTCGTACACTGTATATTATTGATATCATGTTGTTTCGTACACTGTATATTATTGATATTATGTTGTTTCGTACACTGTATATTATTGATATCATGTTGTTTCGTACATTGTATATTATTGATATTATGTTGTTTCGTACATTGTATATTATTGCTATCATGTTGTTTCGTACATTGTATATTATTGCTATCATGTTGTTTCGTACACTGTATATTATTGATATTATGTTGTTTCGTACATTGTATATTATTGATATCATGTTGTTTCGTACACTGTATATTATTGATATTATGTTGTTTCGTACATTGTATATTATTGATATCATGTTGTTTCGTACATTGTATATTATTGATATCATGTTGTTTCGTACATTGTATATTATTGCTATCATGTTGTTTCGTACATTGTATATTATTGATATCATGTTGTTTCGTACATTGTATATTATTGATATCATTTTGTTTCGTACATTGTATATTATTGATATCATGTTGTTTCGTACATTGTATATTATTGATATCATGTTGTTTCGTACATTGTATATTATTGATATCATGTTGTTTCGTACATTGTATATTATTGATATTATGTTGTTTCGTACATTGTATATTATTGATATCATGTTGTTTCGTACATTGTATATTATTGATATTATGTTGTTTCGTACACTGTATATTATTGCTATCATGTTGTTTCGTACATTGTATATTATTGCTATCATGTTGTTTCGTACACTGTATATTATTGATATCATGTTGTTTCGTACATTGTATATTATTGATATCATGTTGTTTCGTACATTGTATATTATTGATATCATGTTGTTTCGTACATTGTATATTATTGATATCATGTTGTTTCGTACACTGTATATTATTGCTATCATGTTGTTTCGTACACTGTATATTATTGATATCATGTTGTTTCGTACATTGCTGCGTATTATATGTTCCGTAAGTATAAATGGCGTTTGACGATTTGTTGCAAATTTGGTAAAACCATGCAACTATTTAATTATATATGTATATACAATTAACAGATGCTACAGATAGAATGGAGTCTCTGAAGTGACATGGATAAGGTATCCGCCTCGTAATCGAGAGGTTGCGAGTTCGAATCCCACAAGCACAACGGTGGTGCTGTTCTTAGGCAATACTCTTAAATCCTATCTCCATAACTGCGATTGATTCCAGGAATTAGGCCTATTCTTCTCTCTCCCTCGTTGCAATGTATTCAAGAGCGATTCCAGGAATTAGGCATCTTCTCTCTCCTTCGTGCCGATGTATTCGAGAGCGATTCCAGGAATTAGGCCTCTTCTCTTTCCTGCATGGAGATGTATTCGAGAGCGATTCCATGAATTAGGCATCTTCTCTCTCCTTCGTGCCGATGTATTCGAGAGCGATTACAGGAATTAGGCCTCTTCTCTTTCCTGCATGGAGATGTATTCGAGAGCGATTCCATGAATTAGGCATCTTCTCTCTCCTTCGTGCCGATGTATTCGAGAGCGATTCCAGGAATTAGGCCTCTTCTCTTTCCTGCATGGAGATGTATTCGAGAGCGATTCCATGAATTAGGCATCTTCTCTCTCCTTCGTGCCGATGTATTCGAGAGCGATTCCAGGAATTAGGCCTCTTCTCATTCCTGCATGGAGATGTATTCGAGAGCGATTCCATGAATTAGGCATCTTCTCTCTCCTTCGTGCCGATGTATTCGAGAGCGATTCCAGGAATTAGGCCTCTTCTCTCTCCTTCGTGCCGATGTATTCGAGAGCGATTCCAGGAATTAGGCATCTTCTCTCTCCTTCGTGCCGATGTATTCGAGAGCGATTCCAGGAATTAGGCATCTTCTCTCTCCTTCGTGCCGATGTATTCGAGAGCGATTCCAGGAATTAGGCATCTTCTCTCTCCTTCGTGCCGATGTATTCGAGAGCGATTCCAGGAATTAGGCATCTTCTCTCTCCTTCGTGCCGATGTATTCGAGAGCGATTCCAGGAATTAGGCATCTTCTCTCTCCTTCGTGCCGATGTATTCGAGAGCGATTCCAGGAATTAGGCATCTTCTCTCTCCTTCGTGCCGATGTATTCGAGAGCGATTCCAGGAATTAGGCATCTTCTCTCTCCTTCGTGCCGATGTATTCGAGAGCGATTCCAGGAATTAGGCATCTTCTCTCTCCTTCGTGCCGATGTATTCGAGAGCGATTCCAGGAATTAGGCATCTTCTCTCTCCTTCGTGCCGATGTATTCGAGAGCGATTCCATGAATTAGGCATCTTCTCTCTCCCGCATGGCGATGTAGTCCATAAGGAGTGAAGTATCGAGAGCGATTTAACTAATGGTGTAAGAATTTAATATATAACTAATCAATCTGATATAAACTTGTATACATTATTCCAGGTAGAGAATATTCGAGTGAGTGGCCCCCAGGTCCATATGCTCTATTCACACCAATCCAAGGTTGTCCGGAGTCTGAGGCAAAAGGATGGAGTGATGGATATTTGAAATTCACATGGCAGGAACCTCACACCGTGATTACAGCCACTACCTGTGAAACTAACATGACCACTTCTCAATATGATAAAGATAAAGACGACACTGTGGAGAGGGCAGATAACATGAATACTTCTCAATATGATAAAGATAAAAACGACACTGTGGAGAGGGCAGATAACATGACCACTTCTCAATATGATAAAGATTCAGACGGCGCTGTGGAGGCGGTAAATGCGTCCCAAAGTTTCAAGTGTCTACATAAAGTGACCTCATATCCGTGGCCAGATACGCAAAGTAACTTGCTTGGACCATTTAGCAATTATGCGTTGAGATTAAACTTCTGTTTCAAGGCTAGGA
The DNA here is from genome assembly GCA_014843695.1 of Archivesica marissinica. NCBI lineage: Eukaryota > Metazoa > Mollusca > Bivalvia > Venerida > Vesicomyidae > Archivesica > Archivesica marissinica. Next base: position 8,764,898 of record CM026388.1, on the reverse strand, counting down.
ATGACTTCCCTGTCAGAGACGTATCTGGTTGGCCGGCAGGTTCCTACAGTATATTTGGAGATGAGTCGCCATGTCCTCAAGGTAATTAACATGCTACAAAAACAGTAGTGTTTAAATTTAATTGGATTTACTCTTAATTATTATTTTTTTTTTTATTCCACAGTCGTTTAAAAATACAAAGGTTTTATAACATATTTATGTAAACGTAGATGATCGTAATCAATAATAATGCTCATATTACAATACCATGCTTTGATTGTATATGCATTAGATTTTTATAATATATTAGAATATCTATTTCCATCAAACTATGCATATCGAAGATTGTAGACTAAGCAATATTGTAGAACATTTTGGGGGACTATGTTTGGAATATGTATGTTCTTAGACCAAAATAGATCTAGAATCGTGATATTATTATAATGGTATAAAGATGAAATTACCGGACAGTAAATGGGAACGCTTATTCCGATACATTTATATAATTATGGTGGGATGGGATTGTGTCATGTGTCTTTTCTCTCTCCCTCATAACGATATATTCATTCTTCCTCCCTAATGGCGATGCATTTCTACTTACTCAATAATATCGATGCATTTTATTATCTCTCCCTCATGACGAAGGATTTTATAACGAAAATATTCTACAGAAGGAAATCGTAGTGTCAAGATGTAACAACTTATTTCAATTCAATTCAAACTTTATTTATTGTACGAGTTAATACAAACATATAAATGTAGACTTATATATATTTACAGACATACAATAAATAAATTGTGCTTAACGTAATATATAGTGACTCCTGCGTTAGTGGAAACCTAGTGTGTCATGTTCCTTTTCTCTCTCTCTCTCCCTTATAACGGTATTTTCTTCCTGCCTCCCTAATAGCGATACATTTCTACACACCCTATATTATTGATGTATTATATTATCTCCCCCTCATTCAGTATGGGTCATTAACGGGATTAACATGTCAAAATACACTTACATATCAAGATTTTAGATACAACATGAATGGTGGACACAAAGCTGACATCATTATGTATGGTCAGTCCACATATATAATGCTGGCAACGATGTGTACACTATAGTATAGAAATATTAGTATTCGAGGATCGCTATATTTATATAAACAAAACGATTACAATGATTTACGAGTTGCCTTTATGAGTGGATGCGGTCATGTTGCATTCAGAGAATAATTAACAATTAAATGTTCCGAAGAATTGTATGGACACATTAACTGATAGTTCAAGCAACGATGAATCGCAGAAAAAATATTAAATTTAAAATAGTTTACAATTATATGGTTACGAATTACGTCAACATTTCCATACCATTACGTTGTACATGGTTTCTAAGTATGTTGTTGTATTGGACTATATTGTTGCGCAGTCGCGCATTAATAATCACCTTGGATACATATATAATATAATTATTTAATTACGTGTGCGGTTCACCGGGTTATGAACGGCAAACACATGTGCTGAATCAGCCAATCACAATCGCAACATTACATAAGACATTGTAATTATATGACTATATTCGAATAGTATCGATACTTCATACAATATTTCTACATCAATGCATATATTAATTCAGAATTTGAAAGTACAGAGAAGGTGATTCAACTACCAGCGATAACATCATGGACATCAAACGGACGTCTCCCATATTTCAGAGTTGTCAAAGCTGGCGATACAGGTAGTGTATATACAGATATACTCACATCAAACGGATATATCCCATAATTTCAGCGTTATCAAAGCTGGCGATACAGGTAGTGTAGATAACGATATATTCACATGAAACGGATATATCCCATAATTTCAGCGTTATCAAAGCTGGCGATACAGGTAGTGTAGATAGAGATATACTCACATCAAACGGATATATCCCATAATATCAGCGTTGTCAAAGCGGACGATACAGGTAGTGTATTTAAGATATACTCACATCAAACGGATATATCCCATATTTCAGCGTTATCAAAGCGGACGATACAGGTTGTGTAAATAAAGATATACTCAGAATAATCTACGTTATCCCTTATCCATCATTTATTGAGACGAATTCCAACATGAATGAGATTTCGAGAGCGTTAACTTGCTAGTTACGTCACGGTTAGATTACTATATTTTCTATGGAATACCGAAGATTTTGATGATCAAATTACATAATGTCCAAAACATTGCTGCTCGAATAATCTCTAGAACATCAATATTTGACCATATCACCACAGTATTGAGCTAACTCCACTGGCTTCCCATACAGTGCAAAGTGGTGCAGATTGCAATACAAAATGCTCACTAAGACCTACAAGGCACTCAATAGTCAATCACATTCGTACATGAGGAATATGTTAGAAATATATGTGCCGAGATCGAGAAACAACTAGCTGAAATTAGTTGTTCCAAAATGTGGAACCGTTCGATATGGTGACCTTTTCAATCAGCGGCTGCTAGGTTATAGAATGCCCTTCCAGCTGGTATCAGAGACTGAAAGACACTAACAACTTTCTAAAAGCCTACCAAATGTTGTAGGTCAGTAGTATTTTATATCAACCTCTACTAAATGTTGCATATTAGTAGTATCCTTACATCAACACTTACAACGTGTGGTATGTCAGTACTACCCTTACACCAACCTATACCAAGTGGTTTACGTCAATAATATCCTTATTTCAATATCCACCAATTGCTGTAGGTCAGTAGTATCATTATATCAATTTCTACCAAGTGTGGTAGGTCAGTACTATCCTTACATCAATCTATACTAAGTGGTTTACGTCAGTAATATCCTTACATCAACCTCTAGCAAGTGCTGTAGGTCAGTAGTATCCTTACATCAACCTCTAGTAAGTGCTGTAGGTCAGTAATATCCTTACATCAACCTCTAGTAAGTGCTGTAGGTCAGTATTATCCTTACATCAACCTCTAGTAAGTGCTGTAGGTCAGTAGTATCCTTACATCAATCTCTAGTAAGTGTTGTAGGTTAGTAATATCCTTACAGCAACCTCTAACCAGTTGTGTAGGTCAGTCGTATCATTACATCAATCTCTACCAAGTGTTGTTGGTTAGTAATATCCTTACAGCAACCTCTAACCAGTTGTGTAGTTCAGTCGTATCCTTACACCAACCTTTAACCAGTGGTGTAGGTCAGTAGTATCATTACATCAATTTCTACCAAGTGTGATAGGTCAGTACTATCCTTACATCAATCTATACCAAGTGGTTTACGTCAGTCGTATCCTTACATCAATCTCTACCAAGTGTTGTTGGTTAGTAATATCCTTACAGTAACCTCTAACCAGTTGTGTAGGTTAGTCGTATCCTTACACCAACCTTTAACCAGTGGTGTATGTCAGTAGTATCCTTACATCAATCTCTAACGAGTGGTGTCGGTCAGATGTTTACTTAAACCAACCTCTACAAAATGGTGTATGTCATTAATATCCTGAAACCAACCTCTACCAAGTGGTATAGGTCAGTAATATCCTTACAACAACCTCTACCAAGTAATGTAGGTCAGTAGTATCCTTACACCAACCTCTACCAAGTCATGTAGGTCAGTAATATTCTTACACCAACCTCTACCAAGTCATGTAGGTCAGTAGTATCCTTACACCAACCTCTACCAAGTCATATAGGTCAGTAATATTCTTACACCAACCTCTACCAAGTCATGTAGGTCAGTAATATCCTTACATCAACATCTACGAAGTGTTGTTGATCAGTAATATAAAACAACATCTACCAGGTGCTGTATGTCAGTAACATCCTTACATCAACCTCTACCAAGTATTGTAGGTCAATACTATCCGTACATCAACCTCTACCAAGTGATGTAGGTCAGTAATATCCTTACATCAACCTCTGCCAAGTGTTGAAGATCAGTAATATCCTTATATCAACCTCTACCAAGTGTTGCATGTCAGTAATATCCTTACATCAACCTCTACCAGGTGCTGTAGGTCAGTAATATCCTTACATCAACCTCTACCAAGTGTTGAAGATCAGTAATATCCTTATATCAACCTCTACCAAGTGTTGTATGTCAGTAATATCCTCACATCAACCTCTACCAGGTGCTGTATGTCAGTAATATCCTTACATCAACCTCTACCAAGTGTTGTAGATCAGTAATATCCTTACATCAACCTCTACCAAGTGTTGTATGTCAGTAATATCCTTACATCAACCTCTACCAAGTGTTGTAGATCAGTAATATCCTTACATCAACCTCTACCAAGTGTTGTAGATCAGTAATATCCTTAATCAACCTCTACCAGTGTTGTAGTCAGTAATATCCTTAATCAACCTCTACCAAGTGTTGTATGTCAGTAATATCCTTTAACCTCTACCAAGTGTTGTATGTCAGTAATATCCTTACATCAACCTCTACCAAGTGTTGTATGTCAGTAATATCCTTACATCAACCTCTACCAAGTGCTGTATGTCAGTAATATCCTTACATCAACCTCTACCAAGTGTTGTAGATCAGTAATATCCTTATATCAACCTCTACCAAGTGTTGTATGTCAGTAATATCCTTATATCAACCTCTACCAAGTGTTGTAGATCAGTAATATCCTTACATCAACCTCTACCAGGTGTTGTATGTCAGTAATATCCTTATATCAACCTCTACCAAGTGTTGTAGGTCAGTAATATCCTTACATCAACCTCTACTAAGTGTTGTTTGTCAGTAATATCCTTACATCAACCTCTATCAAGTGTTGTAGATCAGTAATATCCTTATATCAACCTCTACCAAGTGTTGTAGGTCAGTAATATCCTTACATCAACCTCTACCAAGTGCTGTAGATCAGTAATATCCATAAATCAAACTCTTACACCAACCAACAAATACTTGATGACCAATGGCAGAATACTTGATATTGACAAACTTGCAGAAATTCAGTTTTAAAGATATACATGTAGAGGATATTAGAGTGTTTTAGTGTAATATATGAATTTATTTCACCGATTATACACCGAAAGATATAGAGGATAGTAGAGTGTGTTAGTGTAATATATGAATTTATTTCACCGATTATACACCGAAAGATATAGAGGATATTAGAGTGTTTTAGTGTAATATATGAATTTATTTCACAGAAATTTGTATTGCCATGTGTGGCATTAAGCTCTTCTTTTTCATTTATTATTTCCAATTATTATGACTAATATAATAATTATTGTTATCAGATTTAATTCATTTTCAGCCGTTACTATCGTGCCCTTAGGCAAGGCATTTAAATGCCACGTTGGCTCTTCTCTCTACCTCGTGGCGATGGATTCCATCAGGAATGTGGTCTCGAGAGTGATTAATATAAGTTTAAAGAACTTGTTTCGCAATCGAGCTAAAATAAATGTGTATAGACTAATTCAGTTTAACTGGCCATACTGGGAGCCTCATTTCTCTGCAATACACAACCGCATAACCAATATGTTATTGTGAACGTTATAAGAAATAGTTCAGGTATAATGTTCAATTTCGTTTTGTTTGCTATCAATAAAAAGCTACAGATAAACTAAATTCACTATACAATATTACTTTATTATTAACTGTTCACGATTGTCCGATAATAGCGAAAATACAAAAGTATCTCCAACCGCTGAGGAATTCGAAAGCAGTGACATAGAATATGCCATAGTCCACTGTTTAAAAACAGTACTAGCTAGTATATTCTTTCACTTAGAAAACTAAATCATTCATTGCATAATATGCTTATGCATAGCTTATGCAATTTAGGTGCATTTAGTGTTCAGCTGTTTATTATGATAACTTCTCTCATTCCCTCTCATACCCCACATTTGGCAAGCCAAGATGCCGGCCACATATAGACTTATGCGGAATGTCCTTAATGGAGAATTGTTTAATTCATTTTTCTCGTGGTGTAATTGATTCTCTGTCCGCTAATCGAGAGTTTGTGAGCTCGAGCCCCTCCAGAACTACATTGGAGTTGTCCTAAGTCAACATGGCATCATCCCTTTTCACGCATGATGGATTCCATAAAGGATGAGGTCTCGATAACAACTAAGCTAATGTGGTAAAGAACTTGTTTCATAATCACAAAAACAAGAAAGCTGTATTAATAAATATAGGTTCTCGTGAACATAGACGTTCTACATGTGTATGCATGTGTCGTAGGACAGAACGTAATGCCGTATGAACATATAGAAATGTATTAAGCTAATCAGAAACCAAGGTTGTTATTAAATTACAGTGTTTTGACTTGACTTACTTTTACCTGAATAAATATATGCCGGCTTATCTACGCCGACATTGAAATAAGTCAAGGAAAACACTGCAATTTAGTAATCACCTACTTTTCTGATTAGCTTAATACATTTTAATATATTAAAACAGCATTGAGGTCTGTCATACGACACATGCATATGTTTTCTATTCCAGTTATCCTAACCTTAAAACTGTGTGTTCGATTGAATGGTGGAACTGATTTCATTAACCAAACAATATATACAACGCCGTTTATCGTTATAAAGGTATGTACAAACTCATGTTTTTCCTAATCCAAGTGCACGTGTTACTAGTGTGGCAAATCGCTGGCGAGCACTATGGGTGTGGGGTCGAGATCGACAAAAAACGAAAACTCTCTATAAGTGTCTACTGCGTATATTATCACCAGATCATGTCCAGCCTTAGCTGCCTTTTCTGCAAGCAATATATACAAATATATAGTTACATACAAAATACATGTACTTCACATAATTAACAATCACATAAGTTATGACAGATCATCAGACATACATAATGATGATAATTGCATTGATGGATTTAAGAAATACAATGTACGATGGTGTAGTTTAAGTTATGGAATTAGCACGACAAATGTGAGAATCGCACGGCCAATATGGAACTTGCACGGCATATTTGGAACTTGCACGAGCAATATTGAATTAGCACGACCAATATGGAATTAGCACGACCAATGTGGGAGTTGCACGGCCAATATGGAACTTGCATGGCCTATGTGTTCAACTTGCACGACCTATAAGGAAATAGTACGACCAATGTGGAACTAGCAAGCAATGCCAATCTAGAACTATCACGGCCAATATGGAACGAGTTTGGTCAATAGTGAACTTTATTAATTGACTATAGAATATTGTCTGCTACGTGACGTCATTTGTTAGTGCAATACGAGCGTGAGCTCGTCAGTATCGATGCTTAACTCGGCCATTATGGATCTAGCACGGCCAATATGAGATTTACGCGGCCTGTATGAAAATGTCGAAATCTGATTGGTTGTTGGACCTCGGCCTGTATGAGATTGCTTGACGAAATTATTTTGCAGTCGCCATCTTGGAAACTAACAGAAAATTAGTTCTTAATTGTTGCTACTTTGTTAGTTAGAATCTTTAAAAAAGAGTGTAATAGGTCTTTATTTGGTCATGGCAATTTAGAATTGATTAAATTTTAGTTGTGATTGGCCTAGCGTTTGCAATACGCACATTTCAGAACTTCTCACGTCATCTGGCTGTGTTTACAAACACTAAACAGAAAGTATAAATACCAGGTAGTGATGAGTGACGATGAAGCTCAAACTGTTAGCCGAT
>CM026388.1:8720412-8756311 GCA_014843695.1 Archivesica marissinica | reverse complement strand
TCTCTCTCTCTTTCTTTCTCTTTCTTTCTCTTTCTTTCTCTATCTCTCCATCTTTCTCTATTTCTCTATCTCTTTCTTTCTCTCTGTTTTCTCTCTCTCTTTCACTCTGTCACTCTCTTTCTTTCTGTATTTCTCTCTTGCTATCTATTCCTCTTTCTCACTCATTCTCTATCTCTTCTTCTTCGTCTTCTCTATTTCTCTTCTTCTATCTCTCTCCCTCTCTCATCCTCACTCATTCTCTCTTTCTCTCTCGTTCTCTCTCTATCCTTCTTTCTCTATATTTCTATATCTCTATATATCCTCTCACTCCACTCTCTCTTTCTCCCGTTCTCTCTCTTTCGCTCTCTATTTCTCTTTCTCCCCCCTCTCTCTATTCCTCTCTTTCTCTTTCTCTATCTCTCTTTCTATCTCTTCTCTCTCTTTCTCTTCTATTTCTTTCTCCTTTTCTTTTCTTTCTTTTCTCTTTCTCTCTCCTCCTCTCTCCTCTCTCTCTTTCTCTTATTTTCTCTTTGTCCCTCTTTTTCTCTCTCTATTTCTCATTCTCTTTCTCTCTATAACTCTCTCCCTTCTTCCTTCCTCCCTCTCTCTTCCCCTTCCCCCTTTCTCTCTATTTCTCTCTCTCTTTCATTCTCTCCCTCCCTCTTCCACTCTCTCCTCTCTCTTCTCTCCTCTCTCTCCTATCTCTCAGGTCGGTATATAAAATACTTTTATCTGACTATATATAGCTTGTTCTCTTTCACCTTTCATAAAAATCAAATTACACACTGTAGTCTAATCTGTTATATAAAATAATAGTCTAAGCTTTGATGTTTCACGATTTTATGTCGCATTACATATGGCATGCTAATTTCAGACGGCCCTCCAGAGATTATGGTGTTGATGGTCACTGTTTTGTACATAATAAACTATTCACGCAATCAAGCACAAATTACGCATTTATTATATCGGATGCCAATAAATACTTGTAGTTTACTGAGCACATGTGTCATAGCGAGCAGCCTGTGATTCGGTGCAGAGCATGAATACTAGCAGAAATAAACATGGGATATTTAATAAACATGTTCATGGTGTATCTACAACTTACAGGTATGTAATAATTGTAAAACATCTTCGTATTAAAAATGAGTTCGGAGTGTTTGCCAGTGGCTCACTATTATGTCAGTAATTTTAATAAAACACGCTAACAATTATTTAGGCAAATCAATTTCTTTGCTATTAAGTTTTATTATGGCGTAACAGAAACAGAAACAGAAACGAAAAGAACAGACCGAATACAAGGACATCCTAGTCCATATAATGACATATTAGACAATACAATGGCATCCTATTCAAAATAATGGTATCATAGTCAATACAATGACATCATAGTCAATACAATGACATAGTCAATGCACTGTCCTGTCTCTATATATCTGTATATTAACTACCTGTGCCGGATTATAGCTGGTTCTCTCTATTTCTCTATCTCTTTGTCTATAAAACACTTTAAGTCAAGGCATCGTCCTCTCTCTATATATCTGTATATTAACTATCTGTGCCGGATTATAGCTGATTCTCTCTATTTCTCTGTCTCTCGGTCTACAAAATACTTTAATCTGTCAATACATCGTCCTCTCTATATCCGTATATTAACTACCTATGTCAGATTATAGGTGGTTCTAAAAAATCTTCGTATTAAAAATGAGATCGGAGTGTTTGCCAGTGGCTCCCTATTATGTCCGTAATTTTAATAAAACACGCTAAAAATAATTTAGGCAAATCAATTTCGTTGCTATTAAGTTTTATTATGGCGTAACAGAAACAGAAACGAAAAGAACAGACCGAATACAAGGACATCCTAGTCCATATAATGACATCCTAGTCAATACAATGGCATCCTAGTCAGTACAATGACATCCTAGTCAATACAATGACATCCTAGTCAATACAATGGTATCCTAACCAATACAATGGTATCCTAGTCAATACAATGACATCTTAGTCAATCCAATGATATCCTAGTCAATACAATGACATCCTAGTCAATACAATGGTATCCTAGTCAATACAATGACATCTAAGTCAATCCAATGATATCCTAGTCAATACAATGACATCCTAGTCAATACTATGGTATCCTAACCAATACAATGACATCCTAGTCAATACAATTACATCTTAGAAAATACAATTACATCCTAGTCAATACAATGGTATCCTAACCAATACAATGACATCCTAGTCAATACAATGGTATCCTAGTCAATACAATGACATCTTAGTCAATCCAATGATATCATAGTCAATACATTGACACCCTAGTCAATCCAATGATATCCTAGTCAATACAATGACATCCTAGTCAATATAATGACATCCTAGTCAATACAATGACATCTTAGTCAATCCAATGATATCCTAGTCAATACAATGACATCCTAGTCAATACAATGGTATCCTAGTCAATACAATGACATCTTAGTCAATCCAATGATATCCTAGTCAATACAATGACATCTTAGTCAATCCAATGGTATCCTAACCAATACAATTACATCCTAGTCAATACAATGGTATCCTAACCATTACAATGGTATCCTAGTCAATACAATGACATCTTAGAAAATACAATTACATCCTAGTCAATACAATGGCATCCTAGACAATACAATGACATCTTATCATGATTATGCAAGATATATTATATTTTGCATTTAGCTGACAATTATACCTCGGCCCTTTTCATAGTATATAAAGTGTTTGCTCCAGACACTAGAGCACCCCACACAATATCTCGTCCTCTCTCGTGGTATATAAAACATGTGTGCAGTACAATAACTCGTCCTCTCTCTCGCGGTATATAAAATATGTGTGCAGTACAATAACTCGTCCTCTCTCTCGCGGTATATAAAATATGTGTGCAGTACAATAGCTCGTCCCCTCTCGCGGTATATAAAACATTTATGCAGTACAATAGCTCGTCCTTGTTCGTGCCTCCACACCGTGCACGTCGCGGGAACAAGGCACAGCTCACAGCAGGAAATTGGATCACCGTTCCGAAGTGACCAATCCACGCCGCTGACGCATACAGACGAGGACCCGCATCGACTCTTTTGAGTGTCTTACACTTACCTAGATCAGCGACAGCTAGCACTGGGGCGCTGAAGAGGCGACGAGTGACTGGGTAGCGGAAGACGGCAGTCGTTTCGCGTGGATGGCGCACTCGTCGCCTCGAACTCTTTTATCTGTCTCCAATGACGGGCGAGCGGTTGGAGACGGAGGGATGCGACCTCGACCCCGTATGTCAACGGGGTGGACAACGACGGAACAACCGAACAATTTTGCTGCTGTGAGCCGATTAATCATGGAGGATGTGGCCCTAAAAAGAACCGAGAAAATAACCACCTTGGACATGATGGCGGAGAGAGACTACCAGTACCATAATCACCAGCACCATAATCTTCTAGAGCATAATCATTCTGGACTTAAGCAACTTAGACACAACCAACAGGAAATAACTATCGAGTGGCCTAATCATCTTGGACCGAAATCTTCACGGGAATCCACAACTACAAACTTCAATCTACATCACTCTACAAGACACCGACGACTCAACACATCATCGAATAATCGACGGTGCGAAAGCACGTTTGCTCGCCCATATGGTTTACCGGCGGCGAGGGTAAAGAAACGCAATCATCATCATCATCAATAGCTCATCCTCTCTCTCTCTCTCGATCTCTCTCTCTCTCGGTATGTAAAACAACATTTGTGCAGTACAATAGCTCGTCCTCTCTCTGTATATAAAACATTTGTGCAGTACAATAGCTCGTACAATAGCTCATCCTCTCTCTCGGTATATAAAACATTTGTGCAGTAAAATAGCTCGTCAACTCTCGCGGTATATAAAACATTAGTGCAGTACAATAGCTAGTCATCTCTCTCGGTATATAAAACATTAGTGCAGTACAATAGCTCGTCCTCTCTCTCTCTCAATGTATATAACACAGTTATGCAGTACAATAGCGCGTCCTCTCTCTCGGTATATAAAACATGTGTGCAGTACAATAGCTCGTCCTCTCTCGAGGTATATAAAACATTTGTGCAGTAAATAGTTCGTCCTTTATCTCGGTCTATGAAATACTTATGCAGGACAAATCTCGTCCTCTCTCTCGGTATATAAAATACTTGTGCAGAACAATAGTTCGTCCTCTATATTGATATATAAACTACTTAATATGCACGACAATAGATCGTCCTCTATCTCGGTCTAAGAAATACTTATGCAGGACAATAGCTCGTTCACTCTCTCGGTCTATAAAATAATTGAGCAGTACAATAGCTAGCTCTCTCTCTCTCTCTCTCGTTCTATCAAATGCTTGTGCTGGACAATAGCTCGCCCTCTCTCGGTCTATCAAATTCTTGTGATGGACAATAGCTCGCCCTCTCTCTCGGTCTATCAAATGCTTGTGCTGGACAATAGCTCGCCCTCTCTCGGTCTATCAAATGCTTGTGCTGGACAATAACTCGCCCTCTCTCGTCTATCAAATGATTGTGCTGGACAATAGCTCGCCCTCTCTCTCTCGGTATATCAAATGCTTGTGCTAGACAATAGCTCGCCCTCTCTCTCTCTCTCGTTCTATCAAATGCTTGTGCTGGACAATAGCTCGCCCTCTCTCGGTCTATCAAATGCTTGTGCTGGACAATAGCTCGCCCTCTCTCTCGGTCTATCAAATGCTTGTGCTGGACAATAGTTCGCCCTCTCTCTCGGTATATCAAATGCTTGTGCTGGACAATAGCTCGACCTCTCTCTCGGTATATCAAATGCTTGTGCTAGACAATAGCTCGCCCCCCTCTCTCTCTCTCTCGGTATATCAAATGCTTGTGCTGGACAATAGCTCGCCCTCTCTCTCTCTCGGTATATCAAATGCTTGTGCTAGACAATAGCTCGCCCCCTCTCTCTCTCTCTCTCTCTCTCGGTCTATCAAATGTTTGTGCTGGACAATAGCTCGCTCTCTCTCTCGGTATATCAAATGCTTGTGCTAGACAATAGCTCGCCCTCTCTCTCTCTCGTTCTATCAAATGCTTGTGCTGGACAATAGCTCGCCCTCTCTCGGTCTATGAAATGCTTGTGCTGGACAATAGCTCGCCCTCTCTCTCGGTATATCAAATGCTTGTGCTGGACAATAGCTCGCCCTCTCTCTCTCGGTATATAAAACATGTGTGCAGTACAATAGCTCGTCCTCTCTCGAGGTATATAAAACATTTGTGCAGTAAATAGTTCGTCCTTTATCTCGGTCTATGAAATACTTATGCAGGACAAATCTCGTCCTCTCTCTCGGTATATAAAATACTTGTGCAGTACAATAGTTCGTCCTCTATATTAATATGTTCAAATGCTTGTGCTAGACAATAGCTCGCCCCCTCTCTCTCTCTCTCTCTCGGTCTATCAAATGCTTGTGCTGGACAATAGCTCGCCCCCCGCTCTCTCTCTATCTCTCTCTCTCGGTCTATCAAATGCTTTTGCTGGACAATTGCTCGTCCTTTCTCTCTCGTTCTATCAAATGCTTGTGCTTGACAATTGCTCGTTGTCGATCTGTAAAATACATGTACATTGTAATGGTCCCATTTATATATCTCCCTAACAATATCTCGTCTGCTCTAAATATTCAGTATTTTTGATCAATTTCAGATTTGCAAGCGGAAACTCCTGCGGTGAATGGTTTTGCATATACTAGATGTAACTGGATCAATTATAAGTGTGAATCGCGGGAGACAGAAGCAGTCATAAAAGGTTCTTTCACTACAGTTAATTAATTTATTTTAACATACATGTATATCATAAGCCAACAATATATCAGCATGAAGCAAGAAAATATCAAATGTGTCTGAAATATTTAATGTAAATGTGTGTATTTGCTTATATTCGCAGCGTACATGATTTCCATTGATACTTTTGTAAATCCAGAAACAGTCAACATTGTAGTTGTTATATATATACACATTGACATACTAAATGTGATACAATAATGCATGGGTACATTGTTGGTGCCAAACACAAATATTTAATTAGCTTACTTTATAATTATTTAGGGTTATGTGTTTTGTTCCTCAACGACCATAGGCCATCGCCTATTTTTCCACCCCACGATATAAGATGTATTTTGTTCATCAACGACCATATATGACACCGTTATTATTCCACCTCACGAAAGACGATGTATTTTGTTCATCTACGACCATATAAGGCACCGTTATTATTCCACCCCACGATATATGATGTATTTTGTTCATCTACGACCATATGACACAGGCATTTTTACACCACACGATATACGATTTACTTTGTTCCTCAACGACCATATAGGGCACAGCTATTATACCACTTCACGATATATGATGGTACGATGCACGAGGTGTACGCTGTAAGATCATGGCACTATGGCAATGTTCGATGGCGATGGCACGATTACAATATTCGATGGTGACGGCATGATGACAATGCTCGATGGAGACGGCACGATGACACTGATCGATGGAGACGGCACGCTGTCAATGCTAGATGGCGACGGCACGATGATAATGCTCCATAGCGACGGCACGATGACAATGTTCCATAGCGACGATACGATGACAAATTATCGATGGCGAGGGCACGAGTACAATGCTCCATAGCGACGGCACGATGACAATGCTCGATAGCGACGGCACGATGACAATGTTCCATAGCGACGGTACGATGACAATGCTCGATGGCGAGGGCACGAGGACAATGCTCCATAGCGACGGCACGATGACAATGCTCGATGGCGTGGGCACGAGGACAATGCTCCATAGCGACGGCACAATGACAATGCTCCATAGCGACGGCACGATGACAATGCTCCATAGCGACGGCACGATGACAATGCTCGATGGCGAGGGCACGAGGACAATGCTCCATAGCGACGGCACGATGATAATGCTCGATGGCGTGGGCACGAGGACAATGCTCCATCGCGACGGCACAATGACAATGCTCCATAGCGACGGCACGATGACAATGCTCCATAGGGACGGCACGATGATAATGTTTGCAATATGTTGTAAACAACAACAATAACAAACAACGTCAAACAAAATTACAGTGTTTCTAGTCTATCTTATATAAATAATCATTGTCAGCATGAAATATGATACTCGCCCAAATATATTTATGCGATGGCGAGGATAAATACACCTAATGAATTGATTGCAAGATGGGTTATATACCTACGGTGTATCTATATGAAGTGAATATTATTATAATTGATGAGACACTTAGTTAAGATTAGAATATAGTACAAGGAATATTACAGGTTATTGATTGAATTCTGTTCTCAGTTTAAATTCAAAATATATGTATTTTGATATGTTTGAGATTTCCTGTTCATTTCTGAACGTCATATGTTTATCAAATGTATTTAATTTTGGCAAACAAAACGGCGTTAAATGTCATAGTATATGTCTGTACAATGGGCATATTAAAAGGAAATCATATTCATTTTCTAGTTGTCTTAAATTACAAAATGTACACATTCTATGGTTTCCTAGGAAAACAGAAAGCTTATGTATAGGTATTACTACACTAAGCATTCACTGGTAATTATATAAACTTAAATACTGATCGAAATTGGCCATTTCATGATATTTACAAATATCAACATTTGCTCTTTACATATTATTAATTTATATAAATTCTCTGTTATTCTCAATCTGGCATTTGCTAACACCTTGGTAATAATCATAATTGCGATGACATTTTCGCATAATAAGTCCTGTAATAGAAACCAATATTGCAAAGTAGAAGTCAAGTCTAATAGGTAATTGTTTTCATAATTATGTACTCCATTATATAAAATATTTATTATAAAACATACAAAAGACAGAAATATAAGAGACGGTAAAATATATCACATGCATCATATGAGCTGTGTTGTATGACAACCAACAATTCGATGATAACGTCACACAGCAGAAGAACCATAGCCAGGACGACATATTTAGTTGTCACATGATGACAACAGAGGAATCTAAATAATATACAAGTTGATACTTTAATATTAGGTGTAAAAAGAAATGCATAGATCTTCTCCTAGAGTATCTTTATAACCAGAGGAAGAAACTAGATATGCTCCAAGACTACAGTAATACAGTTCTGCAAGTACAAACACGTTTACCCAGGTGCATACATATTTATACGTACTTACTAAAACATTCTTAGATAAATACATTGACAACATATTTGTAAAATATAATTAGCTATACCATATACAATGCGTCCTTCATTATTAAAACATTCCTGTCATGTTATTTCGTACATTATGCATTATTGCTATCATGTAGTTTCGTACATAATCAATTATTGGCATTATGTTGTTTCGTACACTGTATATTATTGCCATTACGTTGTTTCGTACACTGTATATTATTGCTATCATGTTGTTTCGTACACTGTATATTATTGCTATCATGTTGTTTCGTACACTGTATATTATTGATATCATGTTGTTTCGTACATTGTATATTATTGATATTATGTTGTTTCGTACATTGTATATTATTGATATTATGTTGTTTAGTACATTGTATATTATTGATATTATGTTGTTTCGTACATTGTATATTATTGCTATCATGTTGTTTCGTACACTGTATATTATTGCCACCATGTTGTTTCGTACACTGTATATTATTGATATCATGTTGTTTCGTACACTGTATATTATTGATATTATGTTGTTTCGTACACTGTATATTATTGATATCATGTTGTTTCGTACATTGTATATTATTGATATTATGTTGTTTCGTACATTGTATATTATTGCTATCATGTTGTTTCGTACATTGTATATTATTGCTATCATGTTGTTTCGTACACTGTATATTATTGATATTATGTTGTTTCGTACATTGTATATTATTGATATCATGTTGTTTCGTACACTGTATATTATTGATATTATGTTGTTTCGTACATTGTATATTATTGATATCATGTTGTTTCGTACATTGTATATTATTGATATCATGTTGTTTCGTACATTGTATATTATTGCTATCATGTTGTTTCGTACATTGTATATTATTGATATCATGTTGTTTCGTACATTGTATATTATTGATATCATTTTGTTTCGTACATTGTATATTATTGATATCATGTTGTTTCGTACATTGTATATTATTGATATCATGTTGTTTCGTACATTGTATATTATTGATATCATGTTGTTTCGTACATTGTATATTATTGATATTATGTTGTTTCGTACATTGTATATTATTGATATCATGTTGTTTCGTACATTGTATATTATTGATATTATGTTGTTTCGTACACTGTATATTATTGCTATCATGTTGTTTCGTACATTGTATATTATTGCTATCATGTTGTTTCGTACACTGTATATTATTGATATCATGTTGTTTCGTACATTGTATATTATTGATATCATGTTGTTTCGTACATTGTATATTATTGATATCATGTTGTTTCGTACATTGTATATTATTGATATCATGTTGTTTCGTACACTGTATATTATTGCTATCATGTTGTTTCGTACACTGTATATTATTGATATCATGTTGTTTCGTACATTGCTGCGTATTATATGTTCCGTAAGTATAAATGGCGTTTGACGATTTGTTGCAAATTTGGTAAAACCATGCAACTATTTAATTATATATGTATATACAATTAACAGATGCTACAGATAGAATGGAGTCTCTGAAGTGACATGGATAAGGTATCCGCCTCGTAATCGAGAGGTTGCGAGTTCGAATCCCACAAGCACAACGGTGGTGCTGTTCTTAGGCAATACTCTTAAATCCTATCTCCATAACTGCGATTGATTCCAGGAATTAGGCCTATTCTTCTCTCTCCCTCGTTGCAATGTATTCAAGAGCGATTCCAGGAATTAGGCATCTTCTCTCTCCTTCGTGCCGATGTATTCGAGAGCGATTCCAGGAATTAGGCCTCTTCTCTTTCCTGCATGGAGATGTATTCGAGAGCGATTCCATGAATTAGGCATCTTCTCTCTCCTTCGTGCCGATGTATTCGAGAGCGATTACAGGAATTAGGCCTCTTCTCTTTCCTGCATGGAGATGTATTCGAGAGCGATTCCATGAATTAGGCATCTTCTCTCTCCTTCGTGCCGATGTATTCGAGAGCGATTCCAGGAATTAGGCCTCTTCTCTTTCCTGCATGGAGATGTATTCGAGAGCGATTCCATGAATTAGGCATCTTCTCTCTCCTTCGTGCCGATGTATTCGAGAGCGATTCCAGGAATTAGGCCTCTTCTCATTCCTGCATGGAGATGTATTCGAGAGCGATTCCATGAATTAGGCATCTTCTCTCTCCTTCGTGCCGATGTATTCGAGAGCGATTCCAGGAATTAGGCCTCTTCTCTCTCCTTCGTGCCGATGTATTCGAGAGCGATTCCAGGAATTAGGCATCTTCTCTCTCCTTCGTGCCGATGTATTCGAGAGCGATTCCAGGAATTAGGCATCTTCTCTCTCCTTCGTGCCGATGTATTCGAGAGCGATTCCAGGAATTAGGCATCTTCTCTCTCCTTCGTGCCGATGTATTCGAGAGCGATTCCAGGAATTAGGCATCTTCTCTCTCCTTCGTGCCGATGTATTCGAGAGCGATTCCAGGAATTAGGCATCTTCTCTCTCCTTCGTGCCGATGTATTCGAGAGCGATTCCAGGAATTAGGCATCTTCTCTCTCCTTCGTGCCGATGTATTCGAGAGCGATTCCAGGAATTAGGCATCTTCTCTCTCCTTCGTGCCGATGTATTCGAGAGCGATTCCAGGAATTAGGCATCTTCTCTCTCCTTCGTGCCGATGTATTCGAGAGCGATTCCAGGAATTAGGCATCTTCTCTCTCCTTCGTGCCGATGTATTCGAGAGCGATTCCATGAATTAGGCATCTTCTCTCTCCCGCATGGCGATGTAGTCCATAAGGAGTGAAGTATCGAGAGCGATTTAACTAATGGTGTAAGAATTTAATATATAACTAATCAATCTGATATAAACTTGTATACATTATTCCAGGTAGAGAATATTCGAGTGAGTGGCCCCCAGGTCCATATGCTCTATTCACACCAATCCAAGGTTGTCCGGAGTCTGAGGCAAAAGGATGGAGTGATGGATATTTGAAATTCACATGGCAGGAACCTCACACCGTGATTACAGCCACTACCTGTGAAACTAACATGACCACTTCTCAATATGATAAAGATAAAGACGACACTGTGGAGAGGGCAGATAACATGAATACTTCTCAATATGATAAAGATAAAAACGACACTGTGGAGAGGGCAGATAACATGACCACTTCTCAATATGATAAAGATTCAGACGGCGCTGTGGAGGCGGTAAATGCGTCCCAAAGTTTCAAGTGTCTACATAAAGTGACCTCATATCCGTGGCCAGATACGCAAAGTAACTTGCTTGGACCATTTAGCAATTATGCGTTGAGATTAAACTTCTGTTTCAAGGCTAGGAATGACTTCCCTGTCAGAGACGTATCTGGTTGGCCGGCAGGTTCCTACAGTATATTTGGAGATGAGTCGCCATGTCCTCAAGGTAATTAACATGCTACAAAAACAGTAGTGTTTAAATTTAATTGGATTTACTCTTAATTATTATTTTTTTTTTTATTCCACAGTCGTTTAAAAATACAAAGGTTTTATAACATATTTATGTAAACGTAGATGATCGTAATCAATAATAATGCTCATATTACAATACCATGCTTTGATTGTATATGCATTAGATTTTTATAATATATTAGAATATCTATTTCCATCAAACTATGCATATCGAAGATTGTAGACTAAGCAATATTGTAGAACATTTTGGGGGACTATGTTTGGAATATGTATGTTCTTAGACCAAAATAGATCTAGAATCGTGATATTATTATAATGGTATAAAGATGAAATTACCGGACAGTAAATGGGAACGCTTATTCCGATACATTTATATAATTATGGTGGGATGGGATTGTGTCATGTGTCTTTTCTCTCTCCCTCATAACGATATATTCATTCTTCCTCCCTAATGGCGATGCATTTCTACTTACTCAATAATATCGATGCATTTTATTATCTCTCCCTCATGACGAAGGATTTTATAACGAAAATATTCTACAGAAGGAAATCGTAGTGTCAAGATGTAACAACTTATTTCAATTCAATTCAAACTTTATTTATTGTACGAGTTAATACAAACATATAAATGTAGACTTATATATATTTACAGACATACAATAAATAAATTGTGCTTAACGTAATATATAGTGACTCCTGCGTTAGTGGAAACCTAGTGTGTCATGTTCCTTTTCTCTCTCTCTCTCCCTTATAACGGTATTTTCTTCCTGCCTCCCTAATAGCGATACATTTCTACACACCCTATATTATTGATGTATTATATTATCTCCCCCTCATTCAGTATGGGTCATTAACGGGATTAACATGTCAAAATACACTTACATATCAAGATTTTAGATACAACATGAATGGTGGACACAAAGCTGACATCATTATGTATGGTCAGTCCACATATATAATGCTGGCAACGATGTGTACACTATAGTATAGAAATATTAGTATTCGAGGATCGCTATATTTATATAAACAAAACGATTACAATGATTTACGAGTTGCCTTTATGAGTGGATGCGGTCATGTTGCATTCAGAGAATAATTAACAATTAAATGTTCCGAAGAATTGTATGGACACATTAACTGATAGTTCAAGCAACGATGAATCGCAGAAAAAATATTAAATTTAAAATAGTTTACAATTATATGGTTACGAATTACGTCAACATTTCCATACCATTACGTTGTACATGGTTTCTAAGTATGTTGTTGTATTGGACTATATTGTTGCGCAGTCGCGCATTAATAATCACCTTGGATACATATATAATATAATTATTTAATTACGTGTGCGGTTCACCGGGTTATGAACGGCAAACACATGTGCTGAATCAGCCAATCACAATCGCAACATTACATAAGACATTGTAATTATATGACTATATTCGAATAGTATCGATACTTCATACAATATTTCTACATCAATGCATATATTAATTCAGAATTTGAAAGTACAGAGAAGGTGATTCAACTACCAGCGATAACATCATGGACATCAAACGGACGTCTCCCATATTTCAGAGTTGTCAAAGCTGGCGATACAGGTAGTGTATATACAGATATACTCACATCAAACGGATATATCCCATAATTTCAGCGTTATCAAAGCTGGCGATACAGGTAGTGTAGATAACGATATATTCACATGAAACGGATATATCCCATAATTTCAGCGTTATCAAAGCTGGCGATACAGGTAGTGTAGATAGAGATATACTCACATCAAACGGATATATCCCATAATATCAGCGTTGTCAAAGCGGACGATACAGGTAGTGTATTTAAGATATACTCACATCAAACGGATATATCCCATATTTCAGCGTTATCAAAGCGGACGATACAGGTTGTGTAAATAAAGATATACTCAGAATAATCTACGTTATCCCTTATCCATCATTTATTGAGACGAATTCCAACATGAATGAGATTTCGAGAGCGTTAACTTGCTAGTTACGTCACGGTTAGATTACTATATTTTCTATGGAATACCGAAGATTTTGATGATCAAATTACATAATGTCCAAAACATTGCTGCTCGAATAATCTCTAGAACATCAATATTTGACCATATCACCACAGTATTGAGCTAACTCCACTGGCTTCCCATACAGTGCAAAGTGAGATTGCAATACAAAATGCTCACTAAGACCTACAAGGCACTCAATAGTCAATCACATTCGTACATGAGGAATATGTTAGAAATATATGTGCCGAGATCGAGAAACAACTAGCTGAAATTAGTTGTTCCAAAATGTGGAACCGTTCGATATGGTGACCTTTTCAATCAGCGGCTGCTAGGTTATAGAATGCCCTTCCAGCTGGTATCAGAGACTGAAAGACACTAACAACTTTCTAAAAGCCTACCAAATGTTGTAGGTCAGTAGTATTTTATATCAACCTCTACTAAATGTTGCATATTAGTAGTATCCTTACATCAACACTTACAACGTGTGGTATGTCAGTACTACCCTTACACCAACCTATACCAAGTGGTTTACGTCAATAATATCCTTATTTCAATATCCACCAATTGCTGTAGGTCAGTAGTATCATTATATCAATTTCTACCAAGTGTGGTAGGTCAGTACTATCCTTACATCAATCTATACTAAGTGGTTTACGTCAGTAATATCCTTACATCAACCTCTAGCAAGTGCTGTAGGTCAGTAGTATCCTTACATCAACCTCTAGTAAGTGCTGTAGGTCAGTAATATCCTTACATCAACCTCTAGTAAGTGCTGTAGGTCAGTATTATCCTTACATCAACCTCTAGTAAGTGCTGTAGGTCAGTAGTATCCTTACATCAATCTCTAGTAAGTGTTGTAGGTTAGTAATATCCTTACAGCAACCTCTAACCAGTTGTGTAGGTCAGTCGTATCCTTACATCAATCTCTACCAAGTGTTGTTGGTTAGTAATATCCTTACAGCAACCTCTAACCAGTTGTGTAGTTCAGTCGTATCCTTACACCAACCTTTAACCAGTGGTGTAGGTCAGTAGTATCATTACATCAATTTCTACCAAGTGTGATAGGTCAGTACTATCCTTACATCAATCTATACCAAGTGGTTTACGTCAGTCGTATCCTTACATCAATCTCTACCAAGTGTTGTTGGTTAGTAATATCCTTACAGTAACCTCTAACCAGTTGTGTAGGTTAGTCGTATCCTTACACCAACCTTTAACCAGTGGTGTATGTCAGTAGTATCCTTACATCAATCTCTAACGAGTGGTGTCGGTCAGATGTTTACTTAAACCAACCTCTACAAAATGGTGTATGTCATTAATATCCTGAAACCAACCTCTACCAAGTGGTATAGGTCAGTAATATCCTTACAACAACCTCTACCAAGTAATGTAGGTCAGTAGTATCCTTACACCAACCTCTACCAAGTCATGTAGGTCAGTAATATTCTTACACCAACCTCTACCAAGTCATGTAGGTCAGTAGTATCCTTACACCAACCTCTACCAAGTCATATAGGTCAGTAATATTCTTACACCAACCTCTACCAAGTCATGTAGGTCAGTAATATCCTTACATCAACATCTACGAAGTGTTGTTGATCAGTAATATAAAACAACATCTACCAGGTGCTGTATGTCAGTAACATCCTTACATCAACCTCTACCAAGTATTGTAGGTCAATACTATCCGTACATCAACCTCTACCAAGTGATGTAGGTCAGTAATATCCTTACATCAACCTCTGCCAAGTGTTGAAGATCAGTAATATCCTTATATCAACCTCTACCAAGTGTTGCATGTCAGTAATATCCTTACATCAACCTCTACCAGGTGCTGTAGGTCAGTAATATCCTTACATCAACCTCTACCAAGTGTTGAAGATCAGTAATATCCTTATATCAACCTCTACCAAGTGTTGTATGTCAGTAATATCCTCACATCAACCTCTACCAGGTGCTGTATGTCAGTAATATCCTTACATCAACCTCTACCAAGTGTTGTAGATCAGTAATATCCTTACATCAACCTCTACCAAGTGTTGTATGTCAGTAATATCCTTACATCAACCTCTACCAAGTGTTGTAGATCAGTAATATCCTCACATCAACCTCTACCAAGTGTTGTAAATCAGTAATATCCTTATATCAACCTCTACCAAGTGTTGTAGGTCAGTAATATCCTTACATCAACCTCTACCAAGTGTTGTATGTCAGTAATATCCTTATATCAACCTCTACCAAGTGTTGTATGTCAGTAATATCCTTACATCAACCTCTACCAAGTGTTGTATGTCAGTAATATCCTTACATCAACCTCTACCAAGTGATGTATGTCAGTAATATCCTTATATCAACCTCTACCAAGTGTTGTAGGTCAGTAATATCCTTACATCAACCTCTACCAAGTGTTGTATGTCAGTAATATCCTTATATCAACCTCTACCAAGTGTTGTATGTCAGTAATATCCTTATATCAACCTCTACCAAGTGTTGTATGTCAGTAATATCCTTATATCAACCTCTACCAAGTGTTGTTGATCAGTAATATCCTTACATCAACCTCTACCAAGTGTTGTATGTCAGTAATATCCTTATATCAACCTCTACCAAGTGTTGTTGATCAGTAATATCCTTACATCAACCTCTACCAAGTGTTGTATGTCAGTAATATCCTTACATCAACCTCTACCAGGTGCTGTATGTCAGTAATATCCTTACATCAACCTCTACCAAGTGTTGTATGTCAGTAATATCCTTACATCAACCTCTACCAAGTGATGTATGTCAGTAATATCCTTACATCAACCTCTACCAAGTGTTGTAGATCAGTAATATCCTTACATCAACCTCTACCAAGTGTTGTATGTCAGTAATATCCATAAATCAAACTCTTACACCAACCAATGGCAGAATACTTGATATTGACAAACTTGCAGAAATTCAGTTTTAAAGATATACATGTAGAGGATATTAGAGTGTTTTAGTGTAATATATGAATTTATTTCATCGATTATACACCGAAAGATATAGAGGATATTAGAGTATTTAGTGTAATATATGAATTTATTTCACCGATTATACACCGAAAGATATAGAGGATATTAGAGCTTTTTAGTGTAAGATATGAATTTATTTCATCGATTATACACCGAAAGATATAGAGGATAGTAGAGTTTTTTAGTGTAAGATATGAATTTATTTCACAGAAATTTTTATTGCCATGTGTGGCATTAACCTCTTCTTTTTCATTTATTATTTCCAATTATTATGACTAATATAATAATTATTGTTATCAGATTTAATTCATTTTCAGCCGTTACTATCGTGCCCTTAGGCAAGGCATTTAAATGCCACGTTGGCTCTTCTCTCTACCTCGTGGCGATGGATTCCATCAGGAATGTGGTCTCGAGAGTGATTAATATAAGTTGAAAGAACTTGTTTCGCAATCGAGCTAAAATAAATGTGTATAGACTAATTCAGTTTAACTGGCCATACTGGGAGCCTCATTTCTCTGCAATACACAACCGCATAACCAATATGTTATTGTGAACGTTATAAGAAATAGTTCAGGTATAATGTTCAATTTCGTTTTGTTTGCTATCAATAAAAAGCTACAGATAAACTAAATTCACTATACAATATTACTTTATTATTAACTGTTCACGATTGTCCGATAATAGCGAAAATACAAAAGTATCTCCAACCGCTGAGGAATTCGAAAGCAGTGACATAGAATATGCCATAGTCCACTGTTTAAAAACAGTACTAGCTAGTATATTCTTTCACTTAGAAAACTAAATCATTCATTGCATAATATGCTTATGCATAGCTTATGCAATTTAGGTGCATTTAGTGTTCAGCTGTTTATTATGATAACTTCTCTCATTCCCTCTCATACCCCACATTTGGCAAGCCAAGATGCCGGCCACATATAGACTTATGCGGAATGTCCTTAATGGAGAATTGTTTAATTCATTTTTCTCGTGGTGTAATTGATTCTCTGTCCGCTAATCGAGAGTTTGTGAGCTCGAGCCCCTCCAGAACTACATTGGAGTTGTCCTAAGTCAACATGGCATCATCCCTTTTCACGCATGATGGATTCCATAAAGGATGAGGTCTCGATAACAACTAAGCTAATGTGGTAAAGAACTTGTTTCATAATCACAAAAACAAGAAAGCTGTATTAATAAATATAGGTTCTCGTGAACATAGACGTTCTACATGTGTATGCATGTGTCGTAGGACAGAACGTAATGCCGTATGAACATATAGAAATGTATTAAGCTAATCAGAAACCAAGGTTGTTATTAAATTACAGTGTTTTGACTTGACTTACTTTTACCTGAATAAATATATGCCGGCTTATCTACGCCGACATTGAAATAAGTCAAGGAAAACACTGCAATTTAGTAGTCACCTACTTTTCTGATTAGCTTAATACATTTTAATATATTAAAACAGCATTGAGGTCTGTCATACGACACATGCATATGTTTTCTATTCCAGTTATCCTAACCTTAAAACTGTGTGTTCGATTGAATGGTGGAACTGATTTCATTAACCAAACAATATATACAACGCCGTTTATCGTTATAAAGGTATGTACAAACTCATTTTTTTCCTAATCCAAGTGCACGTGTTACTAGTGTGGCAAATCGCTGGCGAGCACTAAGGGTGTGGGGTCGAGATCGACAAAGAACGAAAACTCTCTGTAAGTGTCCACTGCGTATATTATCACCAGATCATGTCCAGCCTTAGCTGCCATTTCTGCAAGCAATATATACAAATATATAGTTACATACAAAATACATGTACTTCACATAATTAACAATCACATAAGTTATAACAGATCATCAGACATACATAATGATGATAATTGCATTGATGGATTTAAGAAATACAATATACGATGGAGTAGTTTAAGTTATGGAATTAGCACGACAAATGTGAGAATCGCACGGCCAATATGGAACTTGCACGGCATATTTGGAACTTGCACGAGCAATATTGAATTAGCACGACCAATATGGAATTAGCACGACCAATGTGGGAGTTGCACGGCCAATATGGAACTTGCATGGCCTATGTGTTCAACTTGCACGACCTATAAGGAAATAGTACGACCAATGTGGAACTAGCAAGCAATGCCAATCTAGAACTATCACGGCCAATATGGAACGAGTTTGGTCAATAGGGAACTTTATTAATTGACTATAGAATATTGTCTGCTACATGACGTCATTTGTTAGTGCAATACGAGCGTGAGCTCGTCAGTATCGATGCTTAACTCGACCATTATCGATCTAGCACGGCCAATATGAGATTTACGCAGCCTGTATGAAAATGTCGAACTCTGATTGGTTGTTAAACCTCGGCCTGTATGAGATTGCTTGACGAAATTATTTTGCAATCGCCATCTTGGAAACTAACAAAAAACTCGTTCTTAATTGTTGCTACTTTGTTAGCTAGAATCTTTAAAAAAGAGTGTAATAGCGATCTTTATTTGGTCATGGCAATTTAGAATTGATTAAATTTTAGTTGTAATAGGCCTAGCGTTTGCAATACACACAGTTCAGAACTTCTCACGTCATCTGGCTGTGTTTACAAACACTAAACAGAAAGTAGAAATACCAGGTAGTGAAGAGTGACGATGACGCTCAAACTGTTAGCCGATGATTTATTGCATCTTGAGCCAGTTAGTGAGGAGGCATCAACTTCAAGATTTGTTCCGGTAACCGACGAGGATACCGACACATTTATTAATGACAACCGCTGCAAAAATACAATCTACAAAACTCGTAGCGACATGAACATTTACCAAGATTAGGACTTTGGGGTGATTGAAATCAGACCCATAGAAACCATACCATCAGAAGAGCTAGACAACCTGCTTGCTAGATTTTATTTGGGTAGGCATGTATTCAAATTATAGCTTTTGGTTGTACATTTGTTCCGTTTCTGTCAAATCCCTTGCGGGACCGAGACATGTTTTCCTGGGCAGACATAGACGGGTTAACCAGTACTAAGCAATGTGTGTAAGATGCTTTGCTCAATGACACTACATTCATGTCTTGACCGAGTATCGAACCTGGAACCCTTCGATTCCAAATATGACGTTCTACCACTGGGACACGGACGTCACACTAGTTAAAGAAGGTAAATTGTGCACCTGATTTGGGGCTTGAACCCACGACCCACATAACTCTAACTTGGTGATCTACCAAGAACCGAGTGAGCTAACTGGGTATTTGGTCTCACAACTACACCAAACCCCTACAGTACATAGTTACAACTAACAATGTTTACATCATCTATCATGGTAAATTGCAAATTCATGCTGATAATTTCTAAAACAAGTACTTGTCGGTGACACATAATTAGCCTGACCGATGTGCTGATTGTGTTTACCTCAAGAAAGAATGTTATACCAGACCCGAACATTTGTATTGACTAAAATAAAATAATTCCTAAACCCGGTCGGCCTTTCTGCGTCGCACAGAAACGATATTGAAAGTGCTGATCTCGAAACTGTTTGGATTGAGCTTGCTATCCAACATAAGAGAATACTAATCGGTGGATATTATATACCTCAATATTCCAATAATGAACACTGGACACTACTTGAAACAAGTACTGACATAGTCCACAATACAACAGCAGACAATGTCATCGTCGCTGGTGACTTTAATATGCATTCCCTAAGCTCACAGCCAAGCAATGTAACTAGACTCATGTCATCTTACAATTCCAAACAACATATCACTGATACAACCCACTATACAGAACGTTCACATTCTCTGTTAGATCTGTTCTTTACAGACCACCCAGAACATGTAATCTCAACAAAACAAGACTGGAACTCGCTCATTGCCTCTGACAACTTGGACACATTTGCTGAAATATAAATACAAGCATACTAAGAGTAGCCTGAACAACTATTCATTCTAAAATTGTCACTACCCCACCTACATATATACCCTGGTTTCACTACCCCACCTACATATGTACCCTGGTTTCACTACCCGACCTACATATATACGCTGGTTTCACTACCCGACCTACATATTTACCCTGGTTTCACTACCCGACCTACATATTTACCCTGGTTTCACTACCCGACCTACATATTTACCCTGGTTTCACTACCCGACCTACATATATACCCTCGTATCACTATCCGACCTACATATTTACCCTGGTTTCACTACCCGACCTACATATATACCCTGGTTTCACTATCCGACCTACATATATATACGCTGATTTCACTACCCGACCTACATTATATACCCTGGTTTCACTATCCGACCTACATATATACCCTGGTTTCACCAAATGTAAGCCTTGGATTAATTAACATTTCCATGATTGTAACTAAGTTGCTCTAAGCTATAATGCATTATTAGAGATAATCTGATTTGTACTGACAACTACGCTAATGAGCTCCGAATGTCTTCCTGGTTTACAGAATGTTTAATCTAAATATAGCTTCAATTAAAATTACAGGCGTGTGTACGTTATTTATTCAATACATTGATGTAGAGAGGTTCTACCGTAGACCGGGGTAGAGAGGTTCTACCATATACCGGTGTAGAGAGGTTCTATCATATATCGGTGTAGAGAGGTTCTATCATATACCGGTGTAGAGAGGCTCTACCATAGACCGGTGTAGAGAGGTTCTACTATAGACCAATGTAGATAGGTTCTACCATAGACCGGGGTCGAGAGATTCTACCATAGACCGGTGCAGAGAGGTTCTACCATAGACCAATGTAGAGAGGTTCAACAATAGACCGGTATATGTTCTACCATAGACCAGTGTAGAGAGGTTCTACCATAGACCGGTGTAGAGAGGTACTACCATAGACCGTTGTAGAGAGGTACTACCATAGACCGGGGTAGAGAGGCTCTACCATATACCGGTGTAGAGAGGCTCTACCATAGACCGGTGTAGAGAGGTTCTACCATAGACCGGTGTAGAGAGGTTCTACCATAGACCGGTGTAGAGAGGTTCTACCATAGACCGGTGTAGAGAGGTTCTACCATAGACCGGTGTAGAGAGGCTCTACCATAGACCGGTGTAGAGAGGTTCTACCATAGACCTGTGTAGAGAGGTTATACCGTAGACCGGTGTAGAGAGGTTCTACCATAGACCGGTGTAGAGAGGTTCTACCATAGTCCGGTGTAGAGAGGTTCTACCATAGACCGGTGTAGAGAGGTTCTATCATAGACTGGTGTAGAGAGCCTCTACCATAGACTGGTGTAGAGAGGTTTTACCATAGACCGGTGTAGAGAGGCTCTACCATAGACCAATGTAGAGAGGTTCTACCATAGACCGGTATATGTTCTACCATAGACCGGTGTAGAGAGGTTCTACCATATACCGGTGTAGAGAGGCTCTACCATAGACCGGTGTAGAGAGGTTCTATCATATACCGGTGTAGAGAGGCTCTACCATAGACCGGTGTAGAGAGCCTCTACCATAGACCAATGTAGAGAGGTTCTACCATAGACCGGTATATGTTCTACCACAGACCGGTGTAGAGGTTCTACCATAGACCGGTGTAGAGAGGTTCTACCATAGACCGGTATAGAGATGTTCTACCATAGACCGGTGTAGAGAGCCTCTACCATAGACCAATGTAGAGAGGTTCTAACATCGACCGGTATAGAGAGCCTCTACCATAGACCGGTGTAGAGAGGTTCTACCATAGACCGGTATAGAGATGTTCTACCATAGACCGGTGTAGAGAGGTTCTACCATAGACCGGTGTAGAGGTTCTACCAGAGACCGCTATAGAGATGTTCTACCATAGACCGGTGTAGAGGTTCTACAATAGACCGGTGTAGAGAGGTACTACCATAGACCGTTGTAGAGAGGTACTACCATAGACCGGGGTAGAGAGGCTCTACCATATACCGGTGTAGAGAGGCTCTACCATAGACCGGTGTAGAGAGGTTCTACCATAGACCGGTGTAGAGAGGTTCTACCATAGACCGGTGTAGAGAGGTTCTACCATAGACCGGTGTAGAGAGGTTCTACCATAGACCGGTGTAGAGAGGCTCTACCATAGACCGGTGTAGAGAGGTTCTACCATAGACCTGTGTAGAGAGGTTATACCGTAGACCGGTGTAGAGAGGTTCTAACATAGACCGGTGTAGAGAGGTTCTACCATAGACCGGTGTAGAGAGGTTCTACCATAGACCGGTGTAGAGAGGTTCTATCATAGACTGGTGTAGAGAGCCTCTACCATAGACTGGTGTAGAGAGGTTTTACCATAGACCGGTGTAGAGAGGCTCTACCATAGACCAATGTAGAGAGGTTCTACCATAGACCGGTATATGTTCTACCATAGACCGGTGTAGAGAGGTTCTACCATATACCGGTGTAGAGAGGCTCTACCGTAGACCGGTGTAGAGAGGTTCTATCATATACCGGTGTAGAGAGGCTCTACCATAGACCGGTGTAGAGAGCCTCTACCATAGACCAATGTAGAGAGGTTCTACCATAGACCGGTATATGTTCTACCACAGACCGGTGTAGAGGTTCTACCATAGACCGGTGTAGAGAGGTTCTACCATAGACCGGTATAGAGATGTTCTACCATAGACCGGTGTAGAGAGCCTCTACCATAGACCAATGTAGAGAGGTTCTAACATCGACCGGTATAGAGAGCCTCTACCATAGACCGGTGTAGAGAGGTTCTACCATAGACCGGTATAGAGATGTTCTACCATAGACCGGTGTAGAGAGGTTCTACCATAGACCGGTGTAGAGGTTCTACCATAGACCGCTATAGAGATGTTCTACCATAGACCGGTGTAGAGGTTCTACCATAGACCGGTATGGAGATGTTCTACCATAGACCGGTGTAGATGTTCTACCATAGACAGGTATAGAGATGTTCTACCATAGACCGGTGTAGAGGTTCTACCATATACCGGTGTAGAGATGTTATACCATAGACCGGTATAGAGATGATCTACCATAGAACGGTATAGAGATGTTCTATCATAGACCGGTGTAGAGGTTCTACCATAGACTGGTGTAGAGAGGTTCTACCATAGACCAGTAGAGATGTTCTACCATAGACTGGTGTAGAGAGGTTCTACCATAGACCGGTATAGAGATGTTCTACCATAGACCGGTGTAGAGAGGTTCTACCATAGACCGGTGTAGAGATGTTCTACCATAGACCGGTATAGAGATGTTCTACCATAGACCGGTATAGAGAGGTTCTACCATAGACCGGTGTAGAGATGTTCTACCATAGACCTGTATAGAGATGTTCTACCGTAGACCGGTGTAGAGATGTTCTACCATAGACCGGTGTAGAGAGGTTCTACAATATACCGATGTATGTCTGTACTGTAACACATATAACTGGTTCTTTGTTTTACCTTTCTGTACAGTAAACATTGTAACGGGTTCTTTGTATTACCTTTCTGTACAGTAAACATTGTAACTGGTTCTTTGTGTTACCTTTCTGTACAGTAAACATTGTAACGGGTTCTTTGGTTTACCTTTCTGTACAGTAAACATTGTAACGGGTTCTTTGGTTTACCTTTCTGTACAGTAAACATTGTAACGGGTTCTTTGGTTTACCTTTCTGTACAGTAAACATTGTAACGGGTTCTTTGTGTTACCTTTCTGTACAGTAAACATTGTAACGGGTTCTTTGGTTTACCTTTCTGTACAGTAAACATTGTAACGGGTTCTTTGTTTTACCTTTCTGTACAGTAAACATTGTAACTGGTTCTTTGTTTTACCTTTCTGTACAGTAAACATTGTAACGGGTTCTTTGGTTTACCTTTCTGTACAGTAAACATTGTAACTGGTTGTTTTGTTTACCTTTCTGTACAGTAAACATTGTAACGGGTTCTTTGGTTTACCTTTCACATGTAACGGGTTCTTTGTTTTACCTTTCTGTACAGTAAACATTGTAACGGGTTCTTTGTTTTACCTTTCTGTACAGTAAACATTGTAACGGGTTCTTTGTGTTACCTTTCTGTACAGTAAACATTGTAACGGGTTCTTTGTTTTACCTTTCTGTACAGTAAACATTGTAACGGGTTCTTTGGTTTACCTTTCTGTACAGTAAACATTGTAACGGGTTCTTTGGTTTACCTTTCTGTACAGTAAACATTGTAACGGGTTCTTTGGTTTACCTTTCTGTACAGTAAACATTGTAACGGGTTCTTTGTGTTACCTTTCTGTACAGTAAACATTGTAACGGGTTCTTTGGTTTACCTTTCTGTACAGTAAACATTGTAACGGGTTCTTTGTGTTACCTTTCTGTACAGTAAACATTGTAACGGGTTCTTTGGTTTACCTTTCTGTACAGTAAACATTGTAACGGGTTCTTTGGTTTACCTTTCTGTACAGTAAACATTGTAACTGGTTGTTTTGTTTACCTTTCTGTACAGTAAACATTGTAACGGGTTCTTTGGTTTACCTTTCACATGTAACGGGTTCTTTGTTTTACCTTTCTGTACAGTAAACATTGTAACGGGTTCTTTGTTTTACCTTTCTGTACAGTAAACATTGTAACGGGTTCTTTGTATTACCTTTCTGTACAGTAAACATTGTAACGGGTTCTTTGTTTTACCTTTCTGTACAGTAAACATTGTAACTGGTTGTTTTGTTTACCTTTCTGTACAGTAAACATTGTAACTGGTTGTTTTGTTTTACCTTTCTGTACAGTAAACATTGTAACGGGTTCTTTGTTTTACCTTTCACATGTAACGGGTTCTTTGTTTTACCTTTCTGTACAGTAAACATTGTAACTGGTTGTTTTGTTTACCTTTCTGTACAGTAAACATTGTAACGGGTTCTTTGGTTTACCTTTCTGTACAGTAAACATTGTAACTGGTTCTTTGTGTTACCTTTCTGTACAGTAAACATTGTAACGGGTTCTTTGTTTTACCTTTCTGTACAGTAAACATTGTAACGGGTTCTTTGTATTACCTTTCTGTACAGTAAACATTGTAACGGGTTCTTTGTTTTACCTTTCTGTACAGTAAACATTGTAACGGGTTCTTTGGTTTACCTTTCTGTACAGTAAACATTGTAACTGGTTGTTTGTATTACCTTTCTGTACAGTAAACATTGTAACTGGTTGTTTTGTTTACATTTCTGTACAGTAAACATTGTAACGGGTTCTTTGTTTTACCTTTCTGTACAGTAAACATTGTAACTGATTCTTTGGTTTACCTTTCTGTACAGTAAACATTGTAACGGGTTCTTTGGTTTACCTTTCTGTACAGTAAACATTGTAACTGGTTGTTTTGTTTACCTTTCTGTACAGTAAACATTGTAACGGGTTCTTTGGTTTACCTTTCTGTACAGTAAACATTGTAACGGGTTCTTTGGTTTACCTTTCTGTACAGTAAACATTGTAACTGGTTGTTTTGTTTACCTTTCTGTACAGTAAACATTGTAACGGGTTCTTTGTTTTACCTTTCACATGTAACGGGTTCTTTGTTTTACCTTCTGTACAGTAAACATTGTAACTGGTTGTTTTGTTTACCTTTCTGTACAGTAAACATTGAACGGGTTCTTTGGTTTATAACGGGTTCTTTGTTTTACCTTTCTGTACAGTAAACATTGTAACTGGTTGTTTTGTTTTACCTTTCTGTACAGTAAACATTGTAACGGGTTCTTTGGTTTACCTTTCTGTACAGTAAACATTGTAACGGGTTCTTTGTTTTACCTTTCACATTGTAACGGGTTCTTTGTTTTACCTTTCTGTACAGTAAACATTGTAACTGGTTCTTTGTTTTACCTTTCTGTACAGTAAACATTGTAACGGGTTCTTTGGTTTACCTTTCTGTACAGTAAACATTGTAACTGGTTCTTTGTGTTACCTTTCTGTACAGTAAACATTGTAACTGGTTCTTTGTTTTACCTTTCTGTACAGTAAACATTGTAACGGGTTCTTTGTTTTACCTTTCTGTTTTTTTCTGTCAGTATTGTAAGTTCTTTGTTTACCTTTCTGTCGTAACTTAGGTTTTTGTTACCTTTCTGTACAGTAAACATTGTAACTGGTTTTTACGTAAACATTGTAACGGTTCTTTGTTACCTTTCTGTACAGTAAACATTGTAACGGTTCTTTTTACCTTTCTGTACAGTAAACATTGTAACGGGTTTTTGTTTACCTTTCTGTACAGTAAACATTGTAAGGGTTCTTTGGTTTACCTTTCTGTACAGTAAACATTGTAACTGGTTCTTTTGTTTACCTTTCTGTACAGTAAACATTGTAACGGGTTCTTTGGTTTACCTTTCTGTACAGTAAACATTGTAACGGGTTCTTTGTTTTACCTTTCTGTACAGTAAACATTGTAACGGGTTCTTTGGTTTACCTTTCTGTACAGTAAACATTGTAACTGGTTCTTTGGTTTACCTTTCTGTACAGTAAACATTGTAACTGGTTCTTTGGTTTACCTTTCTGTACAGTAAACATTGTAACTGGTTCTTTGGTTTACCTTTCTGTACAGTAAACATTGTAACGGGTTCTTTGTTTTACCTTTCTGTACAGTAAACATTGTAACGGGTTCTTTGTTTTACCTTTCTGTACAGTAAACATTGTAACGGGTTCTTTGGTTTACCTTTCTGTACAGTAAACATTGTAACGGGTTCTTTGGTTTACCTTTCTGTACAGTAAACATTGTAACTGGTTCTTTGGTTTACCTTTCTGTACAGTAAACATTGTAACGGGTTCTTTGGTTTACCTTTCTGTACAGTAAACATTGTAACTGGTTGTTTTGTTTACCTTTCTGTACAGTAAACATTGTAACGGGTTCTTTGTTTTACCTTTCTTGTACAGTAAACATTGTAACTGGTTGTTTGTTTACCTTTCTGTACAGTAAAATTGGTTTTTTGTTTACCTTTCTGTACAGTAAACATTGTAACTGGTTCTTTTGTTTTACCTTTCTGTACAGTAAACATTGTAACGGGTTCTTTGGTTTACCTTTCTGTACAGTAAACATTGTAACGGGTTCTTTGTTTTACCTTTCGTTTTACCTTTCTGTACAGTAAACATTGTAACTGGTTCTTTTGTTTACCTTTCTGTACAGTAAACATTGTAACGGGTTCTTTGGTTTACCTTTCTGTACAGTAAACATTGTAACTGGTTCTTTGGTTTACCTTTCTGTACAGTAAACATTGTAACTGGTTCTTTGTGTTACCTTTCTGTACAGTAAACATTGTAACGGGTTCTTTGTTTTACCTTTCTGTACAGTAAACATTGTAACGGGTTCTTTGTATTACCTTTCTGTACAGTAAACATTGTAACGGGTTCTTTGTTTTACCTTTCTGTACAGTAAACATTGTAACGGGTTCTTTGGTTTACCTTTCTGTACAGTAAACATTGTAACTGGTTCTTTGTATTACCTTTCTGTACAGTAAACATTGTAACTGGTTCTTTGGTTTACCTTTCTGTACAGTAAACATTGTAACTGGTTCTTTGGTTTACCTTTCTGTACAGTAAACATTGTAACTGGTTCTTTTGTTTACCTTTCTGTACAGTAAACATTGTAACGGGTTCTTTGGTTTACCTTTCTGTACAGTAAACATTGTAACTGGTTCTTTGGTTTACCTTTCTGTACAGTAAACATTGTAACTGGTTGTTTGTTTACCTTTCTGTACAGTAAACATTGTAACGGGTTCTTTGTTACCTTTCGTTTTACCTTTCTGTACAGTAAACATTGTAACTGGTTTTTGTTTACCTTTCTGTACAGTAAACATTGTAACGGGTTCTTTGTGTTACCTTTCTGTACAGTAAACATTGTAACGGGTTCTTTGTTTTACCTTTCTGTACAGTAAACATTGTAACGGGTTCTTTGTTTTACCTTTCTGTACAGTAAACATTGTAACGGGTTCTTTGGTTTACCTTTCTGTACAGTAAACATTGTAACTGGTTCTTTGTATTACCTTTCTGTACAGTAAACATTGTAACTGGTTGTTTTGTTTACCTTTCTGTACAGTAAACATTGTAACGGGTTCTTTGTTTTACCTTTCTGTACAGTAAACATTGTAACTGGTTCTTTGGTTTACCTTTCTGTACAGTAAACATTGTAACGGGTTCTTTGGTTTACCTTTCTGTACAGTAAACATTGTAACGGGTTCTTTGTTTTACCTTTCGTTTACCTTTCTGTACAGTAAACATTGTAACTGGTTGTTTTGTTTACCTTTCTGTACAGTAAACATTGTAACGGGTTCTTTGGTTTACCTTTCTGTACAGTAAACATTGTAACTGGTTCTTTGTGTTACCTTTCTGTACAGTAAACATTGTAACGGGTTCTTTGTTTTACCTTTCTGTACAGTAAACATTGTAACGGGTTCTTTGTATTACCTTTCTGTACAGTAAACATTGTAACGGGTTCTTTGTTTTACCTTTCTGTACAGTAAACATTGTAACGGGTTCTTTGGTTTACCTTTCTGTACAGTAAACATTGTAACTGGTTGTTTGTATTACCTTTCTGTACAGTAAACATTGTAACTGGTTGTTTTGTTTACCTTTCTGTACAGTAAACATT
The DNA here is from genome assembly GCA_014843695.1 of Archivesica marissinica. NCBI lineage: Eukaryota > Metazoa > Mollusca > Bivalvia > Venerida > Vesicomyidae > Archivesica > Archivesica marissinica. The sequence continues at coordinate 8,727,126 of CM026388.1, read as the reverse complement.
GTAACGGGTTCTTTGGTTTACCTTTCTGTACAGTAAACATTGTAACTGGTTGTTTTGTTTACCTTTCTGTACAGTAAACATTGTAACGGGTTCTTTGGTTTACCTTTCTGTACAGTAAACATTGTAACGGGTTCTTTGTTTTACCTTTCTGTACAGTAAACATTGTAACGGGTTCTTTGGTTTACCTTTCTGTACAGTAAACATTGTAACTGGTTCTTTGGTTTACCTTTCTGTACAGTAAACATTGTAACTGGTTCTTTGGTTTACCTTTCTGTACAGTAAACATTGTAACTGGTTCTTTGGTTTACCTTTCTGTACAGTAAACATTGTAACGGGTTCTTTGTTTTACCTTTCTGTACAGTAAACATTGTAACGGGTTCTTTGTGTTACCTTTCTGTACAGTAAACATTGTAACGGGTTCTTTGTTTTACCTTTCTGTACAGTAAACATTGTAACGGGTTCTTTGGTTTACCTTTCTGTACAGTAAACATTGTAACGGGTTCTTTGGTTTACCTTTCTGTACAGTAAACATTGTAACTGGTTCTTTGGTTTACCTTTCTGTACAGTAAACATTGTAACGGGTTCTTTGGTTTACCTTTCTGTACAGTAAACATTGTAACTGGTTCTTTGTTTTACCTTTCTGTACAGTAAACATTGTAACTGGTTCTTTGTGTTACCTTTCTGTACAGTAAACATTGTAACTGGTTCTTTGTTTTACCTTTCTGTACAGTAAACATTGTAATGGGTTCTTTGTATTACCTTTCTGTACAGTAAACATTGTAACGGGTTCTTTGGTTTACCTTTCTGTACAGTAACATTGTAACTGGTTCTTTGGTTTACCTTTCTGTACAGTAAACATTGTAACTGGTTCTTTGGTTTACCTTTCTGTACAGTAAGCATTGTAACTGGTTCTTTGGTTTACCTTTCTGTACAGTAAACATTGTAACTGGTTCTTTGGTTTACCTTTCTGTACAGTAAACATTGTAACGGGTTCTTTTTTTACCTTTCTGTACAGTAAACATTGTAACGGGTTCTTTGTGTTACCTTTCTGTACAGTAAACATTGTAACGGGTTCTTTGTTTTACCTTTCTGTACAGTAAACATTGTAACGGGTTCTTTGGTTTACCTTTCTGTACAGTAAACATTGTAACTGGTTGTTTGTATTACCTTTCTGTACAGTAAACATTGTAACTGGTTGTTTTGTTTACCTTTCTGTACAGTAAACATTGTAACGGGTTCTTTGTTTTACCTTTCTGTACAGTAAACATTGTAACTGATTCTTTGGTTTACCTTTCTGTACAGTAAACATTGTAACGGGTTCTTTGGTTTACCTTTCTGTACAGTAAACATTGTAACTGGTTGTTTTGTTTACCTTTCTGTACAGTAAACATTGTAACGGGTTCTTTGTTTTACCTTTCTGTACAGTAAACATTGTAACGGGTTCTTTGTGTTACCTTTCTGTACAGTAAACATTGTAACGGGTTCTTTGTTTTACCTTTCTGTACAGTAAACATTGTAACGGGTTCTTTGTTTTACCTTTCTGTACAGTAAACATTGTAACTGGTTCTTTGTATTACCTTTCTGTACAGTAAACATTGTAACTGGTTCTTTGTTTTACCTTTCTGTACAGTAAACATTGTAACTGGTTCTTTGTTTTACCTTTCTGTACAGTAAACATTGTAACGGGTTCTTTGTGTTACCTTTCTGTACAGTAAACATTGTAACGGGTTCTTTGTATTACCTTTCTGTACAGTAAACATTGTAACGGGTTCTTTGTTTTACCTTTCTGTACAGTAAACATTGTAACTGGTTGTTTTGTTTACCTTTCTGTACAGTAAACATTGTAACGGGTTCTTTGTTTTACCTTTCTGTACAGTAAACATTGTAACTGGTTCTTTTGTTTACCTTTCTGTACAGTAAACATTGTAACGGGTTCTTTGTTTTACCTTTCTGTACAGTAAACATTGTAACTGGTTGTTTTGTTTTACCTTTCTGTACAGTAAACATTGTAACGGGTTCTTTGGTTTACCTTTCGGTTCTTTGTTTTACCTTTCTGTACAGTAAACATTGTAACTGGTTGTTTTGTTTACCTTTCTGTACAGTAAACATTGTAACGGGTTCTTTGGTTTACCTTTCTGTACAGTAAACATTGTAACTGGTTCTTTGTGTTACCTTTCTGTACAGTAAACATTGTAACGGGTTCTTTGTTTTACCTTTCTGTACAGTAAACATTGTAACGGGTTCTTTGTATTACCTTTCTGTACAGTAAACATTGTAACGGGTTCTTTGTTTTACCTTTCTGTACAGTAAACATTGTAACGGGTTCTTTGTTTTACCTTTCTGTACAGTAAACATTGTAACGGGTTCTTTGGTTTACCTTTCTGTACAGTAAACATTGTAACTGGTTGTTTTGTTTACCTTTCTGTACAGTAAACATTGTAACGGGTTCTTTGTTTTACCTTTCTGTACAGTAAACATTGTAACGGGTTCTTTGGTTTACCTTTCTGTACAGTAAACATTGTAACTGGTTGTTTGTATTACCTTTCTGTACAGTAAACATTGTAACTGGTTGTTTTGTTTACCTTTCTGTACAGTAAACATTGTAACGGGTTCTTTGTTTTACCTTTCTGTACAGTAAACATTGTAACTGGTTCTTTGGTTTACCTTTCTGTACAGTAAACATTGTAACGGGTTCTTGTTTACTTTCGTTCTTTGTTTTACCTTTCTGTACAGTAAACATTGTAACTGGTTGTTTTGTTTACCTTTCTGTACAGTAAACATTGTAACGGGTTCTTTGGTTTACCTTTCTGTACAGTAAACATTGTAACTGGTTCTTTGTGTTACCTTTCTGTACAGTAAACATTGTAACGGGTTCTTTGTTTTACCTTTCTGTACAGTAAACATTGTAACGGGTTCTTTGTTTTACCTTTCTGTACAGTAAACATTGTAACGGGTTCTTTGTTTTACCTTTCTGTACAGTAAACATTGTAACGGGTTCTTTGGTTTACCTTTCTGTACAGTAAACATTGTAACTGGTTCTTTGTATTACCTTTCTGTACAGTAAACATTGTAACTGGTTGTTTGTTTACCTTTCTGTACAGTAAACATTGTAACGGGTTCTTTGGTTTACCTTTCTGTACAGTAAACATTGTAACTGGTTGTTTTGTTTACCTTTCTGTACAGTAAACATTGTAACGGGTTCTTTGGTTTACCTTTCTGTACAGTAAACATTGTAACGGGTTCTTTGGTTTACCTTTCTGTACAGTAAACATTGTAACTGGTTCTTTTGTTTACCTTTCTGTACAGTAAACATTGTAACTGGTTCTTTGGTTTACCTTTCTGTACAGTAAACATTGTAACTGGTTCTTTGGTTTACCTTTCTGTACAGTAAACATTGTAACGGGTTCTTTGTTTTACCTTTCTGTACAGTAAACATTGTAACGGGTTCTTTGTGTTACCTTTCTGTACAGTAAACATTGTAACGGGTTCTTTGTTTTACCTTTCTGTACAGTAAACATTGTAACGGGTTCTTTGGTTTACCTTTCTGTACAGTAAACATTGTAACGGGTTCTTTGGTTTACCTTTCTGTACAGTAAACATTGTAACTGGTTCTTTGGTTTACCTTTCTGTACAGTAAACATTGTAACGGGTTCTTTGGTTTACCTTTCTGTACAGTAAACATTGTAACGGGTTCTTTGTGTTACCTTTCTGTACAGTAAACATTGTAACGGGTTCTTTGGTTTACCTTTCTGTACAGTAAACATTGTAACTGGTTCTTTGTTTTACCTTTCTGTACAGTAAACATTGTAACTGGTTCTTTGTGTTACCTTTCTGTACAGTAAACATTGTAACTGGTTCTTTGTTTTACCTTTCTGTACAGTAAACATTGTAACGGGTTCTTTGGTTTACCTTTCTGTACAGTAACATTGTAACTGGTTCTTTGGTTTACCTTTCTGTACAGTAAACATTGTAACTGGTTCTTTGGTTTACCTTTCTGTACAGTAAGCATTGTAACTGGTTCTTTGGTTTACCTTTCTGTACAGTAAACATTGTAACTGGTTCTTTGGTTTACCTTTCTGTACAGTAAACATTGTAACGGGTTCTTTGTTTTACCTTTCTGTACAGTAAACATTGTAACGGGTTCTTTGTGTTACCTTTCTGTACAGTAAACATTGTAACGGGTTCTTTGTTTTACCTTTCTGTACAGTAAACATTGTAACGGGTTCTTTGGTTTACCTTTCTGTACAGTAAACATTGTAACTGGTTCTTTGTATTACCTTTCTGTACAGTAAACATTGTAACTGGTTCTTTGGTTTACCTTTCTGTACAGTAAACATTGTAACTGGTTCTTTGTTTTACCTTTCTGTACAGTAAACATTGTAACTGGTTCTTTGTTTTACCTTTCTGTACAGTAAACATTGTAACTGGTTCTTTGTTTTACCTTTCTGTACAGTAAACATTGTAACGGGTTCTTTGTTTTACCTTTCTGTACAGTAAACATTGTAACTGGTTCTTTGTTTTACCTTTCTGTACAGTAAACATTGTAACGGGTTCTTTGTTTTACCTTTCTGTACAGTAAACATTGTAACGGGTTCTTTGGTTTACCTTTCTGTACAGTAAACATTGTAACTGGTTCTTTGTTTTACCTTTCTGTACAGTAAACATTGTAACTGGTTCTTTTGTTTACCTTTCTGTACAGTAAACATTGTAACGGGTTCTTTGTTTTACCTTTCTGTACAGTAAACATTGTAACTGGTTCTTTGGTTTACCTTTCTGTACAGTAAACATTGTAACTGGTTCTTTGGTTTACCTTTCTGTACAGTAAACATTGTAACTGGTTCTTTGTGTTACCTTTCTGTACAGTAAACATTGTAACTGGTTCTTTGTGTTACCTTTCTGTACAGTAAACATTGTAACTGGTTCTTTGTTTTACCTTTCTGTACAGTAAACATTGTAACTGGTTCTTTGTTTTACCTTTCTGTACAGTAAACATTGTAACGGGTTCTTTGGTTTACCTTTCTGTACAGTAAACATTGTAACGGGTTCTTTGTGTTACCTTTCTGTACAGTAAACATTGTAACGGGTTCTTTGGTTTACCTTTCTGTACAGTAAACATTGTAACTGGTTCTTTGTTTTACCTTTCTGTACAGTAAACATTGTAACTGGTTCTTTGTTTTACCTTTCTGTACAGTAAACATTGTAACTGGTTCTTTGTGTTACCTTTCTGTACAGTAAACATTGTAACTGGTTCTTTGTGTTACCTTTCTGTACAGTAAACATTGTAACTGGTTCTTTGTATTACCTTTCTGTACAGTAAACATTGTAACTGGTTCTTTGGTTTACCTTTCTGTACAGTAAACATTGTAACTGGTTCTTTGTGTTACCTTTCTGTACAGTAAACATTGTAACTGGTTGTTTTGTTTACCTTTCTGTACAGTAAACATTGTAACTGGTTCTTTGTGTTACCTTTCTGTACAGTAAACATTGTAACTGGTTGTTTTGTTTACCTTTCTGTACAGTAAACATTGTAACTGGTTCTTTGTTTTACCTTTCTGTACAGTAAACATTGTAACTGGTTCTTTGTTTTACCTTTCTGTACAGTAAACATTGTAACTGGGTTCTTTGTTTTACCTTTCTGTACAGTAACTTGTAACGGTTCTTTGTTTACCTTGTACGTAAACATTGTAACGGTTCTTTGTTTTACCTTCTGTACAGTAAACATTGTAACGGTTCTTTGGTTTACCTTTCTGTACAGTAAACATTGTAACTGGTTCTTTGTTTTACCTTTCTGTACAGTAAACATTGTAACTGGTTCTTTGTTTACCTTTCTGTACAGTAAACATTGTAACGGGTTCTTTGTTTACCTTTCTGTACAGTAAACATTGTAACGGGTTCTTTGGTTTACCTTTCTGTACAGTAAACATTGTAACGGGTTCTTTGTTTTACCTTTCTGTACAGTAAACATTGTAACGGGTTCTTTGGTTTACCTTTCTGTACAGTAAACATTGTAACTGGTTCTTTGGTTTACCTTTCTGTACAGTAAACATTGTAACTGGTTCTTTGGTTTACCTTTCTGTACAGTAAACATTGTAACTGGTTCTTTGGTTTACCTTTCTGTACAGTAAACATTGTAACGGGTTCTTTGTTTTACCTTTCTGTACAGTAAACATTGTAACGGGTTCTTTGTGTTACCTTTCTGTACAGTAAACATTGTAACGGGTTCTTTGTTTTACCTTTCTGTACAGTAAACATTGTAACGGGTTCTTTGGTTTACCTTCTGTACAGTAACATTGTAACGGGTTCTTTGTTACCTTTCTGTACAGTAAACATTGTAACTGGTTCTTTGGTTTACCTTTCTGTACAGTAAACATTGTAACTGGTTCTTTGGTTTACCTTTCTGTACAGTAAACATTGTAACGGGTTCTTTGTGTTACCTTTCTGTACAGTAAACATTGTAACGGGTTCTTTGTTTTACCTTTCTGTACAGTAAACATTGTAACTGGTTCTTTGTTTTACCTTTCTGTACAGTAAACATTGTAACTGGTTCTTTGTGTTACCTTTCTGTACAGTAAACATTGTAACTGGTTCTTTGTTTTACCTTTCTGTACAGTAAACATTGTAACGGGTTCTTTGGTTTACCTTTCTGTACAGTAAACATTGTAACTGGTTCTTTGGTTTACCTTTCTGTACAGTAAACATTGTAACTGGTTCTTT
>CM026388.1:8698805-8719412 GCA_014843695.1 Archivesica marissinica | reverse complement strand
CATGGATGAGATCCTGGTTAACTATATCAAACGAATGCATGGAGGTGATCCTGGTTAGTTTATCAAACGTACGCATGGAGGAGATCCTGGTTAGTTTATCAAACGTACGCATGGAGGAGATCCTGGTTAGTTTATCAAACGTACGCATGGAGGAGATCCTGGTTAGTTTATCAAACGTACGCATGGAGGAGATCCTGGTTAGTTTATCAAACGTACGCATGGAGGAGATCCTGGTTAGTTTATCAAACGTACGCATGGAGGAGATCCTGGTTAGTTTATCAAACGTACGCATGGAGGAGATCCTGGTTAGTTTATCAAACGTACGCATGGAGGAGATCCTGGTTAGTTTATCAAACGTACGCATGGAGGAGATCCTGGTTAGTTTATCAAACGTACGCATGGAGGAGATCCTGGTTAGTTTATCAAACGTACGCATGGAGGAGATCCTGGTTAGTTTATCAAACGTACGCATGGAGGAGATCCTGGTTAGTTTATCAAACGTACGCATGGAGGAGATCCTGGTTAGTTTATCAAACGTACGCATGGAGGAGATCCTGGTTAGTTTATCAAACGTATGCATGGAGGAGATCCTGGTTAGTTTATCAAACGTACGCAAGGAGGAGATCCTGGTTAGTTTATCAAACGTACGCAAGGAGGAGATCCTGGTTAGTTTATCAAACGTACGCATGGAGGAGATCCTGGTTAGTTTATCAAACGTACGCATGGAGGAGATCCTGGTTAGTTTATGTAAATGGTTATATTAATTACCATGAATGCAAAATTGGAGATAAATTAATAGCACTGGATTAATGATAGTAGAACAATAATAGCGCACAAACAAATAATAGTATATAGCAACTATCGTAAGCGATAGAGGAAGACCCTAAGTGTAGATACGAGCACAGACATTGAATATGCGAGCTGAATGACTTCCTCACATTAATTAATTCGACACTTCTTGTCTTGTAGAATTCGAACCTATAACGGTTAGTGGTAAGTGATTTGAAGTCAACGATCTTATCCATTCGGCAACAGAACCCCCCCCCCCCCACACACACACACTTCGAATGAGGAAGAACATGCTAAACATGGATTTCAACTTGTTTTATTACGTATTTCAAACAAGGGAGTAACAATTTTTTGCAACGTACCGTAACGTTCATCACGCAGGAGAGGTTTTCGAAAAACTGAAATAAAGGACGTATCATTATGTGTGAAGAAAAGAGATTCGAATTTATTTCTTTGAGTAATCACAACAAAACACATTTCATAAACTACTAACACAAATAAAATATTACACTAATAAATACAAAACTTCTTGTCTAATATACCATTTCTACCCATTTTAGTAATTGCAACTACTCCTGTGGGAGCCTCATGTCACTACAATACAAAACCACACTACCAATAATCGTAGCATAGTATCCTACATACCCGACACATACCACTAAAGGTCAGTCACAGAATGCCAAAAGAATGCAAACTTACAATGTGTACACTTTAGAATTATTTACCTGATCCTTGATAAAAACATATCTTTCAAACACTGATCAAACATTATTTGTTGACTCTGAGTTTTCAATTTCAATAAATGTATATGCAGGTGTGCCTCAAGGTTCAGTGCTTGGATCCCTTCTATTCTATTCTCACTTTTAACAATATTCAACTTGATTACGTGGATAATCATAAATACTTAACTGGTAATTCCGATGGTAAATGGCATAATCACATTAACAATATAACAGCGTCTGCTTCTATAGTTCTTGGTTGGATAGTAAAATTAAAGTTTAAAGCAAACTGAATTACACGTAATAACATTTATATAGTCAAGTCAAGTCAATACACATTTTATTCTCTCATTTCACATGCATAAATTACGATAACAGATATTTAGGAGGCTTGAATAACATGATGTGTTGCAAATAATAAATATTATAGTACTGTTATTGTTGAGAGAGAATTAAATCGATTTTCAGGTGCAGTATAGTAGAGGAAATCGTGAAATGAACATTTGTCTTTCTTTTCATTGGTACAAGATAATATTAGAGACATAGTTTAGAATATGCATCAATTGTTTGGGATGGCTGTGCTGAATATGAAAAACGATCCTTGGAAACAGGTCAGTATGAAGCTTCACGTATTTGACGGATTTGTGTTTTTTGTTTGCAAAAGTGACTTTATTTATATCAAGATTATTGGAAATTATTGATTTATGGTAAATGGTAAAGGAAATGCATAATTATGTTTGTCATTTGGTATACTTATGTTTGTCAGTGGTATAATTATGTTTGGCAGGGGTATTATTCTGTTTGGCAGGGGTGTAATTCTGTTTGGCAGGGATATAATTATGTGTGTCAGGGGTATAATTCTGATTGTCAGGGGTATAATTCTGTTTGGAAGGGGTATAATTCTGTTTGTCAGGGGTACAATTCTGTTTGTCAGGTGTATTATTCTGTTTGTCAGGGGTATAATTCTGCTTGGCCGGTGTCTAATTATGTTTGTCAGGGGTACAATTATGTTTGGCAGGTGTATTATTCTGTTTGGCAGGGGTATAATTATGTTTGTCAGGGGTATAATTCTGTTGGCAGGAGTATAATTATGTTTGGCAAGGGTACAATTCTGTTTGGCCGGTGTATAATTCTGTTTGGCAGGTGTATTATTCTGTTTGTCCGGGGTATAATTCTGTTTGGCAGAGGTATAATTATGTTTGTCAAGGGTATAATTCTGATTGTCAGGGGCATAATTCTGTTTGTCAGGGGTATAATTATGTTTGTCAGGGGTATTATTCTGTTTGCCCGGGGTATAATTCTGTTTGGCAGGTGTATTATTCTGTTTGTCCGGGGTATAATTCTGTTTGGCAGAGGTATACTTATGTTTGTCAAGGGTATAATTCTGATTGTCAGGGGCATAATTCTGTTTGTCAGGGGTATAATTATGTTTGTCAGGGGTATAACACTGTGTGTCAGGTATTTAATTATGTTTGTCAGGGGTACAATTCTGTTTGGCAGGTATATTATTCTCTTTGTCGAGTGTATAATTCTGTTTGGCAGTGGTATAATTCTGTTTGGCAGGGGTATAATTCTGTTTGGCAGGGGTCTAATTCTGTTTGGCAGGTGTATTATTCAGTTTGTCAGGGGTATAATTATGTTTGTCAGGGATACAATTCTGTTTGGCAGGGGTATAAATCTGTTGGCAGGTGTATAACTATGTTTGGCAAGGGTACAATTCTGTTTGGCCGGTGTATAATTCTGTTTGTCAGGGGTATAGTTCTGTTTGGCAGGGGTATAATTCTGTTTGGCAGGGGTATAATTCTGTGTGTCAGGGGTATAATTCTGTTTGGCAGGGGTATAATTCTGTTTGTCAAGGGTATAATTCTGATTGTCAGGGGCATAATTCTGTTTGTCAGGGGTATAATTCTGTTTGGCAGGGGTAAAATGCCGTTGTTCAGGGGTATAATATTATTAATTATCGAACAACAGTCTTGAAATAAATAAACAAAGAATGCAAATTGTAAGAGTTTCTCAAACATTTGACTTTAGTATACACATCAAAAATCCACCACAAATACACGTTCTATTCTTCAGTTGGATACAATACCTTGTATAATATCGGACATCTTCAGAATCCAATATCATAGCTGTAGCTGGGACTACTTTTCTCAGTTGTACACGAAGTGAAACAAATACATGCGTCCAGCAAGCTAAGCTTGTCTAAATATTATATATAACTATTTGCTTTGTCTTCAATACTACCCCTCACTTTGTAGAGTCTTTATTAGGCAGCCTGCAAAAGTTCTAAAATCCGGAATTGGGTGGACAATCCGTTTTTATAATGGATCCTGTTAATATATATATACCTCTATAGCCTGTACTGTAACTAAATCATGCCTAAATGTCTTTTCAGTACGCGACATATTTGCCGACGGAAATACAGTCAGGACAGAAACATAAATGACCAATTGACGTTACTGTTTTGATAATGTTACAACGAGAGAATTATAATAACAGGAGTATTAGATTACGTAACTCGTTTGATCACTAGATATCGTATTGCAATCGAGTGAAATGATTGAGACTTGACCACATCAGTGATTAATACGCCTCTCTCGTAAACTTGTCTGAATCTCGGTATTTGGTTATGCTAAATATTTAATATTGACAGAGCTGTCATCCACGGCGTGTCTGTTTTTATATTAACATTACATTAAACTAAGTTATAAATACTTACCTAATCAGGGTATATTCAACAAATTTATTGCATAAAACATGTATATATATGTTTATAGCAATTACAAACATTTCAATACAAAGACATGGATTTTTAACAAAGAGCATATAATTCATGCGGATATTTCAATGTTATTGGCATGTAACAGCAGTTTTTACGATGTTACATTTCTTAACAGGTTAGCATGGTAAATGAATTTGCAAAGATTAGTCAACGTAATTTTGGAGTTTGTTGACATAAGATTGGCAAATATTTGTTTTGTTGGCCAGGTATAATAATAGCGTTTTATGTATTTAGATCGCAATGTTGAATATTTTGGACATATGAGAAGGAAATGATATTCATTTTCAACCAATGAGTTGCAATTTGCACATATTCGTTCAATCCTAGGTGTGTTTAAGTATCGACCACGTTCAATAGCTAGGTCATGTTCTAAAACGTGAGAGAGCATTTCTGTACCTTGGTTCCTTAATTATATGAAGATATGATTCTAGTTTGAACGAATGTTTATACATACTATATGATTCAAGACGGGGGGAATTGTTAATAGATGCATACCAATTTTGATGGTATATGTCAAGCAATCTTTGTTTTATAATTTCAAAACTTATCAATGTATTATTTTGGTTTTCCCACATACATGATAAACCTATTTCATTCAATATTTGTTTCACATTGAATGCCCAATTTGAACCGTTGTACGTTAGCCCATTATCGGCATCGGATCTTAGCATATTATATGATTTAAATAGTATGGTTGTATTTTCTAATGTTATTAATTTAATCCAATATTTGATAAGTAAAATCTTTCGATGTAAAGACATCGGAACTCTACCTAGTTCCCCGTATAATGCATCAAGGTTTGTTGATCGTTTCACGCCTAACAGCTTTCTACACAATTTGGAATGAATGATTTCCACATCGGGAGCAACATGGTTTCCCCACACCTCCGCCCCATAATTGAGAATTGGCATGACTAGCGAGTCAAATAAATTCATTTTTTGTTTAATAGGTAAATCTAGTTGATTATATATAGTAAATAAATTATGGAGTGAAAAGGATGCGTGCTGGGATACACGTTGTTGGGTGCGATTCCAGTTCCCATTTTTAAAGAGGTAGATCCCCAGATATTTAAAGGACTTAACTACTTCGATCCGGCTGTTATAAAGATAAAAATCATGTGTGGTGTGACGACCCTTTTCGAAGATCATTATTTTTGTTTTATTAGCATTAAGGCGTAGTCCATATTCATTACATTCCTGGATTATGAGAAAAAACAACTGCATCATCTGCAAATAGTAGCATGAATACCTGCAAGCCATCGACATTAGGGATTTCATCTAGGTTACTGTTGATATTGTTTCAAATATCATTTAGGAAAAATAAACATAATATACTGCTAGCAGGATCACCTTGCTTGACCCCGATATTGGATGTTATAGGTTGCGATTTTGCATTTTTGTAGCGTATTGTTGATTTGACAGTTGAATACATGGACTTGAGGGCTGCAATGAATTTATTGCTAACATTAGCAGTCAACAATTTTTGCCATAGGAGTATTCTATCAATTCGGTCGAACATTTTCTCCCAGTCTAAAAATGCAACGTACAGTTTCTTCTTGCTTGCTAAAGTTTTAGATATTAGTGCATGTAACACATAAATACAATCAGCTGTTGTTCTAGTCCTGCGAAACCCATACTGGTTATCAATCAATTTATCATGTTTATTCGACCAGTTTGTCAATCGTGTAACTAGTAACTTCGAGTATATTTTGGATAATATATTATTAAGGGTGATTCCTCTAAAAATGTTTGCTTCATGAGATCCACCCTTAAATAGTGGAACCAGAATGCCAAGACCTAGGCTTTCTGGAAATGAACCATCATTAAATATTTTATTATAAAATCATATGAGGAAAGGAGAGATAATATCAAATGAATGCTTTGCTTGAACAATTCAGCTATTAAGTGATCATTTCCAGGACTTTTGGAATTATTTTGAGCAAATACTGCAGCTTTAACCTCGGCTTCAGAGAATTCAGTATCTAAGTCGACATCGTATAATGGGTGTCCTTGGTTCCCTGGTGTAGTGTCGTCATCAGCCGTATCACTATTTGTATTTGGATTTGTACCATATAAATTATTAAAATGAAGGTACATGTCATCAATTGATATATTTGTTGGGTCAGATGTATTTTGCTTGTATTGTGTTTTGATATTTTTCCAAAAAGATTTTGGATTAGATTTAACTAGATTAGAAATACGACTACTTTCGCTGTGTTTATATAGATTTTTATATTTACGTTTAACGTTAGTGTAAATGCGTTTTTTATTTAAGAAATAATTTCTATTTTCAATATTTCTATTACGCAAGAAAACATTTCTAGCTTTATTGAATTCCTTCCGTGCAGAATAACAATCATTATTAAACCATCGTTGTTTGTTATTATTTGTATTTGTTTTATCAATCGAGTGCCTATTTGTGCCGAATATACTAAAAGCAGATTCTTGCATCAGCGTAGTAAATGATAGTATCGAATCATTTATAGTAGTAGTATTTAAAGAATGTGTTATTTGTTCAAATCGATTACTCTGATTGGTCAGTACACTGCGAAAATCGTCAATGCGTGAATTATCCCACGCTATGATTGTTTCATGAACAATACTATCCTCACGTGGTGCGGGTTGTACGCGCTGTATACAAACTTGAATGGGACAATGATCTGATAAGGAATTCGGTAGTAATATATCGAACATTGATATATGCATGAAATCATTATGATTAATTAAAACATAATCGAGAACTGTTGAGGAAATACCATTATTAAATGTATATTGCCCAATGTCCTTGTCATTATATAAACGACCATTGCATATCAATAAGTTTGTGGTTTTGCATAACTGAATAAGGCGTTTTCCACGTGCATCTAATATGGGATCCCTGTTTACTCTAGGAATATTGTAAATACTAGATTCTAGAGCATTGTCATTATCAAGATATCTATCAAAAATTATATAATCTGGTTCTATAGATGTTCTACAATTTAAATCGCCATTTACTATAATTTTCCCAAGAATTTTATATTTTTCTATACCTGTTTCTATTTGTTCAAACATGTCAACATCATTATAATTTAGTATTTTAGAGTCATATGGTGGTATGTAGGTACAACATAGATATACATCAGTATGGAAATAAAATAGGGATTTGCATATTTTAACCCATACAATGCCACATTGATCTGTTTCAACAATATTAATTTTGTTATCAAGATTGGACTTATAATATATAGATATACCTCCAGAGTATCGTCCTTTTTTGGTATTAGGTGATTTGTTTCCATATAACCATCAATATCTAAATTATAACATGTTTGTGACGATGTCCAAGTTTCTGTTAAAATAACTATGTCGTGTAACTGTATAATATCCACAAAATCTGGATCAGATATATTTCGAATGAGTCCATTTATGTTCCATGAAATTATGTCTAATTGCTCTCCGTGACCCCCCTAGGGGTGTATACTTGGCGGAGGCTTGTACACTGTACCGTTAATGATTAGGTTTTCACCAACATATTTCAATGTACTCCCTTTCAGTTTCTCGGCTTGATACACGGTTGACAGTTTTTGACGTGCGTCACGCCATTCTTTTGGTAACTGGGAACCAACACCCTGGTTCTTCTTCTTCTTCATGTCACCGCGTAACGGGATAGCAGCGTTTAGAATGCGTTGTTTGTCGTGAAAGTAGTGAAATTTGACGACGATTGGGCGTGGTAGTTTGGACTTGTTGGGGTTTCCTAACCTGTGCGCACGATCGAATAGTATATCAGTGGCATCAATGCCTATATTGCACTTGATAAAGTTTTTTACCAACTTCTCACAGGTGTCAGCATTCGTATCTGTATCCATGGATGGTCCGACTCCGGTTGTAGGAGGCGTGCCGGGTGCGTGCCTCGGTTGTAATGCGGATGAGGTAGGTGCTATAGGTGGTTCAGCGATACCGTAAAAGATGAGATTCTCTCTCATACTGCGGAACTCCCCATCGAGTACCTTGGTTCTCATAGTTGCCTGGCTAGTTTCGAGGGAACCGATAGTTTTCTGTAAGGATGTGCACGATTTCTCTAACGTTTTCACAGTGTCCTTAGCGGTTTTGAGTTCCTGTGACTGATCTTCGTATCGTTTACCAATGAACGTGGCCGAGCTTTCCACGTCGATCATTCGCTTGTCGATATCTTTCACTTTTAGATCCAGATCGTTGAGTCGCAGATTGATCGAGTTCACAGTCTTTTCGATGTTGCCAATTTTATCGACTTTCGTTTTGATGGACTTTATATCTTCCATGATACTGACCACCCATGGCGGTGGTGGTTGTTGTGCACTTGGTTGCAGGAACTGATATTGTCCGGGTGGTGACTGCACATATTGTCCGGGAAATGGTTGAGATAATGCAAAAGTGTTCAAATTGTCAGTGTTACTCATTGTAGGCGTATCAAATACAAAGTAATTAGGTTGCGGCTGGTGTTTTGGTCGTTTATTATTGTCTACAATCACTGTGCTATTTTTATCCACAGGTGTTGTCAAACCGGTTTGGTCAGCGGGATAACTCTATAGTCTATGTCATAATGTTTGGAGAGGTGAGAAAGCGCGCAATTACGTCCTTTAGTTGGTGTTATTTGCAAATTGTAAAAACTATAAAAACATGTATGGAGAAGTGGGGCACCAGTGGGCAAGGTCCCTATGGTGACTATGCCGCCCTCTAAAATGTGACAGGGTGGCACATTCGAGTGTAGTAAGAAATAAATTATCAAAATTATGGTTAGAAAAAATATCTACTTCTGATCAGCTGAAATGTTGGTTACCTACTAATCGTAATTTTGTTTCAGTTATTGTTTATCGAACGGGTTCTCTATTTTTTTTTAAAAAACATAAATAACCAATTGACGTTACTGTGTTGATAATGTTACAACGAGAGAATTATAATAACGGGATTATTAGATTACATAACTCGTTTGATCACTAGATATCGTATTGCAATCGAGTGCAGTGATTGAGACTTGATCACATATGTAATTAATACTCCTCTCGCGTAAACTTGTCTGAATCTCAGTATTTGGTTATGCTAACTATTTAATATTGACAGAGCTGTCATCCACGGCGTTTCTGTTTTTAAATTAACATTAAATTAAACTAAGTTATAAATACTTACCTAATCATGGTATATAGTCTATGTCATAATGTTTGGACAGGTGAGAAAGCGCGCAATTACGTCCTTTGGTTGGTGTTATTTGCAAATTGTAAAAACAATAAAAACATGTATGGAGAAGTGGGACACCAGTGGGCAAGGTCAAGGTCCCTAGGGTGACTAGGTCGCCCTCTAAAATGTGACAGGGTGGCACATTCGAGTGCAGTAAGAAATAAATTATCAAAATTATGGTTAGAAAAATATCTACTTCTGATCAGCTGAAATGTTGGTTACCTACTAATCGTAATTTTGTTTCAGTTATTGTCTATTACATGAAAGGCTTCTCTATTTTTTATTTTCAAAAGTGCAGGCTGTCAATGACAACTATGGCAATATTGATGATGAAGCAAAGCCAACGAATGAATGTGAAATATACATCAGATATAGGTATTTCGGTTACAAATTCGCAATTTTCAAATATATTTACAGATTAGTCTACTCACAGTATGGTTCGCGTTAGAGTTGCTTACCTCTCGTATAAATCCTTTGTGAACTTATCAAATTCTTCATCGATTCTTTTATTGAAATATAAGTCGCATTGAATCCTTCTCTTGCAACAGTACGACTCCATCCCTCTTGTGTTAGACTAGAACCTTCCTCAAAGTGTATTATCATCGTATCAGATTCCGAATAAATGTGTGTTGGTATCATTTTAAGATTGCAGAATGTTTTGTTCGCCGTGAAACGATCTGATATGGTTAAAGATGATCCTGAAAGCAATTCAGCATAAGTAATAACTAATAAGCATCATCATTTTCATAAAGTTCAAAGATAGTTTCAAACGGATATTTTTCTGTTGTTGATCACTTTCAGCTAACAAAAGATGATTTTATTTGTATATAAATTAAATACGATTCTGAAATAGTGTGTACATTAGTATACATACATATTAAGTATTCAGCGTGTGCACCACATATACCAATCCTATTAGTTATAAACCAAATCTGAAATGTCAAGCTCAACCTACATGTATGTGTGTACAAGGACAAGTTACAGTGTAAAATTCATATTGTTGATAAACAACAGTGTGGAATAATGTGGGTAAAAGTATCTGGAGAACTCCTACATTTTGACGAATATTTGTATTGTTGAAATGTGTATATTCCACCAAAAAATTCTAAGGTGATAGCCCATCTTGATATAAACATGTTTGACCAAATAGAAACAGACATTGAACGATATAAATCACAAGGTAAAATTATGATAATGGGATATTTCAACAGTCGAACATCTAATTTATCCGATTATTTGCAACATGATAGATATATAGATGATGACAACCCAATACAACCAAATATAGATATGTTACCACGATGTAATAGGGATCATACTGTAGACGAGTTTGGTCATCGATTAATTTTATTATGCAAAACAACCAATTTATCAATAGTAAACGGCCGAATGTCGAATGATGAAGCCATAGGCGAATATACGTTTCATAGCAATGTGGTATCACCTTAGACTACTGTTTGTTAAATATAGATGCTTTTAAACATATAATACAATTCGCAGTAAATAATCTCACCGATCTCGGATCATTCCGCCATAGTAATTTCTATAGTAAAACAACGCTCACGCGAAGCATAGCTCTGATGTTTACATAGCGTGGGCATATTCTTCAATACACGAATTGCCTACTAGGGTATTGGACAAACAAAACATACTACACGATTTAATTGATAGTATCTACGAATGTAGTACGGACACTAGTGTGAATAAATTCACACAATTCATGCAGGATCACGCATTTACTGTATTTGGCAAACACCGTTCATATTCAACTAATGTAACTCCGAATCTGCGGAGAAATAAGTGGTTCAACGCTGATTGTTATAGTATACGTAAAGAATTTAATCGAGTAAGGAACATTTATAATAGGAATAAATCACAGGAAAATAAACGGTTATTTTTACAAGTTAAAAATGAATATAATAAAATTAAAAAAATTATCGAGGCGAATGCATATGCGAAAAGAAAGAAATAGTATAATGAAGACTACCAGAAAACAGCCGCGTAATATTAAAAAACATTACAAAAAGTATGTCCCTGAAAAGTGAAACGCTAAACGATTTGTATGCACATTTTAAAGGAGTATACGGCAATAAGCCAAACAAGCTACTCAATGAACCGGAAATACCGGAAATACCCGAATTACACAATAACCAATTAGACGCGCCAATTACAGAAAATGAACTTAGAAAGGCAATAGCCTCTCTTAATAATAACAAACGTCCAGGTAGCGACAACTTGATAGCAGAGGTATTTGAAAACACAATCGATATCATTGCACCATTTATGATAACATTATATAACAAGCTCTTCGAATATGGTGAATATCCAGCATCTTGGACTGAGGGTATTATAATACCAATCTATAACAAAGGAGATGTTAATAAATCTAATAACTATAGAGGAATCGTCCTCACAAATGTAATGGGGAAAATATACTCACATATCCTTAGCAAACGATTAAGAAAATGGGCAGATGAGAATAATACAATTAACCCTAATCAATTTGGTTTTCAAAAGGGCAGGTCTACAACAGACTGTATATTCATATTTCACTCGATCATAGCTAAATTACTAAATGAAAAACAAAAGGTATACTGCGCGTTCTTGGACTACGAACGTGCATATGATAATCTGGATAGGAACATGTTATTTCAAAAACCTATAAATGAAAACGTAAGTTCAAAGACCGTAAACGCTATATAAGAGATATGTACAGTGTAGTAAAAGCTAGTTTAGGCTATAAAGCACAGTTTTCGGACAGTTTCGACTCACTAACGGGTGTATTACAAGGGGATTCGGCATCCAGTATACTATTTCTACTCTTTATGAATGATATTGTACAAAGCATAAATAGTGACATGCCTGGGATTTTCACATATGAGGAATTAAAATTGTTTATATTGCTTTTTGCCGACGACGCCGTATTATTTGCCTATAAACCGGAAGCTTTACAGATAATGTTGGATGATATCGATCAGTATTGCAGAATATGGAGACTAACAATTAAAACCGCAAAAACTAAGGTCATGATATTTGAAAATGGTAGACACTCAACCTATATTTTTTAACTGAATAACACTGACTTAGAGATAGTCACATCTTTTAAATATCTAGGAGTGTACTTTTTCAAAAACGGAAACTGGAACAGAACGAAAAAGAAAATAGCGCAACACGCAGCATATTCAATGCACAATCTATTCATCATATTCCACCAAATTGAATTACCTATCTCGGAAAAATGTAAACTGTTCGATCATTTGTAACATCAAAGTTAAACTATTGCGCGGAGGTATGGGGGAACCAAGAAGCTATTGAAGTAGAACGCATACATTCAAAGTGTTGTCGTAAGATATTGGCCGTAAAACATAAAAACACCGTTACATACCTGTAGAAAATAATAACGATCAAATACTGTATCAAGGTTATAAACAGTAATGAAAATTCGCTAACAAAGCAAATATACAAAATGCTTAGACAAGATACCGAAAATGAACATTCTCAAAATAAAGACAATTGAGTTTCAAATATTAAAAACATTAATAAATAACATCGACATGTCCGATATATGGGAAAATCAAAACACGCTACATGTACACATAGCCCCTTTAAGACAAAGAATTTTAGATATGTATAACCAAAGTTGGTATGCCAGCATCAGCAACACTCGGAAATTGTTAAATTATAGTTCAAATTAAGCACACCTTCGGACTAGAACACTATCTAGACAGTATAGTTGAAAATAAATATAGATATGCCCTTACTAGACTCAGAATAAGTTCACACAAATTAGCCATCGAAACAGGAAGATATTTAAATATAGATAGAAACAATAGGAAATGTTTAAATTGTAATATGAACCAAGTAGAATCAGAATACCATTTTATCTTAGTTTGTCCCAAATATAGACAGTTAAGATCACAATAGTTCAAGCCTTATTTTTGCAAATGGCCAATATCTAATAAATACATAACATTAATGAATCAAACATCGGAAAAGTCATTAGTCAACTTAGCAAAATTTATTAATTCAGCAGACAGAATGCGAACACAACAAACGTAATAAACAGTCAGACATTTAGTTACTTTTTCCATTTACACTTGAATAACTCTTCTGTAAAAGTTCATGTATTTACTATGTATGTAATTATGCATAATTATGCATTGCTCTTAGCATGTATATGCTTTATGCAATAAACAAGTTGAATTGAATTGAATTGAATTGTATGTACATATTTTGAATATTAGTGTAAATTCAAAGAAATAAATATTGTTTAAACTACGTGATATGATTTGCTAAATCTGCTCATTGCTAAGAAAATAAGAACGTTTGAGTGTGAGGTTGATATTGGAGAAAATGTTTATACTTGCAGGCATGGGCACTTTTTTATCAGCTAAATTTAAGAAATAATATTGTCCTTCAGTTATTTATTGGCGAATACACATTGTTTGGAGTTATGACGCGTACGAATAATTAGTGTTTAATTCCGTCGCAAGGAATGACGAATTATGCGCATTGACCACTTTTAGTATTTTTTTTTAATATGATGGCATGCAATTACAAGAGTATAAAACAGTTTCACAATTAATTGTTAACGACAATGTATTCACTGACAATGTACACAACTGATCCGATCTAGCGACCACCTGATTACCTCTCACATACTTCCCGGTCCGACGATCGAGCCCATGTTTCAGGTGGTATATACGTAAATAATAATAATAATCGAATGTAGTCCCAATAATTAATATAGTTCTTTTTGGTAAAAATACATTTTCATGACAGGCAGTATATCGTGTTTGTGTTTTTTGAGAAATGGTGTGACTTTAGAAAACTTCAGACTAGTTGATAAGTAGAAAATATGTGGTACAAGAATTCAAGCCATACTTTCCTAATTGAAGGTTGGCATAAACACAGCGACGTTATTCACAGGTGAGCGCTACCTGACGGTTGGTATAAACACAGAGACGTTATTCACAGGTGATCACTAACTGAAGGTTGGTATAAACACAGTGACATTATTCACAGGTGAGCGCTAACTGAAGGTTGGTATAAACACAGTGACGTTATTCACAGGTGATCACTAACTGAAGGTTGGTATAAACACAGTGACGTTATTCACAGGTGATCACTAACTGAAGGTTGCATAAACACAGTGACGTTATTCACAGGTGAGGTGATCACTAACTGAAGGTTGGCATAAACACAGTGACGTTATTCACAGGTGAGGTGATCACTAACTGAAGGTTGGTATAAACACAGTGACATTATTCACAGGTGATCACTAACTGAAGGTTGGTATAAACACAGTGACGTTATTCACAGGTGATCACTAACTGAAGGTTGGTATAAACACAGTGACGTTATTCACAGGTGATCACTAACTGAAGGTTGGCATAAACACAGTGACGTTATTCACAGGTGATCACTAACTGAAGGTTGGCATAAACACAGTGACGTTATTCACATATGGGCGCTAACTGAAGGTTGGTATAAACACAGTGACGTTATTCACAGGTGAGCGCTAACTGAAGATTGGTATAAACACAGAGACGTTATTCACAGGTGATCACTAACTGAAGGTTGGTATATATGTTTACTACGATTGCGAAGCAAGTTTTAACAACTTATATATTAATCACTTTCGTTGGCGCGGATGTAAGCTAATATGTGGACATTCATTTGGGGGGGGGAAACCGGAGTACCGGGAGACAACCCACCTGTCTGATCTGGCGACCATCGCATCATCTCATACACTTCCCGGTCCGATGATCGAACACTGGTTGCATTGGGGGGACGCAAGCGCATTTAGAACAGCGCTAAGCGGCCAGCCACATAAATGGAAGCTAAATGTGCAAAGGCCCATTCAGATTTGATGTCTAATTTCTTAAATATAGAACGTGGAGTAAGACGACATTATCGTAGTTCACCTTACGACTTTATTTCTGCCATTTAGACACTATTGTTAAAGATACTGACAGAATATGATACCAGGGTATAAAAATACACAATGAAGACATAAAAAACTCTAGATTCTGGAGCGGAAGTTTCATCTCTTGCTATCTTACTTTTAGATATACATCCTTCTTTCAATATAAAATAATAAATGCATGTGTATATACTATATAGTTTAACTGTAATGTGTACTCTATTTTATTTGTATTTGTTAATTATATAATGTAAAATATCAAAACAAAATAAATAGTTTCTGGCATACAAACTGGACACTCACATGAAGTGTACTTTCGTTTTTAACAAAAATATGACTTTATATCTGAAAACAAACCTGAATCACATCTCACATTAAACTTAGTAAAGTAAAGATGGAAATAACGTCTCTTGATATGAATGGTCCATATTTCTTGTAAGTGCGAGTGTGGAATATTGAATCTTGACAGTGAAGATAGGTGCATCATCGGTAGACTACAGTATTCACGTCGTTCTCCAGGTAGTGCAGTGTCATCGTGTAGAGAAAAACATGATGGAGCAACTGCAAATACAACATGACAGCGCAACTAAAAACACAAACATGAATGAAGTATTGAGAACACACACATAACGGAACAACTGAAAACAAAACGAAAATGATTAAATATTGTACACAAATACATGACAACAAAACTGCAAGAAAATCAAGATGGCTCAACTGAAAATTAAAATTATTATTGAAAAACTGCGAACATAAACATGATGATAAATAAGTAAAAACAAACCATGACGGAACGTCGATGGTAGCATATGTAACCACTTAATAATAAATTCGAAATGAAATTTATTCCAGCAATTCATTAATGCAATACAACATACGAATGCATCCACATTCATACACATAGACCTGTGTCAATCATTGGCCAGTTCAATGTACGAGGAATATACATTACAACTGTTTTGTTTTGAAATTTGGAAAGGATTTAAGTATGGAAAGATGACATGCATATATTACCTTGACTCCCAACGTGGATTTTAAATCCAGTACCCTGTACTATCTTCTCGGATGCTGGGTGACATGACGTAAATGTCATGACGACATAGAAAGCTTTGGTTTCTAACCGAGATATCATACTGTTGAATCTGTTGTCAATGTATAATCCTGTGCCGACGGAATACTTGTCTGTAACCACCAATCTGTCTTCACATGCACTCTCGATAGCACCTAATGTTGCCTGTCGATCAATAAGTATATGTATTGAGGAAACTGATTAATTGTTGCAGTACATTATATACATATTAATGTTGTCATTAAATGTCTTGCTACGTTACGTATATAATATACCTTCACATTCTCGATTAGTATTCAGCAGAATATACAATGACATACTCGATTTAGTATTCAACAAAGTATACATTGTATTCAACATAATATACATTGACATTCTCGATTAATATTCAACATAATATACATTGACACACTCGATTAGTATTCAACACAATATACATTGACATACTCGATTAGTATTCAACATAATATACATTGACATTCTCGATTAGTATTCAACAATAATATACATTGACATACTCGATTAGTATTCAACACAATATACATTGACATACTCGATTAGTATTCAACACAATATACATTGACATTCTCGACAACATAATATGCATTGACATACTCGATTAGTATTCAACATAATATACATTGACATTCTCGATTAGTATTCAACAATAATATACATTGACACACTCGATTAGTATTCAACAATAATATACATTGACATACTCGATTAGTATTCAACACAATATACATTGACATACTCGATTAGTATTCAACATAATCCTATCTATTATCCACTTACCGGGTAACTATTGAATGATACATTTGTAAATATCATATTGATATATGCGTGTCGAGGAAAGTCAATGATCCATGTGTATGTTACTCCCCCACGATAGTATGCCGGGAAGCCAATGCTGGTGATAACGGATGCTTGTTTCAGTATTTGTAGATTAGCTATTGTCTGATACTGTGTTTTGTTTTCATTGTTTTCATTAGTACTGCCTTGTGTCAATGTAGCTTCAACTAGTTGCGGGAGGTCTAGTGTATCTGAAAACAGTAACACACGTACTAGATATTGCACAGTACTTCTATTATGTCCCTAACAATGTATAAGCATCGTTCTTTTGATCATCAATTCTGAACAAGCGAGCCTTCGAGCCTTGGATATGATGTCATCCTCGTAATCGACGTTGCGTGTTCGAACCCTTTTGGAACCGCCCGCGGTGGAGGTTTGTTTAGACAACACTTTAAATCCACAATTCCTCTTCGCTCTGCATCGTGGTAATGGAGTATACCAGTAATATATACAGGTGATGCGACTATAAACCCAACCAACCAAACAACTAACGCATAATGAAACAACTATTATTATGACAGGTGTATACAACTAACGCATACTGAACCACATAGTATTATGACAGGTGTATACAACTAACGCATAGTGAAACACATAGTAGTATGATAGGTGTATGCAACTAACGCAAAATGAAACACATAGTATTATGACAGGTGTATACAACTAACGCATAATGAAACAACTATTATTATGACAGGTGTATGCAACTAACGCATACTGACCCACATAGTATTATGACAGGTGTATACAACTAACGCATAATGAAACACATAGTATTATGACAGGTGTATACAACTAACGCATAATGAAACACATAGTATTATGACAGGTGTATCCAACTAACGCATAATGAAACAACTATTATTATGACAGGTGTATCCAACTAACGCATAATGAAACAACTATTATTATGACACGTGTATCCAACTAACGCATAATGAAACAACTATTATTATGACAGGTGTATCCAACTAACGCATAATGACAAAACTATTATTATGACAGGTGTATCCAATTAACGCATAATGAAACAAATAGTATTATGACAGGTGTATGCGACTTTATTTTCCTGCACTATTCTGAGATGTTGGTATATATGAAATTTTACCTTGATTTCTACACCCGTGGAGCTCAAAACGAATACAATATATAGGTGGATTCATTGACTGCTTGATGTATATCTTGACATATCTCGCAGTTATCGAGTCGTGAAAGAACGTCTGAGGATCATTGGAAGATAGAAACATGTCCACATTGAATGTCTGAAAGAAACACGCAACATTGTGCATGTATATACATGTATGAAAGAAACACACAACATTGTGCATGTATATTCATGTATGAAAGAGAACACGCAACATTGTGCTAGTATACACATGTATGAAAGAAACTGAAAGAAAGTGCTTTGTACGGAATACAATTACATGGTAGTAACGTTATATAAATGTGAACGCTCATTTTCAACAGGACTATGCCTTTAAATTGATAAAATTATGCGACAAATATACAACGTAATCTTTTGTTCACATTATATAATAGTATATATTGTGTAGACTGTTCACGAGTATGTCATTATATTAAATGAAATCTGATCAATACCAATCCCTTTGGTTTGGAGCTCGGCTTGACATTAGATGACAATGTGTATATTACACTACATAGAGAATATTAGGCTACTGTCATATACCTTAGTTGAATTGGAGCAAATATACATGGCGAGGCTCTGTCGAGCCTTGCAATGTTTCATAGACGAGCCTAACACATTTATATGACAGTAACCTATCTATTTATCCGATATTCTGATAAACATGATATTTTAGAGTGAAAGATTACCGAATACTCATGATCTGAAGTTTACCATACCAGCTGTGAACATATGACGTCATACACACAGTGTTATTGGTTCACGAAAGGCTTAGTGACCACTATAATATATGTTTCCTCTAACAATTCCATTGACAATATGAAGCAGTACGTATTATATTGAAACTGTAGTCACGTACTTAGACTGGTATATACTTTCCAATGGCCAATTAAAAACAAACAAACATAATTATATTAGAATAAGGGCCAACCTTTTCTGACTTATAATCAATATTATTTTCCGAATCATCATTTGCTGCCACACCAGACTAATGGGCAATCGGGACTCACTAATTAACTAGCTTGCGACTCACTAACCGGCCAGATCAGAATGAACATCTCACGAGGTTCGAAGCTTCGACGTCCAGTTCCGAAAACGGACGCATTTCAGATTAGGCCACGGAGACGGTATATATAGTACTTGTATTCACATATATATATATTGAGAACAAAGATATGGATAACAAACAACAATAAAAACTGACATGTATTAAAAACAAATATTTTTTTATAAAGTACCTCATTTGTATAAATCTCAGAACTGGTGTCATTAATGTCCGAACTGTATGATACCACAACTGTACGGCTTCCCATAGGTACGAACGTCTGTGTATATTTAATACCCAGCATAGAATCTTGAACATGTCCCCCATTAAATACCGTTATGCCTTCAAATTTAGTAGCTGTAATCATGTCAATCTAAAAATGATAATAAAAAGATATGACACGAGTTAATCCAATAGCTTATTCATTTCATTTCCAGGACACGGTCAAATTAAGCTCAAACTTTGACAACACCCGGTCCAAAATCCATGTTCTCTGACAGCACTCGGTCCAAAGTCCAAGCAATTTGACTGGATCCCGTCCAATGTCCAAGATTACTGACAACATCCGGACCAATGACCAAGCTCGCTGAAATCACCCAGTCCAACGTCCATGCTCACATGCTCTCCGAGATCACCCAGTCCAACGTCCATGATCTCAGTGAGCACCCAGTCCAATGTCCAAGCCCTCGAGATCACCCAGTTCAATGTCCATACTCTCCAAGAACACATAGTCCAATGTCCAAGCGCTCGGAGATCACCCAGTCCAATATCCAAGCTCTCCGAGATCACCCAGTACAATGTCCAAGGTCTCCGAGATCGCCCAGTCCAATGTCCAAGGTCTCCGAGATCTCCCAGTCTAATGTCCAAGCTCTCCGAGATCACGTAGTTGAACGTCAATCCTCTCCGAGATCACCCTGCCAACGTACATGCTCTCCGAGATAACCCAGTCCAATGTCCAAGCTCTTCGAGATCACCAAGTACAAGTCCAATGTCCAAGGTCTATGAGATCGCCCAGTCCAATGTCCAATGTCTCCGAGAACTCCCAGTCCAATGTCCAACGTCTCTGAGATCGCCCAGTCCAATGTC
>CM026388.1:8650813-8697805 GCA_014843695.1 Archivesica marissinica | reverse complement strand
CTTACAACAATGCTAGTGACATGACGTGGGATTATGTCGTTCGCTAAACAATGCTGTATTGCAGATCTAATCGAATATATTCCTTCCGTGCACATGCATACAAAAAAAAAAATGAAGAAAGATGACCAAAAGATTACTGTGAAATATAGATTGCATAGTTTACATTGAAATGTCTTTTACTGTACTCATTTTTAATGACGGCTACAAATAGCAAAGATTTTGTGAAAGATAGATTTGCATAGTGATATTGAAATAATATCCCCGTACTCATTAACTTTTTTAATATGTTTTTTTATTATAAAGGACAAAAATAGCAAAAATAGATTGCCTGCTTGCATGGAAATAATTTCCGGTACCAGCCATACTTCGCCTATAGGACATGTTTTATACCACCAGCTTATGGCCTCAAAGTGGCTTCCCGTCTTATAGGCAGAGTGCTACCGTACGTACTCGCCTATAGGACAAGTTTTATACCACCAGATTATGGCCTCAAAGTGGCTTCCCTTCATATTAGTGTACTTTCGAGTGCTAAAATAAATTGTGTTAAATGTGTTACAATAATTACATCTTAGAAAAGAAAGCACTCTGAAACTAAAAATGTCCTCAACTTGCACTAGAGTGTGCGTTTTACGTTTATTTATCGTCGCTACCGGTTGCTCATATAAGTGACATCTCCTGAAGAGATTAGTCATTTTAGATTGTTGGAGGATAGTGCAATGATACAGACATAGACCCATTGCAGTCTCCTCTGGTTATTTTACGTGCACGGTGTAAAGCACCGACACGATACCTCGGTTTAACGTCCCATCTGAAAGACTGTTAATTTTATTATGTGTTTATTATGGTCAGACGGGGGATCGAACCTGCCCTCCCTGGATTACCAGTCCAGCGTGCTACCACTGGACTACAGATCCGTCTAGCCGAGCCATGTTAGTAAACTAACAGTCTATCAGTCTGGATTTGAAACTAATTTACCTTTAACATATGACTATAACATTATCTTGTTCTCAATGGCTACTACGTATATCGAGTTATACATTCAACTTTAAGATACAATTAAACGAAATATGACAAAACAAACACGAAATGATACAGGCATACTATAGCGTGCATCTTCTGAAAGGATTTATAAAAGCGACGTAAATCCCAACTGTAAACGATACGGGTTAGCAAAAATAAGGCAATAGGTAACAAAAACCACATCAGAAATGTCTGCACTTCCTTGTACGCGTTTTCTTCCTTTGAAATTATGTTTGGTCCAATGACATGGCAGAATGTTTCAAACTTTGATCGAATTTATTTTAGTAAATCAGCTTTAAAACACTACGGCAGGTTAAAGTTTATTTGTACGTATTTACAAGATGACAGGCGCGATTTTGATGTTTCGGGGTGTCAATCAATGCCACTGGACGAAAGAGGGCGCGGCGCAGACATGTCACAGTAGAGAGTGAACCAAATAATTTAAAACACTACTCAGGTTAAAGTTTATTTGTACGTATTTACAAGACGACAGGAGCGATTTTGATGTTTCGGGGTGTCAATCAATGCCACTGGACGAAAGAGGGCGCAGACATGTGTCACAGTAGAGAGTGAACCAAATAATTTAAAACACTACGCAGGTTAAAGTTTAGTAGTATGTATTTACATGCGCCGTGCCTGACCAATTTAATTTTGTAAATGCGTACTAATAAACTTTAACCTATACATAAAGGCCGGTTAAGTGGAAAACATATGCTTTATTCGGCACGGAACACCCGCCGATTAAATAGAATTAGCTTTAGTCTATATAGATGCCGATTCCATTGACGTTTGTTTCGGTGAGGACTATTGTAATTATTACTATTATGATATTCAATTGTGTGTAGACCATAAACTGTATAAGTTTGTGTCTTAACCCATTCAACCCCAAGTAACTGACATGGACTGGTGCGTGATATTTTCAGACCAATAAATTAATAAGAAATTACCTTTGGACCAGTTCATTTATCAAAATGGGTAATTTTATCTAAAAATAGTAATAATTATTACTGGCAAAAAAGTGCAGATCCTGATGAGACGAGACGGCTCGTTACGAGCCGGCTCATCTGGATCTACACTTTTCATAAGCCTATTTAGAGGCCTGTGGGGTTGAAAGGGTTAATAAACGTTTCTTCTGATTTATGCAAATTTATTGCTTAGCACGATTGCGAAACAAGTTCTACAAATAAATATGCACAGGCACAAATATGAGATATAACGTTAAATCTATACCATGAATCGTGTTATTCAGGATACACTAGTTGCATTACGTATGGATATCGACCCGATTTAGTTTATTTATACAAATTTATTTTAGCTCGATTGCGAAACAATTTCTTACAACTTATATTAATCACTCTCGAGACCTCATTCCTGATGGAATCCGTCACCACGAGGAAGAGAGAAGAGGCAATGTGGAATTTAAATGCCTTGACTAAGGGCACAAACGTAATCACAAACGTGATCCAGCAGGGCTCAAACACTGAGCCTTTCGCACCTGAAGCGAACGCGCTATCACGACGCTTTTTATAAACTATATATTATGATAGTACTCATAGCAGTGCCGTAGCCAGGATCTGAAAATAACCGAGGCGACCCCCCCCCCCCACCAAACTTAGTTTTGTGTATACTTGACTGCTTGACAGTTTGATCAGTTTTCCTATATACAGGGCCGTCGCGGGAGCTATTTTTATGATACGCACGGCCAAATATGTTTGTTTGTCGAGTGATTATAGCGAGCGAGTACGCTAGGGGGGTCCGGGGGCATGCCCCTCCCCTGAAATTGTTTGAAATGAGGAAGCAATTTCTTGCATTTCAGTGCATTTTGTAACGTACAGGACTAAAGTTCTTACGACAATCCGTATAAAGGTATAAATTAAGGCTAGATGTATAATATACATGATCTATCGCCCTTATCAATTAAACAAGCACGTAAAATAGCACACACTAAATTTCGAGATGCGCCATATTTGCAATGGGTTATATTATTCCACCATTCCACACATCATGGCGCCTATGTATCCCTACTACCCCCCTGGGGTTTTATTGCATTTTTGCACGTGCGACGGGCCTGATATTATAGATAATAATACCTGTCGTTACTTGCCAAATTCCAACCGAGACCTGCATAGTACACATTTCAATTTTAATCTTAATAAAATACTAAAGAATAAAATGCTGCAAAGTATTTTGAAATCGTACTGCAATTTAAACACTGTCGTGACGTCATACCTTTATACTTGCAGTTTTAATAATGAGCCACACGTTCTATCAACATTAGTAATTAGCCCTCCCTCCTCCCTCCTCTCTCCTCCCTCCTCAGTGAAATTAAACAAAAAAGCTAAACTGAATTGGCGTAGTTATATTTCATGTATATAATAACAAGTTTAGTCTAAACGTTTATACACATTTATTTTAGCTCGATTGCGTAACAAGTTATTTCAACTTATATCAATCACTCTCGAGACCTCATTCCTGATGGAATCCATCGCCACGAGGGAGAGAGAAGAGGCAACGTGGAAATTAAATTCCTTGCCTAAGGGCACAATCATATAACGGCTCCAGTAGGGCTCGAACTCCGGACCTTTCGCACCTGAAGCGAACGCGCATCCACTGCGCTATCACGACTTCCACGTACATACTAAAGAATAGTTCATAGTAAATGAATATATACATAACACCTGGTGTAGGTGTTAAATTATATGTAAATGTTCATTTCTTGATTATATGTACAAATGCTGAAATAAATAATGTTTAGACTAAACACTTTCAGTCTACTGTTGTTAAATTATATGTAAAATGTTCATTTCTTGATTACATGTACAAATACTGAAATAAATAATGTTTACACTAAACACTTTCAGTCTACTGCTGTTAAATTATATGTAAAATGTTCATTTCTTGATTACATGTACAAATACTGAAATAAATAATGTTTAAACTAAACACGTTCAGTCTACTGCTGTTAAATTATATGTAAAATGTTCAGATATTGTCCAATTTAGTGAACTTGGTTCCGTATACGTTACCTGTGATTTCAATAGCCGGGTTGGTTCAAAGAATGATTTTATCATACATGACCAAAAAACTGATTTTATAGATGATGAAAATTATATTCCGGATGTTCCTCTCAGTCGGGCCTCACTAGACACTAAAAGTAACTCTTTTGGTATTAAATTGATTGATTTGTGTAAGGCTCTGGCTATTCGTATAGTTAACGGTCGATTATATAACGATTTCAATACTGGTGCATTTACTTTTGTATCGAATAATGGTACTTCGGTAATTGACTACCTGCTCACAAAAGAATGCAACTTTTCGAACATTACAGATTTTTCAATTGAAAGTGTTAACGAATGGAGCGATCATGCACCTTTAAGCTTTTCATTACGTTGTAACTACAACTCAGCACAGTCGGACTTATTTATCGAAATTAAATACCAATGGAATGTAAATCATAGGGAAACTTTACGCAACGCTCTATTGACTAAATCTGTATTGTTCGAAAACTTAACATCCAATATTGATACATCATGTTCACAGTCTATTGATAATGTAGTTAATGATTTTACATCGATTATACGAGACATTGTGAGAGAAATGTATATTTCACTCAAATAAATGTTCTTTCAAACCTTCATCTTGCGTAAAACATGCTGACTGGTTTGACATTGAATGTGAGCAGTCTAAACAGCGATACTTAGAGTCATTACGTGTTTTTAATCGCTATAAATCGGAGTTAAAGGCCTGCAGTTTGACCCCGTCCAATTGTAAAGATTTATACTTTACTACCTGTTCCATGTGATTAGTGGCTTGTATCACAACAATGTAGCAGTACATTCAGTATAATTTGGCGTATGTAGGTATTTTCTAACGGTTAATATGCACAATCACTCTGTGAGCTGAGAATTAGTCAAAATGAGGCCCTGACAATTTAAGTAAACGTATATTATTGATTGTAAAGAAAATTGATAGTTATGAGTATTCAAACTACATAATCCAGATCAGCCCAGGGACATAGATTACATGTTATGTAGGTGCCTCATCAGCCGTAGCGTAATCACTGAGACTGATAATTTGTATGCATGTATATAATATGTATGTATTTATATGAATAAACTATATGTGTTCGTTATATGGTAACCTTCATACTTCATTTAATTATATATCTACAGTATTATTCGCAAGTTTTCTGTTATATTTTAAATATTTCTCTGTGTCAGTGTGTGTTTACCGATATTGATGCTACATAATAATCACAGTGAATGCTATGAGTACATGTATACTATTATAATTATAATCTCTTGAACATACGAGTATTACACATATTCTGCCGATTTCTACAAGATGCCATTGAGTAAAATAACAATGTATGTAACTGATGAGCAGAGAAAAGAATTGCTGACTTTCTTGCAAAATAAGAACTGGGACGTAGAGATGGAAATAGAAGAAACAGCCACCGCCATGCCCGTTGCAGAGGCTGCTTACGTACCTCCCCCTATGCCTCAGCATGCTGAAGGTGTTGCTGAGTGTCCACTGTGCTTGTGTTCCCCTTGCATAATAAATGAACAGAACAAACAACTTTGGTGGCCTGCTAATAATCGTCCACCGCATAATCTAAATTCACATGAGAGAAAGCTTCTATACAGGAGGTTTTGGGCAATGCTATATAATTGTGGCGCATGGAAAGATGTCAGATATATAGAGAGAAAAGTAGCGGCTAGAAGAGGAGACTGTACTTGGCATAAGAGGGAACTGATGCCTGAATGTGTGGTACAGCAATGCAGGAACTGGCTGCCTAACCCGCGCAACCAGCCTTATTTGGGCCATAAGTGGAGTTGAATTGTTTATACCAGTTGTAAGTACTATAAAAATACAGAACTTCAATTTCAGCAATTTATAACCTCTGATATGTACGTGGGTCATAATAGATATAAGTGGTGCTCATGTATTAGATGTATACCATGCAGGGCCTCGCATGTGGCAAATACGATGTGCGTCGACCGTCAGATTTGTACCGCTATTCCTCGTGTGTTTAGTGCGTCGACCGTCAGATTTGTACCGCTATTCCTCGTGTGTTTAAGGTCAAATATAGGTCAACCTGCAGGCCTTTAAGTAGGCAACATTTTTGCGACTGCAAAAAGAAACATAAGCTGTTATTACGTAAGAAAAAGAAAATGTTTGAACTTAAGAGATTATATGACCTAGAAAATTTAAAGCATAGTAAACCAAGGGATTTTTGGAAACATTTTAGAAACAATAAAGATAATAATGCAAAGTCAATCTCTTTGAATGAATTTCATGAATATTTCTCGAACCTAGAGAATGACATTTTTCGCAGCGAACACGACAAATCTGAGTGTTTCTGTGAACAACATGATTTTGATAGCAATGACCATCTTAACGAAGAACTCGATTATTCAGTCAGTCAGAAAGAAATTTTATCAGCTATTAAAATCTCAAAAAGCCCATGGTGTAGATTGTTTGCTGAACGAGTACTTTATAAATGTGGCGATATTTTATTGCCTTATTTATGTAGAATATTTAATGCGGTGTTAGATTCTGGCTGTTTCCCTGAGGTTTGGGCTAATGGCATCATTATACCTCTTTTTAAGAAGGGTGACCGTAAAGTTGTTAGTAATTATAGAGGTATCACTCTCCTCAGTTTCTTGTCTAAATTATTTACAACGATTTTAAACCAAAGAATTATGTCCTAATGTGATAAGTATAACCATGTATCTGATGCCCAGTTTGGTTTTCGCAAAGGCAGCTAAACTACTGATGCTACGTTTTCTTTA
This sequence comes from Archivesica marissinica, assembly GCA_014843695.1. Taxonomy (NCBI): domain Eukaryota; kingdom Metazoa; phylum Mollusca; class Bivalvia; order Venerida; family Vesicomyidae; genus Archivesica; species Archivesica marissinica. Next base: position 8,690,990 of record CM026388.1, on the reverse strand, counting down.
ATGTCCGTTGTTCAACATTATTTGAATAACAATAAGCGTTTATACGTTGCATACGTTGACCTCAAACGCTGTTTTGACGGCATATACCGTAACGCGCTGTGGTATAAACTTTTTAACACTAATATTAGTGGCAAGTTATTGCGCATTATAAGAAATATGTATAGTCATGTAAAATCTTGTGTTAAACATTGTAATAGTTTTTCTGACTTCTTTGAATACTCGATTGGCTTACGTCAAGGGGAAGTAATTTCGCCCGTTTTAGTGTCCCTATTCCTAGAAGATTTAGAGCTATATTTGCAGGGAGATGTTAACTCAGGATTATTAATTGATGATATTATATTAACTTTGTTACTTTTCGCGGATGACATGGTGTTATTTGGTCAATCACCTGAGGACTTACAGAATAGTTTAAATTTGCTCCATTCTTATTGTAACACATGGGGTCTAGAGGTAAATGAGACAAAGACGAAAATCATGGTTTTTAGAAAGTGGGGTGGTTTAAAAGGTAACGAATGTTGGTCATATAATGGTGTTGATATAGACGTAGTGGATAGTTTTAACTATTTGGGAACAATTTTTAAACATACTGGTAATTTTGCTTTGAATAACGAATATTTAATTGGTAAATCACTTAAGGCTTTAAACGTGCTGTTATATAATTGTAAAAAGGAACCTTTAAAACCAGGTACTCTTTGTCAGTTATTTGATTCGTTTGTGGGATCTATTCTTAACTATTCATCTGAAATATGGGGCTTTACTAAATCCAAAGATATTGAACGGGTTCACCTAAAATTCTGCAAACGTATATTAAATGTTAGAAAAAGTACTTGTTCTGCTGGGGTTTATGGTGAACTCGCTCGTTATCCTCTTTTTATCAGTCGCTATTGTAAGATTATTAAGTATTGGTGCAAATTGGTAGACACCAACAATATTATACTTAGCAAATTGTATGATCAGGGAGTGTCTGATTGTCACTTAGGTCATACAAATTGGGTCTCAAATGTTAAGGCCCTACTAGATCAGTATGGGTTCTCACATGTATTCATGGATCCTCATAGTGTCTCTTTAAAGTCATTTCCTTTTATTTTCAAACAGCGTGCTATTGATGTTTATTTACAGGAATGGTATGGTACCGTCGATCGTAGTTCTGCACTTACAGACTATAAATGTTTTAAACATTGTTTTTCTTACGAGCGTTACCTGGATTATTTACCTTATGTATCACGTTGTGTTTTTACCAAATTTAGAATAGCCGGTCATTCTCTCCGTGTGCAAACGGGTCGATATGGCAGGAATCAAATTCCAAGGAACGAGAGGTATTGTTTATATTGTGGATCGAGAGATATCGAAGATATTTATCATTTTATTTGTATATGTCCATGTTATAAGAACCTACGTAAACAATTTATTGATGCACACTATTGCAAGAGACCTTCTGTTTTCAAATTTAATAATCTATGAGTTCCGATAATAATACCATTATACATAATTTAGCCAAATTTATAAAATTGTCTTTAGTTATTAGAAATAATATAAATGTGTAATTGCCAAATTTTATTTATCACTCTCACTTATATTTATGTGTCACGTGATCATTACATATATATATGTTATTACTAGTTTTGTTAAGACGATGTATGTATGTACAAGTCTGCCAAAATAAACTTCTGTTCTGTTCTGTTCTTGTTTACATGTACATATACTGAAATAAATAATGTTTAACCTAAAAGTTAGAACGAGGAAGCTTGGCACAGCTTACGTCATTAAATCAGTGAACCATTACCAACATCAAAGTCAAGGAAAAGTTTTTATAAAAGCTACTTGATCCTTTGTATTATGTATAATCTTTTGTCGTGCAAATAAAAACAAATCTATGTTGCGTGTTTTACGTTTATTTATCATCGCTACTGGTTGCCCATATGAGCGAGATGAGATTAATCATTTTAGATTTTTGGAGAATAGTGCAATGATACAGACAGAACTCCATTCCAGAGTCTCTTCTGGTTCTCCTCGGTTTAAAGTACCATCTGAAAGACTTAATTTTATTAGGGTCAGATGGGGGATCGAACCTGCGATCCATGGATTACCTAAGGTGGTGGGATGGCTTAGTGGTTTCCGGAGCGCAGAACGACAAACCATGTTTTATTTGACTATAGATAACGCAAATTCAAATATTATTTCGATTTTAACACGATCAACATATCTAAACAGCGCAAACATAGTTATATGTATGCTATATGTAAAGCACACGTCATTCAAATCTCCTCCGTGGTGACGAGTTAGACTCATGTGTGTGTTTCCGTTTATTTATCGTCGCTACCGGTTACTCATATAAGCGACGCCTCATGAAGAGAATAGAATCTTAGATTTTAGGAGGATAGTGCAATGATACAGACAGAAATCCATTCCAGAGTCTCCTCTGGTTCTCCTCGGTTTAACGTACCATCTGAAAGACTTAATTTTATTAGGGTCAGATGGGGGATCGAACCTGCGATCCATGGATTACCTAAGGTGATGGGATGGCTTAGTGGTTAATTCCGGAGCGCAGAACGGCAAACCATGATTTATTCGACTATAGATAACGCAAATACAAATATTATTTCGATTTTAACACGATCAACATAACTAAAAAGCGCAAACATAGTATATGCTATATGTTTCGGTAAATAACGTCACAAACTTACCAAAATGCTAGTGACATGACGTGGGATTATGTCGTTCGCTAAACAATGCTGTATTGCAGATCTAATCGAATATATTCCTTCCTTGCACGTGCATACACAATGTCGAGCCATGTGGTGGTGGTCTTACGTGTATTTATCGTCGCTACCGGTTACCCACGTTCACTGTATATGTGCTAGTTTGATTGAATACCGCCACTTAAAGCGGAACATCTTCTATCTTTCGACTAGATTGATTACATAGCAGAACAGAACTTGATTCTACTTTGGACATGAACATTGCGTACATTGTCATCTATGCTACATAAACTAGAAGACATAGAAAACGTACACCTACATTCACCAATGCAACCCGGGTTCGATCCTCGGACCGGGAAGTATGTGAGATGGTACGGTGGTCGCCAGATAGGACATGTGGGGTTTCTTCGGGTATTCCGGTTTCCTCCCACACGAATGACCACATATACGCTTTCATCCGCGCTAACAAAAGTGATTAATATAAGTTGTTAGAACTTGCTTCGCAATCCTTGTAAAATAAATAAAGTTTAAACCTATATTATATGATTATTATTACATGAAAACGAAATACGAAGGATTCCATGAAAGATATATCACATCTTTATTACAAAGCACAAACTGAACAACTAAATATATTCCAAAATGTTTAAAACTATGTATTTATATAGTTATTGTTTTTCATGTAAATAGTTTAAAAACACACAGACGGATCTGTAGTCCAGTGGTAACACGCTGGACTGGTAATTCAGGGATTGCAGGTTAGACCCCCCGTCTGACCCTAATACAATTAACAGATGGGACATTAAACCGAGGTATATGAGCGACGCCTGCTGAAGAGATTAGTCATTTTAGATTTTTGGAGGATAGTGCAATGATACAGACAGAGACCCATTCCAGAGTCTCCTCTGGTTCTTTTACGTGCACGGTGTAAAGCACCGACATGAGACCTCGGTTTAACGTCCCGTCTGAAAGACTGTTAATTTTATTATGGTCAGACGGGGGATTGAACCTGCGATCCCTGGATTACCAGTCCAGTGTGTTACCACTGTACTACAGATCCGTCTAGCTGAGCCATGTTAGTAAACTAACAGTCTATCAGTCTGGATTTGAAACTAATTTACCTTTAACATATGCCTGTAACATTATCTTGTTCTCAATGCCTACTACGTATATCGAGTTATACATTCAACTTTAAGATACAATTAAACGAAATATGACAAAACAAACACGAAAGGATAAAAGCATACTACATTGTGTATCTTCTGAAAGGATTTATAAAAGTGACATCCCAACTGTAAACGATACGGGTTAGCCAAAATAAGGCAAACATCAATAGGTAAAGAAAACACATCAGCAATATGTGCACTTCCGTGTAAGCGATTTCTTCCTCATCGTGTTTGAACTTATTTTTGGAAACCCCCTCCCTCCACCAAACTTAGTTTTGTGTATGCTTGACTGCTTGTCTATGCATTCTGCAGGCAGTGTTATCAGTTTTTCTATATACCTGTCGTTACTTGCCAAATTCTAACCGAGGCCTGCATAGTACACATTTCAATTTTAACTCTTTCAGCGCCGAATAAATTCAGAGCATGTGCAAACAACATAGATCCAGATCAGCCGCGGCGTAGCGCCGCATCTGATCAGGATCTATGTTGTTTGCTATTCGGATAGGTGCTTCAACACCACTGTCTGAAGAGCAATCAGCATATAGCCTGATCAGACGGCATGTTCTGTTCTGTCCGATCGGGTTCTCTACTTTGTTTACAAAGTCGCTTTTATGCGACATTGGCGGTGAAAGAGTTAATCTTAATAAAATAATAAAGAATAAAATGCTGTAAAGTATTTTGAAATCGTACCGCAATTTAAACACTGTCATGACGTCATACCTTTGTACTTGCAGTTTAATAATGGGCCACACGTTCTATCAACATTAGTAATTAGCCCTCCCTCCTCCCTCCTCAGTGAAATAACAACAAAAAAGCTAAACTGAATTGGCTTAGTTATATTTCATGTATATAATAACAAGTTTAGTCTGAAAATACTAAAGTGAAATTAAACAAAAAAGCTAAACTGAATTGGCTTAGTTATATTTCATGTATGTAATAACACGTTTAGTCTGAAAATACTAAAGTGAAATTAAACAAAAAAAATGAATTGGCTTAGTTATATTTCATGTATATAATAACAAGTTTAGCCTAAAAATACTAAAGAATAGTTCATAGTAAATGAATATATACATAACACCTGGTGTAGGTGTGTCCCCCCCCCCCCCACGGCGGGGAATGTCTGCCTATACTGTATTCTATACTGTAATTCTTTATAACTTCTTAGTATTAATTGTTACGTAATGCATATACTTATATAGAATTTTATCTCATACACTCGACAATAAACATAACTTTAATGCGCGCTACATGACCTTAGATGTCGATGCGCCGTAAAACACCATTCATTCATTCATTCATTCCTTTCAAAACTGTAATACACACACTATTTATTAAAAAGACGCTGGATTTTCCTGGGTTAATTTTATGTATAATATTTCAATTTTCCTAAACGTTGTAAATTTTAACAAAATAACATAATTTGGTTTGTTTGTTGTGATCTTTCGCATTATTCTATTGAAAAATAGATTGATAGACAGATATATAGATACACATCTGCTTTAAATATTTAACTTGATTTATTGTAGAACTTAAAATTTAGGTTAAACTAGTAAAAGTATAGGGAGAAGCTATATAAGTTTTCTTTCGTTCTAATCCCTTTCAGTCTACTGCTGTTAATTTATATGTAAAATGTTCATTTCTTGATTACATGTACAAATACTGAAATAAATAACGTTTAAACTAAACACTTTCAGTCTACTGCTGTTAAATTATATGTAAAATGTTCATTTCTTGATTACATGTACAAATACTGAAATAAATAACGTTTAAACTAAACACGTTCAGTCTACTGCTGTTAAATTATATGTAGAATGTTCATTTCTTGATTACCTGTACAAATACTGAAATAAATAACGTTTAAACTAAACACGTTCAGTTTACTGTTGTTAAATTATATGTAAAATGTTCATTTCTTGATTACATGTACAAATACTGAAATAAATAATGTTTAAACTAAACACGTTCAGTCTATTGCCGGTAGATTATATGTAAAATGTTCATTTCTTGATTACATGTACAAATACTGAACTAAATAATGTTTAACCTAACAGTTAGAACGAGGAAGCTTGGCACAGCTTACGTCATTAAATCAGTGAACCATTACCAACGTCAGTCAAGGAAAAGTTTTATAAAAGCTAGTTTTAGCTTCCTACACTGTAAAACCAAGTGTTTAGATTCTAAACACATAACTAAACACCCCAGTGTAACACTTTGTAAACGTGTAATAGTGTTTAGTTAAAACGTGTTTAGTTAGCTTAAACGACATGTTTAGTTTGTAAACAATGTGTTTAGTTAATAAACACATTCAAGTGTTTAGTTAATAAACACATTCAAGTGTTTAGTTAATAAACACATTCAAGTGTGTTAATAAACACATTCAAGTGTAACACTTTGTAAACACCTAAACGTGTTTAGTTCATATAAAACTAAACATAGTGTTTAGAAAATAAACACTTATAAGTTAAACACTTCCAATAAACACATAGATACGTTTAGTTAGCAATATAAAAATGCTGTTTATTACAATAAAGGCATTGTACATGTCTTTTATGGAGCACAAACAACACAATTTGTTCCATTCTGGAAGTAACATGTTGATATCAACTGCGGTGGAATAGCAAGTCGCGAGAGATCACGCGATATTTCCAATTCTAACATGACTTGTATTTTGTTCTAATGAACAAAGAACAGATCTACCGTTGTAAAATCTGCAATATACCAAGTTTTTAATTGTTTACGAAGTGACAGGGGGCGTGGCTAAATTTTAAAAATATTTATTAATATTGTTCACGATTATACATTATTCTGCCAACGTGAACTATTAATACATGCATTTATTATTATTTGAATAAAAATATTAATAAATTCTGGCTAATATTGAAAATTAGCATTAGATTTTTAGAAAATCTTTATTTCAGGGAGGAAATTTGTAAAGCCATCAGCCAAATCACGGAAGAGATAAATTAGGCAAAACGCCGACAAAGTAACACACACATTTCGTCGTTCGTAGCATTATATTGGGTCATGTTTGAATGGAAATAATATTTGTCTTGCCGTGGTATATCGGCGAATATCTACGTCCTGCGTGGTTAATTCCTACGCATCAGAACTCCCAACCGTGGTTTACTCGCCCCGATATACCACGGCAAGACAAATATTATTTCCTAAATATATCATTAAACTTGATTAGCGATGGCTTTCTGCAAGTCTGTAGAAAACTTCCTAAATTTAGCACTTTTTTGTCCTGTGTAGGGGGTCAGATCCAGCAGGTGGGTTTGGAGCAACCCTAGAAGTTGCGAGTACATCCGCGGGTACTCTAAGTCAAACACGTAATACACTGCCACAAGCATTAAAATTGCAGTGTTCCCACTTATTGAGCAGCAGTATATATATACGCCATCACCAACAATATATTGTCCTTTAACCTGTCCGTTAGTTTTCATAATAAATATTTTCGGGGGCGCTAGTTTCTTTGAATGGAGTGCATTAGATACCTCGTCATCAGGAACATCCTGAAACAATCAAATACAGTGTATGATTCATAGTGTTGACAATTAGTTATTGCAACATGAGTCATGACTAAAACCATGAAACAAATGCTAATCATTCAATTAAGCTAGAAATGTATTATATACATGAAGATATATTCTATTTCAGACATTAACAAATCACTTCTTCACAGCAAGGGCGTGAAATAAACACTTTTCTATTCATGTATACTCTTGTCACTAGTGATGTATTTTTAACATTAGAGATCAGGTGTCATCCTCTTAATTTTGATACTATGCTGTATGAAAGTGTGGGACACCAATTTGAGTTTGTATGGCCAACCCTCACAGTGCCAGCACTGATAATACAGTGGATTGACCTGAATATCACCAGTCTATATCAACTGGGCTCAGTCGGACACAGTTGGGTACTACATGATAATCCTCCTGGCTGAAACATCCTCAGTTTATACAAATTTATTTTAGCTTGATTGCAAAACAAGTTCTTAAACTTATATTAATCACTCTCGAGACCTCATTCCTGATGGAATCCATCGCCACGAGGGAGAGAGAAGAGGAAACATGGAATTTAAATGCCTTGCCTAAGGACACAACTTTAAATGCCTTGCCTAAGGACACCATCGTAACGGCTCCAGCGTGGCTCGAACTCCGGACCGTTCGCACCTGAAGCAAATGCGCATCCACTGAGCTCGCATCCACTGCGCTACCACGACTTCCAGTCTGAGGCATATAGTCCAGACATCACGGGCGTAAGTTTAATATGCATGTACCTCTTTCATTTCTACCACAGACTGAGATTTCTTTCCCTTTCCCCGGTCGAACCGAGACTGATCGTCCATATATACAACCGCTTCCATAAGTCTGTCTTTAGGATTCTGAAAATATAGATTATATGAAAATATCTGTAGTACACGTTATAGGCATTAGGACATTCATAATTATTTGCTTCAGGTGAATGGTGTTGCCAGTAACAGATATTAAACATGTTGATTGTGTCAGTTCTAAGTGAACACATGACATGGATATTGTTGTTTGTGTCAGTTCTAACCGAACACATGACATGGATATTGTTGTTTGTGTCAGTTCTAACCGAACACATGGCATGGATATTGTTGTTTGTATCATCACTAACCGAACACATGGCATGGATATTGTTGTTTGTGTCAGTTCTAACTGAACACATGACATGGATATTGTTGTTTGTGTCAGTTCTAACTGAACACATGACATGGATATTGTTGTTTGTGTCAGTTCTATAATTTGATTTTTTTCTAGCAGACCGAGCCCTCGCATATTATAATTGTTTCTTACCTCCGGAGGCTCGTAACTGGCCGTCTTTTCCACAGCTTCACATAGCTTTGGAAGAGTAGAGAGCAAGTTGTCGTAGTGTTTCCCACCAATCAGAGTCTTGAAGTCGGCCATCACCTGCAGATAAAATAGGAAACCATTTACTAAGGGGTAAAAGACAAGATGCATACTTACTCATATTTGTTTTGTGAATACATAATCCATGGACTCAATTTGCAAAATAATACATATACATAAATTGTCCTCGACAGTGCATAGTGTGATCATGCCCTCAATTGAACAAGAGGAATAGCATATTGTACGCCACTGTACTGTCAATATGATTGATTGTAGCAGGGATGAATAAACTTATCAGAATTTTCAAAACATGACATTTTTTGCCCCTAGTCGCTGAAGTATGACAGATAAAGCAATGCGCATGTCAAGTTTCGTTCAGACAGACAAGGTAAATATTTACAGATGTATGTACTTACATACAGACAGACAGACGGACGGACGTGGTTTCGCCTATATTTGGTTGTACAGAGAATATCAATCAGTGCACGAAAAAATGATGTTTCATGAAAAGAAAAATGAATAAGATTTTTGTTATTTATGCTGACGTGTACAGCTGTCATTGTGCATATTATTTGACAAGAGTAACTTTGGTTTTAAACAGATTCATGTACTTACATATGAACCCTCCTGGTAACAGGGTATCTGCTCAAGGATTGAAGCAATATGGCCATCGGGCTGGGCCTTGATGAATTCCTGATTATTGCAGAAAGTTTCTCTCAGGAGGGTTTTAACGTGCACCGCTGACCGCTGGGGTTTCGCCCACTCGGCACAAAGCTGGGTCATGTGACTGTCGTAATCTTCTGCCGACAGTCGCCGGCCCTCCAGGTCAAAAGACGCCTCCCGGATGACTACCCGCTTCTTAGCTGGGGGAGGTGTGCTATCTCCAGTGGCAGCAGGTTGACTTCTTTTCTTTGCTTTCCACCGCATGTGGCGTATCCTTTGTGATAAGTTGTTTGTGAATAGGCTCTGGAAATGAACAATGCAACTAATTAGGCCACCCTTAAAATATATTTTGTTTCCCCATTACCTACATACATCTATGCTGGTACTCGCCACTCCGGATGTTAATGTGTTTAGTAGGCAATATAATAATTGCTTGACATGTGAGGTTTATAACAACACTTTTTAACACACTGAACAATTTGTGCAATACATTGCCACCTTATGTATACCCCCCCCCTCTTGGTCCTGGTGTCATGGGGGATTTGAAATCTGAAAGGGCGCTTTCATTAATCCCCCCTCACTACAGCTAAATTATTTTTTATTTGCACCACTCAGTAATCTAATACATCCATTCGGTATGGCCAATGTTACAAAGAATGCATCCATAACGCATACTATACATACCCACTCGTCGTTGCCCTCATGCTTTATGCATGGATACTCGACAACCATCCGTCTTCCAATACAGTTATACTCCTGTCTGCTGGATATGTCAGGAAAATGCTCCAGTAAGTATGCTGCCGCCTCCAGCACCATCACGCTCCATACGTTACGTGCCGTCCCCTCACTCAAGCACTTGCCCACACGGGAGGAAAACTGCGGGAGGGGTGTGGCCATGTTCACTCGGCGACCTATATGTATAAATAACATCTCAAGTTAATAATAATTCTGTTATCAGTATTACACACTGATCCTCAAATGCTGTATTTATATATCAAATCAAAATAGTTACTACTCGTACATGTTAATATATTTACTGTACATTTACAGCTTGTAAATTCTGCAAAGTCAGATACAGTCTCACATGTCTGTAGTCAGATCACAAAAGCGCTTATGCTGGTTGCAGTACTTGCTATTTATATGATTGCAATTAAAATATGTCCAAAGTGAGTATCATGATGCATAATAATAATCTGCTTGCTTTTGCTTTATAATTTATCCGATAATTCATTTAAAGCTACATCGTATAAAAAAATAATGTAGCAATGCTACTACACATACTTCCATTATAATTGGAATAACTCTTTTCTGTTTGTAAACAGTGGGTTTATAGCAATATAACAAACTGCCCTGAGAGAGTGGAGAGTAGGATCAGGTGTCCATGTGACAGTGTGATATCCTGCTCATAACAAAGAAACCATGCAAGATTTACCTGCAGCTGGTGATGACGGACGGCTACATATAGAATCTGGTGTTCCTGTCGCGTCAGCATCTATGCAGATGGGTCGCTTTGGTGTGACCGGTTGACAAGGTTCAGGACTAGGCTCATTGTTTGCTGTAGCTGGCATTTCTGATACTGGACCAACGCAGGTGCGTTCTGTCCAATGTTCTCCATCTTGTAGTAGAAGAAGTATTTCTCCACGCACAGCCTCCAGAATGTCATCATCATCGATCTCAGTACCATCTGATTCCAAAACAGCAGTTATTGGTCCAGTTAAAGCTAGCTTCACAGAACCTTGATAAATAAAAATATACATAATATTATATGTTAGTCAATCTATGGAGTTTTACACATTACAAATTAAGATATCCTAGATAGTTAGATAATCATACACTCATGTGTGCTAGTCAGAATTTGAAAACGCAGTATCATTATTATTTTTCATACTCGACCGAAAATCAGAACATGGGTGAATTCTCCCTTTGACAAAGTCATGGGTGAATTCCCCATTTGACAAAATATTCAACACTAGACTTGAAATACATATGTATATTTACCTAATCGCGTTAAATCTTCGATGGTCTTCACATTTTTTTGGTCCCCCTCGATGCACTCCAGATCTTGAAGAAAGTCATGCTACTGGAATTGATTACTGTACATTTAATGCTCTACAACTATATTGCCACACATGTGATTATGTTAAATGCAAGTACATACATGGTGTATCTATATATATTATTATCAACACATGCTAAATATAAAATGACTGTATTGCCACAAGCAATCTGCAAGAAATGTATTTCTGACAGCCTTGTACTCTAGCCAATAGCCCTGGTCACTGGTACATGTATCTGATTGAGCTTGCTCAATTGTCGAGTCTTCGCCTGGTCGAGTCCTTACACAGCTTTACTCGTCCGGAGTGAACTCAACTCACTTGAGAGCGGAATGTTGCACCCCTGAGCGAGCCCTGTCTGCCACGAACCACAGCGGCATGGAGTACAGCGGGAGTCAATAGTAGTACTGTATCCGAAGTCTTATCCATGCTGCTATGCTGCCCACTCCGGGAGAGGCAAGGTCTAGTGTGCCAGCATCGCACTCCTCTGTGGAGATTTCACGATGGCCAGAAGTGTATATTGGGGTGTCGCGGTATATTGCAATATTAAGATCCGAGATAAAATTTAATACCGGTATTGCGCGGTATTTATCTACTGTGTTGAGTTCTTAAAGATGTCCAAATAAATTTCGCAGTTATATTTCTTTTCATTTTATTTGGTCGATGTTAAAAGCCGGGTCATGAGGGATGGCATCGGTTTTTCATATCTTCAGAGATATGATTATTTTCAAGTTGAATTAAATTGATCCATTGTTTACCCATAGTTTGTTGTGACTATTTGAACTTACATGCAAGGTGTGTGTTTGTCTGTTACATACATGTATATCTGATTGGAGCTATGTGAACTTACATGATGATGCAAGGTGTGTGTTTGTCTGTTACATACATGTATATCTGATTGGAGCTATGTGAACTTACATGATGCAAGGTGTGTGTTTGTCTGTTACATACATGTATATCTGATTGGAGCTATGTGAACTTATGATGATGCAAGGTGTGTGTTTGTCTGTTACATACATGTATATCTGATTGGAGCTATGTGAACTTACATGATGCAAGGTGTGTGTTTGTCTGTTACATACATGTATATCTGATTGGAGCTATGTGAACTTACATATGATGATGCAAGGTGTGTGTTTGTCTGTTACATACATGTATATCTGATTGGAGCTATGTGAACTTACATGATGCAAGGTGTGTGTTTGTCTGTTACATACATGTATATCTGATTGGAGCTATGTGAACTTACATGATGCAAGGTGTGTGTTTGTCTGTTACATACATGTATATCTGATTGGAGCTATGTGAACTTACATGATGCAAGGTGTGGTTTGTCTGTTACATACATGTATATCTGATTGGAGCTATGTGAACTTACATGATGCAAGGTGTGTGTTTGTCTGTTACATACATGTATATCTGATTGGAGCTATGTGAACTTACATATGATGATGCAAGGTGTGTGTTTGTCTGTTACATACATGTATATCTGATTGGAGCTATGTGAACTTACATATGATGATGCAAGGTGTGTGTTTGTCTGTTACATACATGTATATCTGATTGGAGCTATGTGAACTTACATGATGCAAGGTGTGTGTTTGTCTGTTACATACATGTATATCTGATTGGAGCTATGTGAACTTACATATGATGATGCAAGGTGTGTGTTTGTCTGTTACATACATGTATATCTGATTGGAGCTATGTGAACTTATGATGATGCAAGGTGTGTGTTTGTCTGTTACATACATGTATATCTGATTGGAGCTATGTGAACTTATGATGATGCAAGGTGTGTGTTTGTCTGTTACATACATGTATATCTGATTGGAGCTATGTGAACTTACATAATGATGCAAGGTGTGTGTTTGTCTGTTACATACATGTATATCTGATTGGAGCTATGTGAACTTATGATGATGCAAGGTGTGTGTTTGTCTGTTACATACATGTATATCTGATTGGAGCTATGTGAACTTACATGATGCAAGGTGTGTGTTTGTCTGTTACATACATGTATATCTGATTGGAGCTATGTGAACTTACATATGATGATGCAAGGTGTGTGTTTGTCTGTTACATACATGTATATCTGATTGGAGCTATGTGAACTTACATATGATGATGCAAGGTGTGTGTTTGTCTGTTACATACATGTATATCTGATTGGAGCTATGTGAACTTACATATGATGATGCAAGGTGTGTGTTTGTCTGTTACATACATGTATATCTGATTTGAGCTATGTGAACTTACATATGATGATGCAAGGTGTGTGTTTGTCTGTTACATACATGTATATCTGATTGGAGCTATGTGAACTTACATGATGCAAGGTGTGTGTTTGTCTGTTACATACATGTATATCTGATTGGAGCTATGTGAACTTACATATGATGATGCAAGGTGTGTGTTTGTCTGTTACATACATGTATATCTGATTGGAGCTATGTGAACTTACATATGATGATGCAAGGTGTGTGTTTGTCTGTTACATACATGTATATCTGATTGGAGCTATGTGAACTTACATATGATGATGCAAGGTGTGTGTTTGTCTGTTACATACATGTATATCTGATTGGAGCTATGTGAACTTACATATGATGATGCAAGGTGTGTGTTTGTCTGTTACATACATGTATATCTGATTGGAGCTATGTGAACTTACATATGATGATGCAAGGTGTGTGTTTGTCTGTTACATACATGTATATCTGATTGGAGCTATGTGAACTTACATATGATGATGCAAGGTGTGTGTTTGTCTGTTACATACATGTATATCTGATTGGAGCTATGTGAACTTACATATGATGATGCAAGGTGTGTGTTTGTCTGTTACATACATGTATATCTGATTGGAGCTATGTGAACTTACATATGATGATGCAAGGTGTGTGTTTGTCTGTTACATACATGTATATCTGATTGGAGCTATGTGAACTTACATATGATGATGCAAGGTGTGTGTTTGTCTGTTACATACATGTATATCTGATTGGAGCTATGTGAACTTACATGATGCAAGGTGTGTGTTTGTCTGTTACATACATGTATATCTGATTGGAGCTATGTGAACTTACATATGATGATGCAAGGTGTGTGTTTGTCTGTTACATACATGTATATCTGATTGGAGCTATGTGAACTTACATATGATGATGCAAGGTGTGTGTTTGTCTGTTACATACATGTATATCTGATTGGAGCTATGTGAACTTACATATGATGATGCAAGGTGTGTGTTTGTCTGTTACATACATGTATATCTGATTTGAGCTATGTGAACTTACATATGATGATGCAAGGTGTGTGTTTGTCTGTTACATACATGTATATCTGATTGGAGCTATGTGAACTTACATATGATGATGCAAGGTGTGTGTTGTCTGTTACATACATGTATATCTGATTGGAGCTATGTGAACTTACATATGATGATGCAAGGTGTGTGTTTGTCTGTTACATACATGTATATCTGATTGGAGCTATGTGAACTTACATATGATGATGCAAGGTGTGTGTTTGTCTGTTACATACATGTATATCTGATTGGAGCTATGTGAACTTACATATGATGATGCAAGGTGTGTGTTTGTCTGTTACATACATGTATATCTGATTGGAGCTATGTGAACTTACATATGATGATGCAAGGTGTGTGTTTGTCTGTACATACATGTATATCTGATTGGAGATTTTGAAATAGAAACTTGACATTATGAAACATGTTCTAGTCGATTATTTATTATTATTTATATATTGTTATTTTATTCAGTGTGTTGTTGTTTTTCTAGTTAATAAATACTGTTGAATGAGATAGTGTCTTAAAATGTGTGTAAAATAATCCATATCATCTTATTAAATACTCTTAATAGAAAACATATAATCATAATGCAAGACAAATGCATGGGGAAATGATATAATGAAATATTTCGTGATCAAATTAAAATCGTAATTATTTTATAACATATCTCAATATATCGCGATATGGGTTGCTGATATCGTGGCACCCCTAGTCTGCACTATACATGTCTGAACTACAATGTAACTGTTTTTTACAAGTATTCTGCTCTGTGTGAATACTGATTGATCACATGCCACTTTCCTTGATACATGTACAGCATCAGAGGCCATTTTGAAAACAACGTGTTTTGCGTCTTTATCAAGAACTGTCCCGATGTCTCCAGTTCAAAAGCCAAAACGTGACTATTAAAATCGACAATGGACATCAATTCCATTATCAAATATTTGACATCATCTTTGATCACAATGGCATGAAGCTGTCCAAAACTTGGTACATCCCCAACATAGTCTACCACTAAGCAACATCCAGTCTTGTAACTGTGTCCATGTATGGTAATTTGTTTTGCCCTATATACGGTTGCCACGTCATCTGCTCTCAAATTTGCTGCAGCTTGAAATTCCATAACTAAGTTGGGAAAATCATCATCAAACACAATTTCTGTCCCCTCTGATACAATGTCTCCTGAATATAAAAAGTTATCAGAAGGCTGTCCAGCAAAATTTGTTTGCTTATGGCACATGTATTTTTGATGTTTAAAGCTCAGTGTTTTTGGAAGGTTTTTGAAACACTTGAAGTTTTTTGTCTTAAAGTATCCATGCTTTCCTTCAAAGCGCATACACCAATGATTGCGCAGTGGCCCATACTTGATCATCTGTGATGGGAGATGAACAAGGTAGTGCATCTTTGGAATCACATATACCTTGGGATACAATCTAGCAAACCCGTGATTGTGGTCATTGATCAGCTTTGCCAGTTGGCCAGAAGTTGTTCGATCGCAACAAGGACTAGTCGCAAGAATTGTAATCTGGATGAGCCGAACAAAGTTTTCCCATCTAGAGTCTATTTCGGGAACTTTTGCTCCAACAATAAATGGTAAAGTCATACAGAGCGTGAGCATAGCAGCTGATGTCTGCTTGATTTTCCCATCTCCGCTGATATGCTGAGCGTCTATTTTTTCTGGTTTTGATCCAGACTCCAGATAGCCATACACGAATGACAACAATCTTGCATTTAACCACCTCAGAGTAAAGTATTTTTCTATGTGCACAAAATGGTAGAGCATAACTCGAAGCTCATATGGCACAACACCTTCAAGTAGAAGGTGCATGGGGTCTTGTACCATGCCAGAACAAATCGAAAACCCTGGTATGTCAATCAGAACACTTGCAGAGTTGATACCCCACAGTTTGCTCCAGTATTGGCGAGATTCCCTGGTTAAGTGACTGAGGGTGTCACATCGTTCTCGGTGTTCATCATCACTTCTCATCTTAAAGTCACTCTCATAAAATTTCAATTTCATCTCCTTTCCTGATGCAATACAGTTTCGACATGCCTTAAGAGCAAAAGCAACACCTTCCTTAAAGCCACCCAACCAATTTGCTGCTAGTGTATCACATGCAGACATGACAAGTGTGCCCTTAATATTGTGAACATTGTCGTTGATCTCCATGGCCACACCATCTATAGATAGTGCTTTCACAGTGTTCACAAAGTCTTTCAACAAACCTGAGTGCAGATTTCTCACATCACGAGTTTTTGCAACAGCGATCAGCTGAATACATGTTAAGCGTGATCTGTATTCCGGTGGTATATTACCCAAGGTGAAGTAGAATAGAGATAACTTGTGTTTTTTCGTGTGTGCCCCAATGGGATTGACAATTTCAATATCATCTGTATTCATGATGATCTGAAGAGCATTTTCATCATGCATAAACAATTCATGATCTGCAAGATATGAACCATCACAAACATCATGCATCAATGCACCACGAGATTTGTGGCTTGTTTGAATAAAGTGTCAGACTTCTGGTAGTGACAGAAACCGTTGTAGATTTTCCTTAAATGGCACAATGTATCCTAGTTTGGGTTTGGAAACGAGTTTCCCTCCCATTGTAGCAAACCTCGTACCCAACATTACTGCTTCGGGTTTTAGAAGATGGTACTTTTCACTGTAAAACTTGTCTCTCCTCTGTGTTGTGCTTAGCAATTCCACAAATGAGTCTGTATCAATGTTAGCCAGAAGATCTCTTGGAAGATGTTGATCCTCCAGCGCAGTTTGTACTCTATGTCTATATAAGTCTAAATGTTGCTTGAGTAACACCGATGTTGTGAGCAAAACATCATCAACTGCTCTTTGTGTCATATTATGATCAGCTTCTAAGGCAAGACAATACTTCCCCATGTATAATTGTTGCTGCTCATCCGTAGTCAACTGATGATACAGTGGATCTACATGCTCACCAACTTCATCATCATCAACATTCATATCACCATCAGCACCGTTTATGACAGCCTCAATTTCATGATCGAACACTCTATGCTTTCTACTAATGTGTGTTTTAAAAGCGCCCCATGTTTTTGTTGTATATGGGCAATTTGAATAGCCACAGTACACAATAAAATTTGGGTCGTGTCTATGAGATCGCACAACATGTGTAACAAAGCCGTCATAGTTATCTGAACTGAAACAACACATTGCACATCCAAACATTGTTCCAGGCTGCATCACGGCGTGAAGAGTTTTCGGCGAGAACGTGTTTTCACCTTTTCGGCGAGAACGTGTTTTCACCTAACTGCTGGGGAATTTTGCGTGTAAATGATACATTAACACTGTTATTAAATTTAGTTTTCGTTATTTATATTGTTTTGCAAAAAATAACTGTTGTTTACATACGTTTGTTCACGCTGTAGGCAATTTCCAGTTAGGTGAAAACTGGTCATTCCGGATTACTGGGAGCAAGGTGACTCCGTTGTATACTTTTCTCAAAAATTAACAATCGATGTTTATGAATGAGTCAAAATGTTGTCTATTCGGTCACTTGAACTAGTTTACAGTGTATGACCATTAAACATCTATAAAGAATCCGATATGTACTATATCGCCGGAAACCAGTAACGCCGGGATACCCCACCCACACTTTTAGACTGTAGCAGAGCCAGCTCAAATCAGAATTTATACCAATTCAGACCTAATACATCACAACATTAATGCATTACTAGTAATATCAATACACCATGTATATATATACTTCACATATACACACTTAATGGCAATACCTGTTTAACGAGCGGAAATGTCTGCAAATGATGCTGGCTTCGATATCACGTAATGGCTGCTTCCAACCGACTCGACGCATGCGCTCTAACAGCATAGTAAAAAAACGCGCGAAATATTTAAACGTTGTGTTTAGATCTGCACCTGAGGAAAGTAAACATTACGTTTACCCTTAGTGACCGTAACGTTTAGCAAAACTCAAAACACACCAAAACACATTTGCTCGCAAATATATCTGAAATTTGAAAATACATGTACTCTATAAAGCAATGCCAGATGCAAGTTGTAACAAGGCTATGTACAAAAACGATTCTATAAAGAAACATATATAACAATAATAAATTCTAACAGATTGTAAATATAACTAGATTTCTTAAAACTGTATCAACTTTATATCTATGAACATTCATATTATTTGGAATAACAGTGATGCATTTACAGTCTCGCTTACATACATATTAATGCTTAAACTCAATAATTTTATGGCATATATAAACATTATGTTTATGCTATAAACACATCATCAACTATGTTATAAACATAACGTTTATGGTTTATAAACGGATATGCATGGTACGTGTTTAGAAATTAAACGTATAAACATATAACTAAACGCATGAAACGTTTCTACCTAAACACCTGGATTTACAGTGTTGCTGGTGATCAGTGTTACACGATTCTATTATGTAAACTGCATAGTTAGATACTGCAGGTGATCAGTGTTACACGACTCTATTATGTAACCCTGTATAGCTAGATACTGCTGGTGATCGGTGTTACACGACTCTATTATATAAACCTGTATAGTTAGATACTGCTGGTGATCCATGTTACACGACTCTATTATGTAAACCTGTATAGTTAGATACTGTCAGCGATCAGTGCTACACGGCTCTATTATGTAAACCTGTATATTTAGATACTGCTGGTGATCCGTGTTACATTGCTCTATTATGTAAACATGTATAGTTAGATACTGTCAGCGATCAGTGCTACACTGCTCTATTATGTAAACCTGTATAGTTAGATACAGATACATAAGATTCGCAGTTTTTGATTTTAATGACTGGTGATCCGTGTTAGACGACGTCTATTATGTTAAACCTGTGATAGTTAGTTCGATGCGGTGTTCCGTGTTACACTACATGGTAAACTGATAGCTAGACTACTGCTGGTGATCCGGTGTTACACGGACGTCATTATGTAAACACCGTATAGTTAGATATGCTGGTGATGCCGTGGTATAACAGACTATATAGTAAACCTTGTACTGTTAATACTGGCTGGTGATCCGGGTACACGACGCTAGTATGAACCCTGGTAAAGTAGCATACTGCTGGTGATCCGTGTTAAACGACTCAATTATGTAAACTGTATAGTTAGATACTGCTGGTGATCGGTGTTACACGACTCTATTTTGTAAAAGCATAGTTATATACGGCGAGTGTTCGGTGTTACACGTCTCTATTATGTAAACCTGTATAGATATATACGGTGAGTGATCGGCGCTACACGACTCTATTATGTAAATATGTATAATTAGATACGACGTGTGATGACCGATACGACTCTATTTTGTAAACCTGTATAGTTATATACTGCTGGTGATCGGTGTTACACGATTATATTATGTAAACCTATACAGATATATACGGCGAGTGATCGGTGTTACACGACTCTATTATGTAAATATGTATAACTAGATACGTGTGATGAGCGATACACGACTCTATTTTGTAAAAGTATACTTAGTTAGGGCTAGTGGTCGGTGCTACAAGACTCGCTGTTCTTATACCAGTATGTAAACATTGTATACCTATATACTGCAAGTGGTCGGTGCTACACGACTCATCATTCTTATAATACTATATAAACATTGTATATCTAGATACTGCGAGTGATCGGTGCTACTCGACTCACTATTCGTATGCCGGAAAATGGAACACATCTCAATCCGGAAAATCGTGCCAGATTTGGACCTCTCAATATCCCAATAAGCACGAGATATTTCTGGATTCTCAGTTCCCGGATGGCACCGTCAATGATGCATTTAACTACTGCAGAGATCCTAATGATGAGGGATTCCTATGGTGTTTTACAACCGACCCTGGCACAAGATCAGAAGCATGCTTCTTTGAGTGTAAGTATTGGTTCATACAACTTTATGTTAGCCAGGTTGAGAAACAAGTTTTTACCTCAATAGCATAATCGTTGTTGAGAAATCAGTGACGTAACGGAGAGATAAGAGACAACGTGAATTTATGAGGGATAGAGAAGAGGCAACGTGGATTGATGTGACGGAGAGATAAGAGACAACGTGGATTTATGAGGAATAGAGAAGAGGCAACGTGGATTGATGTGACGGAGAGATAAGAGACAACGTGGATTTATGAGGGATAGAGAAGAGGCAACGTGGATTGATGTGACGGAGAGATAAGAGACAACGTGGATTTATGAGGGATAGAGAAGAGGTAGCGTGGATTGATGTGAAGGAGAGATAAGAGACAACGTGAATTTATGAGGGAGAGATAAGAGGCAATGTGGATTTATTCGGAAGAACAAATACACAACGTGGATTTATGAGGGAGAGAGAAGAAGCAATGTTGATGTATGAGGTAGAGGAAAGTGGCAACGTTGATGTATGAGGGAGAGAGAGAGAGAGAGAGGAGGCAGCATATAATTACGTGTACTACCTTACGGACACCACCACTGTTTTTCTGGGGCACTCGAATTCACAACATTTCGTTTACATTACAAGGCGGATACAGGATCCATTAACCACGGCAAATACTGACATACAACCGGTAACAACTATGTAAATACATGTATCTTATCGCTCATTAAGCGGCCATATCAGCATTAATCCCTCATGAGCTTCGAACAACCTTCGACATCTCGTTCCCGAGGTGGACGCATTAACCACTACGCCACGTAGATTGTAGTGATAATCTGAATGTAAAATGTGTGTATACTCTTCAATATTGGAAGACAAATAAGTATTCTAAATGCATGTTATCTTTTTGTCTCCAGACAAATTCCAGGTTGCTGACGATGTACCAGCGGTGAATGAATTATCTAAGGTATTTCACTGTGCGAATGGCGATACAGTGCCAAGGAGATATCGATGTAACGGCATACCAAACTGCGCTGACGCTTCAGACGAGACGCATTGTGTACGAGAAGGTAACACGAGTATTAGTGCCATTCTGTTCTGGATAATATCTGTATTAATTTCTGTATTATATTGATATAACATGTCAACAGTAACCTTGATATTACAGTTCCGGTCAAATATTTACACATTTGAAACTTCTATGAAAACAACATAAATGAGCAAAATTCTAAATTTAGGAACATTTATTTCTTTGGCTACAAATAAAATAACCTATTTGAATTACATGAAGTTAATTTGATGGATATCTCCTGCTAATATGCTAATAGTTTATACAAATTGATTTAATTTATTTTGGCTCGATTGCGAAACAAGTTATTACAACTTATATTAATCACTCTCGAGACCTCATTCCTGATGGAATCCATCGCCACGAGGGAGAGAGAAGAGGCAACGTGGATATTTAAACGCCTTGCTTAAGGGCACAATCGTAACGGCTCCAGCGGGGCTAATATGATATTTTATTTCTGAATTCCAATAGGCTCAACAGCCCATGAGGACATATACATGCATACTTTATGGCAAACAGTGATAATAGCATAAATTATATAAATACTTGTACAATGTACATATATATCAAACATAAAGAAATATAGAGTTGTTCAAATTTGGAGACGGTTATACGTATTCATGATCATATTTTACATATTGTATGCATACATTTACAGTAATTACTCACATTTTAAATATTGCTATATTGCTATATTGTAGCATTTACTATAATAGTATAATGTTCCAGGTTATTTATATTGCTTAGCTGTTCATTCGCTATTTAAATTTTCACTATAACTAATAATAAATATACTTTTTTAAATGAAACCAATATGACGTTGACCTTAAATGAAACGAAACAGAAAGACCAACAAATGGTTTCCTAATGTGTAAGTTAGCCATTTAGCATCCACGCTCCCTAAAGTTTAAGATTCGGATGGTGTGCTAACTATTTAACACGTTAAGTAATACAACTTACATTTCTAGGGCGTTAGCTGAAAGTACCTGGAATATTACATGCCATTATTTGCTGCATACAGATTTTCATTTCGTTTTGCAAAAGCATTATGTATATACACACCTAATTTCCTAATTGTAGTCTGGCTTTCATTATTAATCAATTCTATAAACGTATACATATTTGGACGCCTCCAAAATTTCGCTGGAATATACTGACACCTTAAATCATTGT
Organism: Archivesica marissinica; assembly: GCA_014843695.1. Classification (NCBI taxonomy): domain Eukaryota; kingdom Metazoa; phylum Mollusca; class Bivalvia; order Venerida; family Vesicomyidae; genus Archivesica; species Archivesica marissinica. The sequence goes on along the minus strand of CM026388.1, from coordinate 8,668,091 downwards.
ACAATGAGCATTCCATAACAAAGTGAAATTCATCCTCTATTTCATTACATATATAACAAACTCTTTCGTTTCTATGTATACTTCTAGGTCTAGCCCATCTACCTGCCTCAATATGTAGTCTATGCGACGATACTCTTAATTTAGTAATTGACTGACAAAACTTATTGATTGTAAAGTATTCTAAATATGGTTGAAATTTAAAGGAAGCAATAGTTCTATAAAATAGTGCCCTACTAGAATTGTCTAGCCTGTCATGCCAATTTTGAACAAATTGATCGGTAATTCTTTATCGAACAAGATATAAAAACAAGTCAATGTTTCCAACACTTTGCTGCAACCATGCATCGTTGAAACCAAGTGAGTTTAACAAGTCCTTTACCAAAGAACACCAATTCACCTTATTAGGGACACTCACTAAATCTCCTTTTAACATGTTATATACTAGCGATACATATTTATTTTCATTTAAATGTAAATATTTTATCCAGTATTTTATAACATTGCAAAATTGTTGACATTTATAAGTAACTCTTCCTAATTCTCCATACACAAAATCATTCTGTGTCGTTTTCTTAACTCCTAATAGCTTTTTGCAAAACTTAAAATGTACTCTTTCAATAGATAAATCCTTTGCAAAAGCACAAACTTCACTACAATAATTCATAATAGGTGCTACTACTTTGTCAAATAGATCTAATCGATGCTTAGGTGTTATATATGTAAATTTATATAAATATTTGTTTAACTTAAAAATTGCTTTTTGGGCTTGCCCAGCAAGTGTATTTTGTGCAGTACTTAATGACCCACCACTCGAGAAAACAATACCCATATATGTAAACTTATAAATTTCAATCTCTTGTCCCTCATAATAAAATATTACATTTCTAGGTATAGTACCACCTTTTTTAAATATCATCACTTTTGTTTGTGATACATTTACTCTCATTTTCCATGTTGTACAATAATCAGACAATAAATGCATATGTTGTTGCAATTCTACTGCTGAGTGTGCAAAGATAACTATATCATCGGCATACAGTAATAAAAATACCTTAAACATGTGAACTTCCATACCCTGAGCACCACTATGGATAAAAACATCTTCAAGATCATTTATACACATTGAGAATAAAAAGGGAGACAAGCACTCGCCTTGTCTGACTCCGATCATATCATATTTCATCACTAAGTGTATTCATATAATTAACTCGTGATTTAATTGAACTATACATGGATTTCATAATATTAATAATTTTCCCACGAAGTCCTAATTTTATTAACTTATACCATAGAGTTTCTCTAACTACAAAATCAAAGGCTTTCGAAAAGTCTACAAACAACGCATATAGTTGTTTCCCTTTGTTCAGCATGTGGTTTATAAGTCCATTTAATACAAATATATTGTCTACTGTACTCATATGCGATCGGAAACCAGTTTGTGCTTCAACATACACATTGTAATGTTCAGCCCAATTTCTAAGTCTATTATTTAATATACGTGAAAACAACTAAGTAAGGTAATTCCTCGGTAATTGTTCACACTTCCCTTTTTATGCAACGGAACAATATACCCTTCTGACCACTTTACAGGAAAATATCCAATAGCTCTCCTATAATGGAGGATAATAAAGAATATATATATCTATCTATTAAATAGTGTATGCAATGTAGGTGCTAATATATCTCTACCAACAATGAAAAATTCATTTAGCATATGATCGGGACCACCAGACCGGTTATTTTTTAACTGTTTAACCGCTACGTTTATCTCATCAACAGACAAAGAATCATTTAATTCACTAAACATAACTTTAAACTCATTATTTTTATATCGTTCATTAAAATATAAAACATCATCATCTGGTACAAAATATCTATCATTAGGATTATTTACAGATTTAAAATATTGTTCAAAGGACGACAATGGAATGTTTATTTTCTTAATGCCCGCGGACTCTTTCAACATATTCCAATATAATCTGGCATTTTTATGTCTCGCTTTAATAACTGTTGCCGTTTTTTCTTTGTCATAGTTATATCGACATTGCCTTAATATATGCTTGTACTCCGACCTAGATTTTACCATATTTATTCTATTAATATCACTCGGGTTATCTCTGAATTTATTCAATAGTCGTGAAAATACATATTTCTTTACACAACAATCATCATTATACCAGGGATTATCCCTTTCGTACAAATTTGTACTATTATTACCATCATTAGAATATACAGTATTCATAAACATAGGTGCTGCCACTTTTCCAACTATACTTTCAAACTGTTGTAAACAACTATCCATATCTGTATGAGAATAACAGGCAAGAATCTCGTTCGATAAAACATTAAAATCACGCGAGATATCCTCACTACTTAACTGCTCGAGAAAATCTGAACGTGCCTCATTTCTCCATGCATATTTAAAATCAACATGTTTCGTATTCTCTTTCGTAACACTTTCCGTACGTTCGTCCGTTTGAGATATACTGAAACTAAACATACAACTGATAAGACAATGGTCTGACAAAATGTTTGGGTCATTAATTTCAAATTGTTTTACATTATTAAACATTTCTGTTTTACATAATACGTAATCGATAACACTACAACCTCGATTATTTACAAAAGTATGCTTCCCAATTTGTGCATCTAAACCGGCTCTACCATTTAATATTCGGACTCCGGTCTGTTTACAAAAATCTAACAATAAAATACCATTATTGTTCACATGACCCTGGTCTTTAGAAAACCGTGGCATTTCTACATCAATAATATAGTCATCTGGAAGCATATCCATATGTTCAGTATTCTCATTTGAGACAAAGTCAGGTAATACAGAAGTGCGGGCATTGTAGTCACCGAATAGCGCATAGTAACAGTTACCATTACAATTGTTTTCAACATGTACAAGAGAATCCAATAACCTATCAAAAATACAATTTTCTAACATAGCTTGCCGACTGCTGTCATCGGGCAAAACGTAACTTAAACATATATATAAGTCTTTATCAATCGATAGTGTTTGGGCTGAAATTTTAACCCAAATAATGTCATCCTGGCTTGTAAAAAATAAAGTATCTTCAAATACAAACTCATTTCTTATATATATAATAATACCGCCAGAATTTTTCTTACTTGTATTTTTAATTAATGTTTGATGTAACACAAAAAACGAAAACCCTTCAACATTTAAATCGGAATAAGTATCAGTCCAGGTTTCAGTAAATAAAACAATATCATTTTGATCAAAATCATCTGTCAATAAATCTGATATTAATTTATTTGTTCGTTTTGTCGATAATCCTTGTATATTTAACAATGCGCATCGCAAGTTAACCTTCTCCACGTGATCCTATTTGTTGCCCTCCGTCACTGTGTCATCTCCATGTATCTCGTGCTGATGTCTATTTATAGAAACTGGGGAATTCCGGTCTCTGCTTGTTGACACACTACGGCCATACTGCGGTTTCGTGTACGAGAATCATGTGTAAAACCTTTGTTACTGTTTGACTCAGTCTCTGCACTGGATGTATTTATGGGGATGTTGATATGTGCACTAGATCTAAAGGGGGAATAATCCTGCCTTGTCCAAAAAAAAAAAAAATCAAAATAAAAATAACAAAAAACAAATACAAAAAAAAAAAAAAAAATAAAATTATATGAAAATATAGCAATTACGTTGTTGAGACGTGTATTTTTGTTTTCCTTCTTTTTTGGTGGTATGAGAGTTATGGATTTGTAGTTCACAAGAATGGAAATTTAACGAGTAGTGAGTTATCGTTTTCTGACACGGTAAGTGTTGCGCTTTCTGTCTGTCTTGGTATATATTGTGTAGCACTTTGTACTGGCAATGTAACACTTTGGGACGAGGACTGTTCATTTGGGGCTAAAGTAATCAGTGCCTCCTTTTGAGGGGGTAATGTATTTACAGTTGGTGTATGTAGGGGTAACGCTGACACTGTATAACTGTTTGTGGGGATATGTGTATCATGTGGGGAGTCATTTTCCTGTATATCTGGAACTCGGTGCGGGGGAATAAACACACTATATGATACACTCACTGCTGAAGCACTGTTGTTCTCTGCTGAAGTTTCTCCCCCCCCCCTGAGGCACTCTAAAAACGAGGTATTTTCAGGCGGGTTAGGAATGGTTACCTCGTTCAATGTTTGTGCATGTAGCTGAGGTAGTACTACATTTAATGCCGTGTTTATTGCTGTACCAATTGGGGGTAAACTATTAATAGGTACACTATTCATCATGTGTTCGTTGTGTGGCCCATATCTCGCTAATTGATCACTTGGTGGCAATTGTGCCATGTTCAGCACTTGATGAGATTGGTTACTCACTGGTGGACCCAAGGGGGGATAACTGATTCCTGGATATGTCACATTGTTCACTAGCGGCACTGGTGGTCCTGTATACGGAAATTGCCCAGCACATACTTGTGCATATGTATTTGTTTACTGTCCATGGCTACCTACATTTACAACTTGTGGCCCTTGTTGGTTCGAACTGTTCCTTTCTATCGGTGGTGGGTTAGCGGTATTCACCCATCTCGTTTGTGACAAGGGAAATGTTGATATTTGCTCTGGTTTCTGTACGTTTGATGAGGGTGCAGTGTTCACAAGGGGATACGCGGGTTGGACTTCTATTCGATCAATGTTATTTAGTCGGTTACCTCTGACGTAATAGTTCCACTGGGTGAACTCATCATGTATAACTCTGCCGTCAACAATCAGTTTGGCCGGATACACTATTTTCACTTTAGCTTGAGGATTGCGGGATCTCTGTCTGCTCTTTGTAGCCTCGGCCTCTTATATCTGGATCGTGACCCCGGTTCTCCTGTGGAACGTCCAGATCAATTGGAAATACACTGGTACACCACCTGAGTCTGCTGTACACTCTGCTATCATATTGAAGTTACTCACACATCTCGGGAAAATCGCGGATATTCTATACATTAGGCACCATTGTCGAAACCCCGGTGCAGTACCTGTTTACGACTGGAGGCCTCTGTGCCACGGGGCACCCTTATATATATATCTTTGAATCAATTGTCAAGTCGATTTGTAGAAATTAATATGACTCTGAAACAGTCTTCATTTCGATTTTCAGCAAAACCTCTAAATATCAAATTATTTCTCCTTGATCTTGCGTCAAGATCTATAGATTTGTATGCAAGCGTACGCATCAATCCTGTCTGAGAATTGGTTACATTTACCACCTCACATAATTTCTCGCTCACCTGCCCCATAGCGCTGTGAAAGTTCTGCATAGTTTTACCACAGTTTTCCTGCTCATTTTGAACTAATGTGATTTTATCAAACAAATGCACAAGTTTTTCATCCATTGTACCAGACACAAACTGATCTCTAGACGTGCACATTTGTGGATTTTTGCCTGATACCTCCATTTCCCGCTCAGTGAAAAAGTCATATCTGTTCGACACAGGTACACTATAGCTCATGTTCATTGTCATTTTACCTGTTCATTTATTCCTTTATTTCGTTATAGTTTTCCACCAGAATCTACGTTTTAATAGTCAACTTTCTCATTTTACTAGAATCTACGTTTTTAATGGTCAACTTTCTTATTTACACCAAATATTTAGATAAAACCTTCAATAACATTTCACACGTCAACACCGTCCGCCATATATACCTCTATATATACTAATTTGATGAATATATCATTCTAATATATATATACTAATTTGATGGATAGCTCATGTTTATATGCTAATACAATATTATATCTAGTATAATGTTCTCAATAGTTTAACTGAGATATATATGTTTGAATCGTACATCTTATTGTCATCTATTCTCGTAATAGTTTGTTTATAACGGCCAAACCATGTTTCTTGGCGAGGTAAGTGTAAATGTGTTTGTCAATGAAACATTTATTATTCATGGCCTAAGTCGTGGATGGAACAAACGTAGTATGATACTATCTGACAGAGTTGTATTGAGAGAATTTGATAATATTTTCAAACATCGTTTTGAAGAACAGATCACACATAATTCATGACACTCGTGTCAACTACTATGTATAGTAAAAGTAAATTGCACGTTTCTTGTTGAGCCACCTCTTTTAAACATCAGTACTTCCCAATTCATATCATTGGGGGACAAGGTGTGAGGCTTGTAAGCAATCGATAGCCATGATTTAGCTAGGAATCACTTATGAGGTTCTAACCTTCAACCTTGATGAAGAACTTATCTCGCAATCCAGCTAAAATAAATGTGCATAAACTAACCTTCGACTTTCCGCTCTGCAATAGTACATACACTACTATGTGTCTCCTATATGTACGGGCTAATACAAATGTTTGTTGGTGCCTTCTTGACCGAGTGGTTAGGGTCGTTGACTTCAAATCAATTGCCCCTCTTCGCTGCAGGTTCGAATCCCACTTGCGTGTCGAATTCTTGTGATTAAGCAATCCAGCTAGCTAGCGGAAGGTCGGTTGTTCTACCCGGGTGCCCATCTGTGCCTGAAATACTGCTTCCACCAATAACTGAGGATGCCTATATGTAGCCACCAATAACTGAGCATGCCTATATGTAGCTTCCACCAATAACTGAGCATGCCTATATGTAGCTTCCACCAATAACTGAGCATGTCTATATGTAGCTTCCACCAATAACTGAGCATGCCTATATGTAGCTTCCACCAATAACTGAGCATGCCTATATGTAGCTTCCACCAATAACTGAGCATGCCTATATGTAGCTTCCACCAATAACTGAGCATGCCTATATGTAGCTTCCACCAATAACTGAGCATGCCTATATGTAGCTTCCACCAATAACTGAGCATGCCTATATGTAGCTTCCACCAATAACTGAGCATGCCTATATGTAGCTTCCACCAATAACTGAGCATGCCTATATGTAGCTTCCACCAATAACTGAGCATGCCTATATGTAGCTTCCACCAATAACTGAGCATGCCTATATGTAGCGTATTATGGAGAGAAAACATAATCAGCGCCATGCAATCTGGTTTCCGAACACGGCATTTGGTAGACATGACTTATAGAGCTGGGGGGATTTGTATTCCTGTGCACAATGTGTATACTTGATGGCTAGTCGAGTGGTTGACTTGTCTACCATTAAACCTATACCATTATAATGTTACTAGAAAAAGAAAAGAAACATACACCTGGAATAATACGGCCAACTACTTTCTTAAAAGTGAAAATAGACACCAAATATGTGCAAAAATGGCAATTCGCTACACCTTTTCATCCAATTCATGTTACAGTTTCACATACGAATTTGTCATTTTTAAATGTTCTTCAAACCACGAAAACATATTTCAATCTTTATATAATTAAATCATTATCAAGTTCAGAAAGTAGAGAATCTACATAGGCCTGGATATTGACAATTAATTGCTTAATGGTGACAATAGACCTCAACTTTTCGATAAAACGGGAATTTCTCAATAATTTTATGTCATTAAATTCAGATTACGGTTTTACATCAGAATAGTCGTTTTCAAATGCTCATGGAACAACGAAGACATTTGTCAGTCTTAAACTCTTGAAAAACTGCAAATTATATAGAACATATATGTGTTGACACCAGTGTTATAAGACGAGCCTGGGAATGGCGAAGACAGTTTTTAATATATATAAATAATTTATGCCGTCATAACCAGAATACACATTACTAACTGTGCAGACGTGGAAAACTATTGTTGTATTAAGAATAATGATTGTGTGACAATTTTACTATAAGCTCTTATATGGGACTATTTCTATTGTAAAATAGTATCGATAAATCACCGATAAATATGCATTATCAAGGGGAGTAATCGGCCTCGCTAGGCCATGGTCGTTGTAGAAATAGTCCCATATAAGAGCCGACATATGACTTAATATGTTCGTGTGACTTTAAACTAAAACAACAAACACATTACTGTAACTATTTAATATATTATTCGTTTCGATTATAGTGCACACGCTTCTACTGCACAGTACAACACCATCTGAAATAACTGTACCAGATACGAGGATATCACTGTTTCAATGCAACACCAGTCTAGAGTGGATATCTATACTGGCTAGATGTGATAATATAGTAGATTGTATTGACGCCAGCGACGAAACAAACTGCTTTATTAGCAATGGTATACCTTTTGTTTAGTTGTAAATGCAACTATATCTCTCTTCTATTTGTGCTTGTAGTTAGCAGTTGTTAGCCAGCTGTCTTATTACCATGTTTGCATGACATTTTGCTTAGCTAGCCACCTGACCTCTATTTCGGAATGCAGTATATGTAATGGTGTTATACGTAATATCAAAATTACACTGCCCATTCTCAATCTGTGAAAATATATGTTACATTAGAGTGCATAATTATACTCTAAATATTATAATAGTCATGACACATTTTGATATGTCTTTACATTTGTATGCATGTCATTGTGAAACCATACTTATATATATCATGTCGGAACAGTCAAAACGTTGTATTCGTAATACTTCTAAGTTTATATATTATGCATTAATCAGTATGAGTGGACATTAATACATTTTAATATTTAAATAATCATATTAATACATACAACCCACCGTAAGTACATTTATGCAGAACAGATCCTTGTAATTCGAATTGCTATCTTTTCACAATATTTTATTAAAGATACCTCTTGGTAATTACTTTTGTGTATCCACTACAATGTGTAATTATTGTATTTGCTTTAAACGTCTTATAGATGTTATACGCCATAAACTATTGTTGTTGTTATTAGTGTAAGTTAGGATGTTATTTCATCTCGTGATCACCGTCATTTGTATTTCCGCGAGTGGTATATTTCGGTGATCATGAGATGAAATCAAATCCTATATTTCATTTAATTTTGTAAATACGTACATGTACTAATATTTGTTTAATGTTAATAAATGTATGTTCTATTAGCTACCCCCTTGTTCACACCAACACACATTATTATTTGCAGCTGATGCTGTATGTTCCAAGGAGAAGTTTGCATGTGAAGACGGCAGTTGTATACATATAAGTCAAGTGTGTGACTTTATTGTGGATTGTATAGACGAGTCGGATGAACTCTGCGGTATGAGGCTTATTTTGTTAGTACTTGAACAAATAGTTCACTATTAACCCAGTACAGCATGCTGTGATATAGCAGTATACTTATGTGCACACAGATACATAATTTTAACATGACTGTACTGTAAAATATAAATGTTATAAATGTACTAAACAAACATGTACTGTAAAATATAAATGTTATGAATGTTATGAATGTACTAATCAAACATGTACTGTAAACTGTGAATAACTGTGTTATAAATGTACTAAGCACCCATGCACTGTAAGATTCGAATGTTCGAACATCAAGTATATAAGGTAAAATTCGAATGTTCTAGCTTCAAGTATATCAGCTAAGATTCGAATTTGCTAACTTCAAATCTATCCGATAAAACATGTACTAACTGACGCTAGATAAATGTCATTTTAGACAATAAATATCAATGAACAAAGTCATAAAAGACGCAATTAATGACATCACTGAAGGCAGTTTCCGAAATTATCGCAATGACAACATTCAACATGCAACGTCTGGGATATTTGAGAACAATTGTCTCGTTGTAATGGTGGATTGCTACAATCGGTATTGCATTGGCAGATTGGTTAAAACGGTATATGGCTAGTTGTAATGGTGTATTGTTTAAAGTGGTGCATTAATCGTTACCATGATGGATTGCTTAAAGGTGTATATGGCTCGTTGTAGTGGTGGATTGCCTAAATGTGTACATAGCTCGTTGTAATGGTGGATTGTTTAAAGTGGTGCATTAATCGTTACCATAATGGATTGGTACATAGCTCGTTGTAATGGTGGATTGCTTAAAGGTGTAAATGGCTCGTTGCAATTGTGGATTATTTAAATGTATTACATGGCTCGTTGTAATGGTGTATTATTTAAATGCATTACATGGCTCGTTGCAATTGTGGATTATTTAAATGTATTACATGGCTCGTTGTAATAGTGGATTATTTAAATGTATGACATGGCTCGTTGTAATGGTGGATTATTTAAATGTATTACATGGCTCGTTGTAATAGTGGATTATTTAAATGTATGACATGGCTCGTTGCAATGGTGGTTTGTTATTTGTAGAATATCCGCTGTGTTCTGAGATGGAATACCGTTGTAATAACCAACAATGCATACCAATGGAAAGAAAGTGTGATGCATACGAGCAGTGTCTGGACGGGACAGATGAACATGGTTGCGGTACAGGCATTATTGTTCTATATTTTCATGTCGGTTAAAATATACAAATGTATCAGGTGAAAATAATTGCGACACATGCTAGTTTATTGCTACTGTGTCAAAATACGAATATCCCAAGCTTAGCACGAACTATTGCAAATGAGTGTTGAATATGTTTCTTTCAGATTTTCAAAATAACTGTCACGCTATTTAAACAGCCATGAATATCGCAGAAAGTACTATCTGATTCATATCAATCAACCTAATCATTAGCGTATTGCTAAAACACATATATGGCTCATAGAACTAGATTAAAATGTAATAGATTAACGGGACCTGTAGATGTAGAAACTATGCATAAATTGTAACATACTTAATGTGTCGTATGTGGAAACTCCATTATTTGTTTCTAGTTTGAGCTTTCTTTAAATGTTTCTTCAAACACAACCTTATCGATAGACGTTCCCGTACGGGAGCGAGTTACCCCAATTTATGGAATACAACATTACTCCCAATGTTAGGCGACGACACCAGTAAGTAGATGATGCAACATACTCCTATATTTTCCAAGTAATATCTTAATACCATTTTATTCCTGTAAGACTATCTCCCATCAAGTCCCCCCATGCTCCCGCATCAATCACCTACACATAGGTGACCTCTCACCCCCGCAACTAAAATTTCAATTGAGATTCAAGATATCGTCTTTTCAGATTCGATAACTCCCGGGAGTGCAACATAGTCCGAGGGCCGGGAATGTAAACGCGCAACCATAAGCTGATTTCCAGTTTTCATATTTCCTGAACTGGAGTAGGCGGGCTATATGTGAACACACATGCACTTGATGATTTCTTAATATTCAGAGTATATGAAAGTTCGTGAACGTGAAAGGGATAAATCACGAATCACTATATTAATTAAGGATATGTTGTGTTATACACTTAGAATTAATTAGATATCAGCAATATTAATAGTTTTGTAGTACACAATTAGACTTGATTAGAATTAGCAGTACACATCTGTTTCAATGATAATGTATTTTATTATTCAGATCTCTGCAAAGAAGGGGCATTTCATTGTGATCATGTAAGGTGTATTCCTAATCGGCTTGTGTGTGAAAAGTACCCGGATTGTAAAGACGAAAGTGACGAAATGTCATGTACCCAATCTGTTCTTGCTTCCTGTAAGGAATGGTGGAAGGCAGGATACAGAACTACTGGCGTTTACAATCTGAGTAAAGTATTATTAGTATACTGCAAACGTCTTTATATTCACGAGGTATCTATTTACGGAATTTTACGTTTCGAACTTTACGCTTAGTTCAATTACCATATATTCAAGCTAAATACTGTATATTAAGCGATTAGCATGTGTTGCAGAATGCCGCTGTGAGTGAATTCTCAATATATCCTTTGAACGATATTAAATAAGTGAATGAGTGCTGTATAAACAAAGAAGAAATACGGGTTCTTTATATATTTTAAATGTGTTCAGTGTAATATGTACTGTACACAATGACGTATTTTATTAATACAATTATTACTAATAAATAATTCTCCGGAAATTCGTATACAATATTGCAAACTACGCGAACAAACTGGAATTCAATCATCGTACGTGTATACAATTGAAGCAGATACTAACAGAACATGTATGCATTATCAAGGCGGAAAGCGATAAACCAGACTGAACCAGTTTATTATTAATTTAGTTCTAACTATTTTGCCTGTAATGTGCAGGTTCTATTAGTAGAACGCATGGATGACGATAATATAACATACAGATAAATCAGGGAGGACTGTTGGATAACAAATTAGGGAACTATGGGCCTAACGGCCTGAATGTAGAAATGTAGAAATGTAGAAATGTAGAAATGTAGAAATGTAGAAATGCAAAATGAAAACTAAATCTCAGTGTGTACAGAAAGTACAGGTATCAAACAATTCAATCACCTGTCTATCAAACAATTCAGTTAACATTAACCAATCACCTGTCTATCAAACAATTCAGTTAACATTAACCAATCACCTGTCTATCAAACAATTCAGTTAACATTAACCAATCACCTGTCTATCAAACAATTCAGTTAACATTACCAATCACCTGTCTATCAAACAATTCAGTTAACATTAACCAATCACCTGTCTATCAAACAATTCAGTAACATTAACCAATCACCTGTCTATCAAACAATTCAGTTAACATTAACCAATCACCTGTCTATCAAACAATTCAGTTAACATTAACCAATCACCTGTCTATCAAACAATTCAGTTAACATTAACCAATCAACTGTCTATCAAACAATTCAGTTAACATTAACCAATCACCTGTCTATCAAACAATTCAGTTAACATTAACCAATCACCTGTCTATCCAAACAATTCAGTTAACATTAACCAATCACCTGTCTATCAAACAATTCAGTTAACATTAACCAATCACCTGTCTATCAAACAATTCAGTTAACATTAACCAATCACCTGTCTATCAAACAATTCAGTTAACATTAACCAATCACCTGTCTATCAAACAATTCAGTTAACATTAACCAATCACCTGTCTATCAAACAATTCAGTTAACATTAACCAATCACCTGTCTATCAAACAATTCAGTTAACATTAACCAATCACCTGTCTATCAAACAATTCAGTTAACATTAACCAATCACCTGTCTATCAAACAATTCAGTTAACATTAACCAATCACCTGTCTATCCAACAATTCAGTTAACATTAACCAATCACCTGTCTATCAAACAATTCAGTTAACATTAACCAATCACCTGTCTATCCAACAATTCAGTTAACATTAACCAATCACCTGTCTACCAAACAATTCAGTTAACATTAACCAATCACCTGTCTATCAAACAATTCAGTTAACATTAACCAATCACCTGTCTATCAAACAATTCAGTTAACATTAACCAATCACCCTGTCTATCAAACAATTCAGTTAACATTAACCAATCACCTGTCTATCAAACAATTCAGTTAACATTAACCAATCACCTGTCTATCAAACAATTCAGTTAACATTAACCAATCACCTGTCTATCAAACAATTCAGTTAACATTAACCAATCACCTGTCTATCAAACAATTCAGTTAACATTAACCAATCACCTTTCTATCAAACAATTCAGTTAACATTACCCAATCACCTGTCTATCAAACAATTCAGTTAACATTAACCAATCACCTGTCTATCAAACAATTCAGTTAACATTAACCAATCACCTGTCTATCAAACAATTCAGTTAACATGAACCAATCACCTGTCTACCAAACAATTCAGTTAACATTAACCAATCACCTGTCTATCAAACAATTCAGTGAACATTAACCAATCACCTGTCTACCAAACAATTCAGTTAACATTAACCAATCACCTGTCTATCCAAACAATTCAGTTAACATTAACCAATCACCTGTCTATCCAAACAATTCAGTTAACATTAACCAATCACCTGTCTATCAAAACAATTCAGTTAACATTAACCAATCACCTGTCTATCAAACAATTCAGTTAACATTAACCAATCACCTGTCTATCAAACAATTCAGTTAACATTAACCAATCACCTGTCTATCAAACAATTCAGTTAACATTAACCAATCACCTGTCTATCAAACAATTCAGTTAACATTAACCAATCACCTGTCTATCAAACAATTCAGTTAACATTAACCAATCACCTGTCTATCAAACAATTCAGTTAACATTAACCAATCACCTGTCTATCAAACAATTCAGTAAACATTAACCAATCACCTGTCTATCAAACAATTCAGTTAACATTAACCAATCACCTGTCTATCAAACAATTCAGTTAACATTAACCAATCACCTGTCTATCAAACAATTCAGTTAACATTAACCAATCACCTGTCTATCAAACAATTCAGTTAACATTAACCAATCACCTGTCTATCAAACAATTCAGTTAACATTAACCAATCACCTGTCTATCAAACAATTCAGTTAACATTAACCAATCACCTGTCTATCAAACAATTCAGTTAACATTAACCAATCACCTGTCTATCAAACAATTCAGTTAACATTAACCAATCACCTGTCTATCAAACAATTCAGTTAACATTAACCAATCACCTGTCTATCAAACAATTCAGTTAACATTAACCAATCACCTGTCTATCCACAATTCAGTTAACATTAACCAATCACCTGTCTATCCAACAATTCAGTTAACATTAACCAATCACCTGTCTATCCAACAATTCAGTTAACATTAACCAATCACCTGTCTATCAAACAATTCAGTTAACATTAACCAATCACCTGTCTATCAAAGAATTCAGTTAACATTAACCAATCACCTGTCTATCAAACAATTCAGTTAACATTAACCAATCACCTGTCTATCAAACAATTCAGTTAACATTAACCAATCACCTGTCTATCAAACAATTCAGTTAACATTAAACCAATCACCTGTCTATCAAACAATTCAGTTAACATTAACCAATCACCTGTCTATCAAACAATTCAGTTAACATTAACCAATCACCTGTCTATCAAACAATTCAGTTAACATTAACCAATCACCTGTCTATCAAACAATTCAGTTAACATTAACCAATCACCTGTCTATCAAACAATTCAGTTAACATTAACCAATCACCTGTCTATCAAACAATTCAGTTAACATTAACCAATCACCTGTCTATCAAACAATTCAGTTAACAATAACCAATCACCTGTCTATCAAACAATTCAGTTAACATTAACCAATCACCTGTCTATCAAACAATTCAGTTAACATTAACCAATCACCTGTCTATCAAACAATTCAGTTAACATTAACCAATCACCTGTCTATCAAACAATTCAGTTAACATTAACCAATCACCTGTCTATCAAACAATTCAGTTAACATTAACCAATCACCTGTCTATCAAACAATTCAGTTAACATTAACCAATCACCTGTCTATCAAACAATTCAGTTAACATTAACCAATCACCTGTCTATCAAACAATTCAGTTAACATTAACCAATCACCTGTCTATCAAACAATTCAGTTAACATTAACCAATCACCTGTCTATCAAACAATTCAGTTAACATTAACCAATCACCTGTCTATCAAACAATTCAGTTAACATTAACCAATCACCTGTCTATCAAACAATTCAGTTAACATTAACCATCACCTGTCTATCAAACAATTCAGTTAACATTAACCAATCACCTGTCTATCAAACAATTCAGTTAACATTAACCAATCACCTGTCTATCCAACAATTCAGTTAACATTAACCAATCACCTGTCTATCCAACAATTCAGTTAACATTAACCAATCACCTGTCTATCAAACAATTCAGTTAACATTAACCAATCAGCTGTCTATCAAACAATTCAGTTAACATTAACCAATCACCTGTCTATCCAACAATTCAGTTAACATTAACCAATCACCTGTCTATCAAACAATTCAGTTAACATTAACCAATCACCTGTCTATCCAACAATTCAGTTAACATTAACCAATCACCTGTCTATCCAACAATTCAGTTAACATTAACCAATCACCTGTCTATCCAACAATTCAGTTAACATTAACCAATCACCTGTCTATCCAACAATTCAGTGAACATTAACCAATCACCTGTCTATCGAACAATTCAGTGAACATTAACCAATCACCTGTCTATGAAACAATTCAGTGAACATTAACCAATCACCTGTCTATCAAACAATTCAGTTAACATTAACCAATCACCTGTCTATCAAACAATTCAGTGAACATTAACCAATCACCTGTCTATCAAACAATTCAGTTAACATTAACCAATCACCTGTCTATCAAACAATTCAGTTAACATTAACCAATCACCTGTCTATCCAACAATTCAGTTAACATTAACCAATCACCTGTCTATCAAACAATTCAGTTAACATTAACCAATCACCTGTCTATCAAACAATTCAGTTAACTTTAACCAATCACCTGTATATCAAACAATTCAGTTAACATTAACCAATCACCTGTCTATCAAACAATTCAGTTAACATTAACCAATCACCTGTCTATCAAACAATTCAGTTAACATTAACCAATCACCTGTCTATCAAACAATTCAGTTAACATTAACCAATCACCTGTCTATCAAACAATTCAGTTAACATTAACCAATCACCTGTCTATCAAACAATTCAGTTAACATTAACCAATCACCTGTCTATCAAACAATTCAGTTAACATTAACCAATCACCTGTCTATCAAACAATTCAGTTAACATTAACCAATCACCTGTCTATCAAACAATTCAGTTAACATTAACCAATCACCTGTCTATCAAACAATTCAGTTAACATTAACCAATCACCTGTCTATCAAACAATTCAGTTAACATTAACCAATCACCTGTCTATCAAACAATTCAGTTAACATTAACCAATCACCTGTTTATCAAACAATTCAGTTAACATTAACCAATCACCTGTCTATCAAACAATTCAGTTAACATTAACCAATCACCTGTCTATCAAACAATTCAGTTAACATTAACCGATCACCTGTCTATCAAACAATTCAGTTAACATTAACCGATCACCTTTCTATCAAACAATTCAGTTAACATTAACCAATCACCTGTCTGTCAAACAATTCAGTTAACATTAACCGATCACCTGTCTATCAAACAATTCAGTTAACATTAACCAATCACCTGTCTATCAAACAATTCAGTTTACATTAACCGATCACCTGTCTATCAAACAATTCAGTTAACATTAACCGATCACCTGTCTATCAAACAATTCAGTTAACATTAACCAATCACCTGTCTATCAAACAATTCAGTTAACATTAACCAATCACCTGTCTATCAAACAATTCAGTTAACATTAACCAATCACCTGTCTATCAAAAAATTCAGTTAACATTAACCAATCACCTGTCTATCAAACAATTCAGTTAACATTAACCAATCACCTGTCTATCAAACAATTCAGTTAACATTAACCAATCACCTGTCTATCAAACAATTCAGTTAAC
>CM026388.1:8559602-8649813 GCA_014843695.1 Archivesica marissinica | reverse complement strand
GACATTGGACTGGGCGATCTCAGAGACGTTGGACATTGGACTGGGAGTTCTCGGAGACATTGGACATTGGACTGGGCGATCTCATAGACCTTGGACATTGGACTTGTACTTGGTGATCTCGAAGAGCTTGGACATTGGACTGGGTTATCTCGGAGAGCATGTACGTTGGCAGGGTGATCTCGGAGAGGATTGACGTTCAACTACGTGATCTCGGAGAGCTTGGACATTAGACTGGGAGATCTCGGAGACCTTGGACATTGGACTGGGCGATCTCGGAGACCTTGGACATTGTACTGGGTGATCTCGGAGAGCTTGGATATTGGACTGGGTGATCTCCGAGCGCTTGGACATTGGACTATGTGTTCTTGGAGAGTATGGACATTGAACTGGGTGATCTCGAGGGCTTGGACATTGGACTGGGTGCTCACTGAGATCATGGACGTTGGACTGGGTGATCTCGGAGAGCATGTGAGCATGGACGTTGGACTGGGTGATTTCAGCGAGCTTGGTCATTGGTCCGGATGTTGTCAGTAATCTTGGACATTGGACGGGATCCAGTCAAATTGCTTGGACTTTGGACCGAGTGCTGTCAGAGAACATGGATTTTGGACCGGGTGTTGTCAAAGTTTGAGCTTAATTTGACCGTGTCCTGGAAATGAAATGAATAAGCTATTGGATTAACTCGTGTCATATCTTTTTATTATCATTTTTAGATTGACATGATTACAGCTACTAAATTTGAAGGCATAACGGTATTTAATGGGGGACATGTTCAAGATTCTATGCTGGGTATTAAATATACACAGACGTTCGTACCTATGGGAAGCCGTACAGTTGTGGTATCATACAGTTCGGACATTAATGACACCAGTTCTGAGATTTATACAAATGAGGTACTTTATAAAAAAATATTTGTTTTTAATACATGTCAGTTTTTATTGTTGTTTGTTATCCATATCTTTGTTCTCAATATATATATATGTGAATACAAGTACTATATATACCGTCTCCGTGGCCTAATCTGAAATGCGTCCGTTTTCGGAGCTGGACGTCGAAGCTTCGAACCTCGTGAGATGTTCATTCTGATCTGGCCGGTTGGTGAGTCGCAAGCTAGTTAATTAGTGAGTCCCGATTTCCATTAGTCTGGTGTGGCAGCAAATGATGATTCGGAAAATAATATTGAGTATAAATCAGAAACTGTTGGCCCTTATTCTAATATAATTATGTTTGTTTGTTTTTAATTGGCCATTGGAAAGTATATACCAGTCTAAGTACGTGACTACAGTTTCAATATAATACGTACTGCTTCATATTGTCAATGGAATTGTTAGAGGAAACATATATTATAGTGGTCACTAAGCCTTTCGTGAACCAATAACACTGTGTGTATGACGTCATATGTTCACAGCTGGTATGGTAAACTTCAGATCATGAGTATTCGGTAATCTTTCACTCTAAAATATCATGTTTATCAGAATATCGGATAAATAGATAGGTTACTGTCATATAAATGTGTTAGGCTCGTCTATGAAACATTGCAAGGCTCGACAGAGCCTCGCCATGTATATTTGCTCCAATTCAACTAAGGTATATGACAGTAGCCTAATATTCTCTATGTAGTGTAATATACACATTGTCATCTAATGTCAAGCCGAGCTCCAAACCAAAGGGATTGGTATTGATCAGATTTCATTTAATATAATGACATACTCGTGAACAGTCTACACAATATATACTATTATATAATGTGAACAAAAGATTACGTTGTATATTTGTCGCATAATTTTATCAATTTAAAGGCATAGTCCTGTTGAAAATGAGCGTTCACATTTATATAACGTTACTACCATGTAATTGTATTCCGTACAAAGCACTTTCTTTCAGTTTCTTTCATACATGTGTATACTAGCACAATGTTGCGTGTTCTCTTTCATACATGAATATACATGCACAATGTTGTGTGTTTCTTTCATACTTGTATATACATGCACAATGTTGTGTGTTTCTTTCATACATGTATATACATGCACAATGTTGCGTGTTTCTTTCAGACATTCAATGTGGACATGTTTCTATCTTCCAATGATCCTCAGACGTTCTTTCACGACTCGATAACTGCGAGATATGTCAAGATATACATCAAGCAGTCAATGAATCCACCTATATATTGTATTCGTTTTGAGCTCCACGGGTGTAGAAATCAAGGTAAAATTTCATATATACCAAGTAACAGCAAACATCTCAGAATAGTGCAGCAAAATAAAGTCGCATACACCTGTCATAATACTATGTGTTTCATTATGCGTTAATTGGATACACCTGTCATAATAATAGTTTTGTCATTATGCGTTAGTTGGATACACCTGTCATAATAATAGTTGTTTCATTATGCGTTAGTTGGATACACCTGTCATAATAATAGTTGTTTCATTATGCGTTAGTTGGATACACCTGTCATAATACTATGTGTTTCATTATGCGTTAGTTGTATACACCTGTCATAATACTATGTGTTTCATTATGCGTTAGTTGTATACACCTGTCATAATAATAGTTGTTTCATTATGCGTTAGTTGGATACACCTGTCATAATACTATGTGTTTCATTATGCGTTAGTTGTATACACCTGTCATAATACTATGTGGGTCAGTTTGCGTTAGTTGCATACACCTGTCATAATAATAGTTGTTTCATTATGCGTTAGTTGTATACACCTATCATACTACTATGTGTTTCACTATGCGTTAGTTGTATACACCTGTCATAATACTATGTGTATCAGTATGCGTTAGTTGTATACACCAGTCATAATAATAGTTGTTTCATTATGCGTTAGTTGTTTGGTTGGTTGGGTTTATAGTCGCATCACCTGTATATATTACTGGTATACTCCATTACCACGATGCAGAGCGAAGAGGAATTGTGGATTTAAAGTGTTGTCTAAACAAACCTCCACCGCGGGCGGTTCCAAAAGGGTTCGAACACGCAACGTCGATTACGAGGATGACATCATATCCAAGGCTCGAAGGTTCGCTTGTTCAGAATTGATGATCAAAAGAACGATGCTTATACATTGTTAGGGACATAATAGAAGTACTGTGCAATATCTAGTACGTGTGTTACTGTTTTCAGATACACTAGACCTCCCGCAACTAGTTGAAGCTACATTGACACAAGGCAGTACTAATGAAAACAATGAAAACAAAACACAGTATCAGACAATAGCTAATCTACAAATACTGAAACAAGCATCCGTTATCACCAGCATTGGCTTCCCGGCATACTATCGTGGGGGAGTAACATACACATGGATCATTGACTTTCCTCGACACGCATATATCAATATGATATTTACAAATGTATCATTCAATAGTTACCCGGTAAGTGGATAATAGATAGGATTATGTTGAATACTAATCGAGTATGTCAATGTATATTATGTTGAATACTAATCGAGTATGTCAATGTATATTATTGTTGAATACTAATCGAGTGTGTCAATGTATATTATTGTAGAATACTAATCGAGAATGTCAATGTATATTATGTTGAATACTAATCGAGTATGTCAATGTATATTGTGTTGAATACTAATCGAGTATGTCAATGTATATTATTGTTGAATACTAATCGAGAATGTCAATGTATATTATGTTGAATACTAATCGAGTATGTCAATGTATATTGTGTTGAATACTAATCGAGTATGTCAATGTATATTATTGTTGAATACTAATCGAGTGTGTCAATGTATATTATGTTGAATATTAATCGAGAATGTCAATGTATATTATGTTGAATACAATGTATACTTTGTTGAATACTAAATCGAGTATGTCATTGTATATTCTGCTGAATACTAATCGAGAATGTGAAGGTATATTATATACGTAACGTAGCAAGACATTTAATGACAACATTAATATGTATATAATGTACTGCAACAATTAATCAGTTTCCTCAATACATATACTTATTGATCGACAGGCAACATTAGGTGCTATCGAGAGTGCATGTGAAGACAGATTGGTGGTTACAGACAAGTATTCCGTCGGCACAGGATTATACATTGACAACAGATTCAACAGTATGATATCTCGGTTAGAAACCAAAGCTTTCTATGTCGTCATGACATTTACGTCATGTCACCCAGCATCCGAGAAGATAGTACAGGGCACTGGATTTAAAGTCCACGTTGGGAGTCAAGGTAATATATGCATGTCATCTTTCCATACTTAAATCCTTTCCAAATTTCAAAACAAAACAGTTGGAATGTATATTCCTCGTACATTGAACTGGCCAATGATTGACACAGGTCTATGTGTATGAATGTGGATGCATTCGTATGTTGTATTGCATTGATGAATTGCTGGAATAAATTTCATTTCGAATTTATTATTAAGTGGTTACATATGCTACCATCGACGTTCCGTCATGGTTTGTTTTTACTTATTTATCATCATGTTTATGTTTGCAGTTTTTCAATAATAATTTTAATTTTCAGTTGAGCCATCTTGATTTTCTTGCAGTTTTGTTGTCATGTTTTTGTGTACAATATTTAATCATTTTCGTTTTGTTTTCAGTTGTTCCGTTATGTGTGTGTTCTCAATACTTCATTCATGTTTGTGTTTTTAGTTGCGCTGTCATGTTGTATTTGCAGTTGCTCCATCATGTTTTTCTCTACACGATGACACTGCACTACCTGGAGAACGACGTGAATACTGTAGTCTACCGATGATGCACCTATCTTCATTGTCAAGATTCAATATTGTACACTCGCACTTACAAGAAATATGGACCATTCATATCAAGAGACGTTATTTCCATCTTTACTTTACTAAGTTTAATGTGAGATGTGATTCAGGTTTGTTTTCAGATATAAAGTCATATTTTTGTTAAAAACGAAAGTACACTTCATGTGAGTGTCCAGTTTGTATGCCAGAAACTATTTATTTTGTTTTGATATTTTACATTATATAATTAACAAATACAAATAAAATAGAGTACAAATTACAGTTAAACTATATAGTATATACACATGCATTTATTATTTTATATTGAAAGAAGGATGTATATCTAAAAGTAAGATAGCAAGAGATGAAACTTCCGCTCCAGAATCTAGAGTTTTTTATGTCTTCATTGTGTATTTTTATATCCTGGTATCATATTATGTCAGTATCTTTAACAATAGTGTCTAAATGGCAGAAATAAAGTCGTAAGGTGAACTACGATAATGTCGTCTTACTCCACGTTCTATATTTAAGAAATTAGACATCAAATCTGAATGGGCCTTTGCACATTTAGCTTCCATTTATGTGGCTGGCCGCTTAGCGCTGTTCTAAATGCGCTTGCGTCCCCCCAATGCAACCAATGTTCGATCATCGGACCGGGAAGTGTATGAGATGATGCGATGGTCGCCAGATCAGACAGGTGGGTTGTCTCCCGGTACTCCGGTTTCCCCCCAAATGAATGTCCACATATTAGCTTACATCCGCGCCAACGAAAGTGATTAATATATAAGTTGTTAAAACTTGCTTCGCAATCGTAGTAAACATATATACCAACCTTCAGTTAGTGATCACCTGTGAACAACGTCTCTGTGTTTATACCAACCTTCAGTTAGCGCTCACCTGTGAATAACGTCACTGTGTTTATACCAACCTTCAGTTAGCGCCCATCTGTGAATAACGTCAATGTGTTTATGCAAACCTTCAGTTAGTGATCACCTGTGAATAATGTCACTGTGTTTATGCCAACCTTCAGTTAGTGATCACCTCACCTGTGAATAACGTCACTGTGTTTATGCCAACCTTCAGTTAGTGATCACCTGTGAATAACGTCACTGTGTTTATGCCAACCTTCAGTTAGTGATCACCTCACCTGTGAATAACGTCACTGTGTTTATGCCAACCTTCAGTTAGTGATCACCTGTGAATAACGTCACTGTGTTTATGCCAACCTTCAGTTAGTGATCACCTGTGAATAACGTCACTGTGTTTATGCCAACCTTCAGTTAGTGATCACCTCACCTGTGAATAACGTCACTGTGTTTATACCAACCTTCAGTTAGTGATCACCTGTGAATAACGTCACTGTGTTTATGCCAACCTTCAGTTAGTGATCACCTCACCTGTGAATAACGTCACTGTGTTTATGCCAACCTTCAGTTAGTGATCACCTGTGAATAACGTCACTCTGTTTATACCAACCTTCAGTTAGTGATCACCTGTGAATAACGTCACTGTGTTTATACCAACCTTCAGTTAGTGATCACCTGTGAATAATGTCACTGTGTTTATACCAACCTTCAGTTAGTGATCACCTCACCTGTGAATAACGTCACTGTGTTTATGCCAACCTTCAGTTAGTGATCACCTCACCTGTGAATAACGTCACTGTGTTTATGCAACCTTCAGTTAGTGATCACCTGTGAATAACGTCACTGTGTTTATACCAACCTTCAGTTAGTGATCACCTGTGAATAACGTCACTGTGTTTATACCAACCTTCAGTTAGCGCTCACCTGTGAATAATGTCACTGTGTTTATACCAACCTTCAGTTAGTGATCACCTGTGAATAACGTCTCTGTGTTTATACCAACCATCAGGTAGCGCTCACCTGTGAATAACGTCGCTGTGTTTATGCCAACCTTCAGTTAGGAAAGTATGGCTTGAATTCTTGTACCACATATTTTCTACTTATCAACTAGTCTGAAGTTTTCTAAAGTCACACCATTTCTCAAAAAACACAAACACGATATACTGCCTGTCATGAAAATGTATTTTTCCCAAAAAGAACTATATTAATTATTGGGACTACATTCGATTATTATTATTATTTACGTATATACCACCTGAAACATGGGCTCGATCGTCGGACCGGGAAGTATGTGAGAGGTAATCAGGTGGTCGCTAGATCGGATCAGTTGTGTTTTCTCCTTGTACTCTGGTATCCCCCACGCAAATAACCACATATTAGCTTTCATCCGCGCCAAAGAGAATGATTAATATAAAAGTTGTAAAATAATTAAATTTTCAATTCTGTTAGTTTAACATAATTCGACGGAAAATGTCAGTTTTCGGTAAATCAACCTCCATATAGCTTTCCATACAATTATTTTATTTCGTATAACAGCAATTACTTGGACTCAGTGAATACATTGTCGTTAACAATTAATTGTGAAACTGTTTTATACTCTTGTAATTGCATGCCATCATATTAAAAAAAAATACTAAAAGTGGTCAATGCGCATAATTCGTCATTCCTTGTGACGGAATTAAACACTAATTATTCGTACGCGTCATAACTCCAAACAATGTGTATTCGCCAATAAATAACTGAAGGACAATATTATTTCTTAAATTTAGCTGATAAAAAAGTGCCCATGCCTGCAAGTTATAAACATTTTCTCCAATATCAACCTCACACTCAAACGTTCTTATTTTCTTAGCAATGAGCAGATTTAGCAAATCATATCACGTAGTTTAAACAATATTTATTTCTTTGAATTTACACAGTCTAATATTCAAAATATGTACATACAATTCAATTCAATTCAATTCAACTTGTTTATTGCATAAAGCATATACATGCTAAGAGTAATGCATAATTATGCATAATTACATACATAGTAAATACATGAACTTTTACAGAAGAGTTATTCAAGTGTAAATGGAAAAAGTAACTAAATGTCTGACTGTTTATTACGTTTGTTGTGTTCGCATTCTGTCTGCTGAATTAATAAATTTTGCTAAGTTGACTAATGTCTTTTCCGATGTTTGATTCATTAATGTTATGTATTTATTAGATATTGGCCATTTGCAAAAATAAGGCTTGAACTATTGTGATCTTAACTGTCTATATTTGGGACAAACTAAGATAAAATGGTATTCTGATTCTACTTGGTTCATATTACAATTTAAACATTTCCTATTGTTTCTATCTATATTTAAATATATTCCTGTTTCGATGGCTAATTTGTGTGAACGTATTCTGAGTCTAGTAAGGGCATATCTATATTTATTTTCAACTATACTGTCTAGATAGTGTTCTAGTCCGAAGGTGTGCTTAATTTGAACTATAATTTAACAATTTCCGAGTGTTGCTGATGCTGGCATACCAACTTTGGTTATACATATCTAACATTCTTTGTCTTAAAGGGGCTATGTGTACATGTAGCGTGTTTTGATTTTCCCATATATCGGACATGCGGATGTTATTTATTAATGTTTTTAATATTTGAAACTCAATTGTCTTTATTTTGAGAATGTTCATTTTCGGTATCTTGTCTAAGCATTTTGTATATTTGCTTTGTTAGCGAATTTTCATTACTGTTTATAACCTTGATACAGTATTTGATCGTTATTATTTTTCTACAGGTATGTAACGGTGTTTTTATGTTTTACGGCCAATATCTTACGACAAAACTTTGAATGTATGCGTTCTACTTCAATAGCTTCTCTGGTTCCCCCATACATCCGCGCAATAGTTTAACTTTGATGTTACAAATAATCGAACAGTTTACATTTTTCAGATAGGTAATTCAATTTGGTGGAATATGATGAATAGATTGTGCATTGAATATGCTGCGTGTTGCGCTATTTTCTTTTTCGTTCTGTTCCAGTTTCCGTTTTTGAAAAAGTACACTCCTAGATATTTAAAAGATGTGACTATCTCTAAGTCAGTGTTATTCAGTTAAAAAATATAGGTTGAGTGTCTACCATTTTCAAATATCATGACCTTAGTTTTTGCGGTTTTAATTGTTAGTCTCCATATTCTGCAATACTGATCGATATCATCCAACATTATCTGTAAAGCTTCCGGTTTATAGGCAAATAATACGGCGTCGTCGGCAAAAAGCAATATAAACAATTTTAATTCCTCATATGTGAAAATCCCAGGCATGTCACTATTTATGCTTTGTACAATATCATTCATAAAGAGTAGAAATAGTATACTGGATGCCGAATCCCCTTGTAATACACCCGTTAGTGAGTCGAAACTGTCCGAAAACTGTGCTTTATAGCCTAAACTAGCTTTTACTACACTGTACATATCTCTTATATAGCGTTTACGGTCTTTGAACTTACGTTTTCATTTATAGGTTTTTGAAATAACATGTTCCTATCCAGATTATCATATGCACGTTCGTAGTCCAAGAACGCGCAGTATAAATTTTGTTTTTCTTTTAGTAATTTAGCTATGATCAAGTGAAATATGAATATACAGTCTGTTGTAGACCTGCCCTTTTGAAAACCAAATTGATTAGGGTTAATTGTATTATTCTCATCTGCCCATTTACTTAATCGTTTGCTAAGGATATGTGAGTATATTTTCCCCATTACATTTGTGAGGACGATTCCTCTATATTTATTAGATTTATTAACATCTCCTTTGTTATAGATTGGTATTATAATACCCTCAGTCCAAGATGCTGGATATTCACCATATTCGAAGAGCTTGTTATATAATGTTATCATAAATGGTGCAATGATATCGATTATGTTTTTAAATACCTCTGCTATCAAGTTGTCGCTACCTGGACGTTTGTTATTATTAAGAGAGGCTATTGCCTTTCTAAGTTCATTTTCTGTAATTGGCGCGTCTAATTGGTCATTGTGTAATTCGGGTATTTCCGGTATTTCCGGTATTTCCGGTTCATCGAGTAGCTTGTTTGGCTTATTGCCGTATACTCCTTTAAAATGTGCATACAAATCGTTTAGCGTTTCACTTTTCAGGGACAGACATTTTGTAATGTTTTTTAATATTACGCGGCTGTTTTCTGGCAGTCTCCATTCTACTATTTCTTTCTTTTCGCCTCGATAATCTTTTAAATTTTATTATATTCATTTTTAACTTGTAAAAATAACCGTTTATTTTCCTGTGATTTATTCCTATTATAAATGTTCCTTACTCAATTATTTACGTATACTATAACAATTAGCGTTGAACCACATACTTCTCCGCAGATTAGGAGTTACATTAGTTGAATATGAACGGTGTTTGCCAAATACACTAAATGCGTGATCCTGCATGAATTGTGTGAATTTATTCACACTAGTGTCCATACTACATTCGTAGATACTATCAATTAAATCGTGTAGTATGTTTTGTTTGTCCAATACCCTAGTAGGCAATTCGTGTATTGAAGAATATGCCCACGCTATGTAAACATCAGAGCTATGTTTCGCGTGAGCGTTGTTTTACTATAGAAATTACTATGGCGGAATGATCCGAGATCGGTGAGATTATTTACTGCGAATTGTATTATATGTTTAAAATCATCTATATTTAACAAACAGTAGTCTACGGTGATACTGCCGTTATGGTTATGAAACGTATATTCCCCTATGCCTTCATCATTCGACATTCGGTCGTTTACTATTGATAAATTGGTTGTTTTGCATAATAAAATTAATCGATGACCAAACTCGTCTACAGTATGATCGTGGTAACATATCTATATTTGGTTGTCATCATCTATATATCTATCATGTCGGATAAATTAGATGTTCGACTGTTGAAATATCCCATTATCATAATGTTACCTTGTGATTTATATCGTTCAATGTCTGTTTCTATTTGGTCAAACCTTAGAATTTTTTGGTGGAATATACACATTGCAACAATACAAATCTTCGTCAAAATTTAGGAGTTCTCCAGATACTTTTCCCACATTATTCCACACTGTTGTTTATCAACAATATGAATATTACCCTGTAACGTGTCCTTGTACACACATACATGTAGGTTGAGCTTGACATTTCAGATTTGGTTTATAACTAGTAGTATTGGTATATGTGTTGCACACGCTGCATACTTAATATGTATGTATACTAATGTACACAATATTTCAGAATCGTATTTAATTTATATACAAATAAAATCATCTTTTGTTAGTTGAAAGTGATCAACAACAGAAAAATATCCGTTTGAAACTACCTTTGAACTTTATGAAAATGATGATGCTTATTAGTTATTACTTATGCTGAATTGCTTTCAGGATCATCTTTAACCATATCAGATCGTTTCACGGCGAACAAAATATTCTGCAATCTTAAAATGATACCAACACACATTTATTCGGAATCTGATACGATGATAATACAATTTGAGGAAGGTTCTGTTCTAACACCAGAGGGATGGAGTCGTACTGTTGCAAGAGAAGGATTCAATGCGACTTATATTTCAATAAAAGAATCGATGAAGAATTTGATAAGTTCACAAAGGATTTATGCGAGAGGTAACCAACTCTAACGCGAACCATACTGTGATGAGACTAATCTGTAAATATATTTGAAAATTGCGAATTTGTAACCGAAATACCTATATCTGATGTTTATTTCACATCATTCGTTGGCTTTGCTTCATCATCAATATTGCCATAGTTGTCATCGACAGCCTGCCCTTAAGAGAACCCGTTCGAGTAATAAACAATAACTGAAACAAAATTACGATTAGTAGGTAACCAAAATTTCAGCTGATCAGAAGTAGATATTTTTCTAACCATAATTTTGATAATTTATTTCTTACTGCACTCGAATATGCTACCCTGTCACATGTTAGAGGGTGACATAGTCACCCTAGGTACATTGACCTTGCCCACTGGTGCCCCACTTCTCCATACATGTTTTTATTGTTGTTACAATTTGCAAATAACACCAACTAAAGGACGTAATTGCGCGCTTTCTCACCTCTCCAAACATTATGACATAGACTATATACCATGATAAGGTAAGTATTTATAACTTAGTTTAATTTAATGTTAATTTAAAAACAGACACGCCGTGGCTGACAGCTATGTCAATATTAAATATTTAACATAACCAAATACGGAGATTCAGACAAGTTTACACGAGAGGCGTAGTAATCACTGATGCGATCAAGTCTCAATCACTGTACTCGATTGCAATACGATATCTAGTGATCAAAATAGTTATGTAATCTAATAATTCTGTCGGAAAATATGTCGCGTACTGAAAAGACATTTAGGGATGACTTAGTTACAGTACAGGCTATAGAGGTATATATATATTAACAGGATCCATTATACAAACGGATTGTCCTCCCAATTCCGGTTTTTAGGACACATATAGGCCTATTTATGCCACATAATACAGAGAAATTTTGCAGGCTGCCTAATAAAGACTCTACAAAGTGAGGGGTAGTATTGAAGACAAAACAAATAGTTATATATAATATTTTGAAAAGCTTAGCTTGCTGGACGCATGTATTTGTTTCACTTCGTGTACAACTGAGAAAAGTAGTCCCAGCTACAGCTATGATATTGGATTCTGAAGATGTCCGATATTATACAAGGTATTATATCCCACTGAAGATGTCCGATATTATACAAGGTATTGTATCCCACTAAAGATGTCCGATATTATACAAGGTATTGTATCCCACTAAAGATGTCCGATATTATACAAGGTATTGTATCCCACTAAAGATGTCCGATATTATACAAGGTATTGTATCCCACTAAAATGTCCGATATTTACAAGGTATTGTATCCCACTAAAGATGTCCGATATTATACAAGGTCTTGTATCCCACTAAAGATGTCCGATATTATACAAGGTATTGTATCCCACTAAAGATGTCCGATATTATACAAGGTATTGTATCCCACTAAAGATGTCCGATATTATACAAGGTATTGTATCCCACTAAAGATGTCCGATATTATACAAGGTATTGTATCCCACTAAAGATGTCCGATATTATACAAGGTATTGTATCCCACTAAAGATGTCCGATATTATACAAGGTATTGTATCCCACTAAAGATGTCCGATATTATACAAGGTATTGTATCCCACTAAGATGTCCGATTATACAAGGTATTGTATCCCACTAAAGATGTCCGATATTATACAAGGTATTGTATCCCACTAAAGATGTCCGATATTATACAAGGTATTGTATCCCACTAAAGATGTCCGATATTATACAAGGTATTGTATCCCACTAAAGATGTCCGATATTATACAAGGTATTGTATCCCACTAAAGATGTCCGATATTATACAAGGTATTGTATCCCACTAAAGATGTCCGATATTATACAAGGTATTGTATCCCACTAAAGATGTCCGATATTATACAAGGTATTGTATCCCACTAAGATGTCCGATATTATACAAGGTATTGTATCCCACTAAAGATGTCCGATATTATACAAGGTATTGTATCCCACTAAAGATGTCCGATATTATACAAGGATTGTATCCCACTAAAGAGTCCGATATATACAGGTATTGTACCCACAAAATGTCCGATATAACAAGGTATTGTATCCCACTGAAGATGTCCGATATTATACAAGGTATTGTATCCCACTAAAGATGTCCGATATTATACAAGGTATTGTATCCCACTAAAGATGTCCGATATTATACAAGGTATTGTATCCCACTAAAGATGTCCGATATTATACAAGGTATTGTATCCCACTGAAGATGTCCGATATTATACAAGGTATTGTATCCCACTAAAGATGTCCGATATTATACAAGGTATTGTATCCCACTGAAGATGTCCGATATTATACAAGGTATTGTATCCCACTAAAGATGTCCGATATTATACAAGGTATTGTATCCCACTAAAGATGTCCGATATTATACAAGGTATTGTATCCCACTAAAGATGTCCGATATTATACAAGGTATTGTATCCCACTGAAGAATAGAACGTGTATTTATGGTGAATTTATGATGTGTATACTAAAGTCAAATGTTTGAGAAACTCTTACAATTTGCATTCTTTTTTATTTATTTCAAGAAAATGAATAATATTATACCCCTGTCAAACAGAATTGTACGCCTGACAAACAGAATTATACCCTTGCCAAACATAATTATACCCCTGCCAAACAGAATTATACCACTGACAAACAGAATTATACCCCTGCCAAACAGAATTATACCCTTGCCAAACAGATTTATACCTCTGCCAAACAGAATTGTACCCCTGACAAACAGAATTATACCCCTGCCAAACAGAATTATACACCTGCCAAACAGAATTATACCCTTGAAAAACAGAATTATGCCCCTGACAATCAGAATTATACCCCTAACAAACAGAATTATACCCCTGACAAACATAATTATACACTGGCCAAGCAGAATTGTACCCCTGACAAATAGAATTATACCCCTGCCAAACAGAATTAGACCCCTGACAAACAGAATTATACCCTTGCCAAACATAATTATACCCCTGCCATACAGAATTATACCACTGACAAACAGAATTATACCCCTACCAAACAGAATTATACCTCTGCCAAACAGAATTGTACCCCTGACAAACAGAATTATACCCCTACCAAACAGAATTATACCCCTGCCAAACAGAATTATACCCTTGACAAACAGAATTATGCCCCTGACAATCAGAATTATACCCCTAACAAACAGAATTATACCCCTGACAAACATAATTATACACTGGCCAAACATAATTGTACCCATGACAAATAGAATTATACCCCTGCCAAACAGAATTATACCCCTGCCAAACAGAATTATACCCTTGACAAACAGAATTATACCCATGCCAAACAGAATTATACCCCTGACAAACATAATTATACCCCTGACAAACAGAATTGTACCCCTGTCAAACAGAAGTATACACCTGCCAAACAGAACTATACCCCTGCCAAAGAGAATTATACCCCGGACAAACTGAATAATACACCTGTCAAACAGAAATATACACCTGACAAACAGAATAATACCCCTGCCAAACGGAATTATACCCCGGACAAACAGAATAATAAACCTTACAAACAGAATTACACCCCGGACAATCAGAAATATACCTCTGATACAGAGAATTGTACCCCGGACAAAAAGAATTATACCCCGGATAAACAGAATTATAACTCTGCCAAACAGAATTATACCCCTGCCAAACAGAATTATACCCCTGACAAACATAATTATACCACTGCCAAACATAATTATACCCCGGACAAACAGAATAATAAACCTGACAAACAGAATTACACGCCGGACAAACAGAAATATACCTCTGATAAAGAGAATTGTACCCCGGACAAAAAGAATTATACCCCGGATAAACAGAATTATAACTCTGCCAAAGAGAATTATACCCCTACCAAACAGATTTATACCTCTGTCAAACATAATTATACCCCTGCCAAACAGAATTATACCCCTGCCAAACAGAATTATACCCCTGACAAACAGAATTATACCCCTGCCAAACAGATTTATACCTCTGCCAAACAGAATTGTACCCCTGACAAACAGAATTATACCCCTGCCAAACAGAATTATACGCCTGCCAAACAGAATTATACCCTTGACAAACAGAATTATGCCCCTGACAATCAGAATTATACCCCTAACAAACCGAATTATACCCCTGACAAACATAATTATACACTGGCCAAACAGAATTGTACCCCTGACAAATAGAATTATACCCCTGCCAAACAGAATTATACCCCTGCCAAACAGAATTATACCCTTGACAAACAGAATTATACCCCTGCCAAACATAATTATACCCCTGCCAAACAGAATTAGACCCCTGACAAACAGAATTATACCCTTGCAAAACATAATTATACCCCTGACATACAGAATTATACCCCTGCCAAACAGAATTATACCTCTGCCAAACAGAATTGTACCCCTGACAAACAGAATTATTCCCCTACCAAACAGAATTATACCCCTGCCAAACAGAATTATACCCTTGAAAAACAGAATTATGCCCTGACAATCAGAATTATAACCCTAACAAACATAATTATACCCCTGACAAACATAATTATACACTGGCCAAACAGAATTGTACCCCTGACAAATAGAATTATACCCCTGCCAAACAGAATTATACCCCTGCCAAACAGAATTATACCCATGCCAAACAGAATTATACCCCTGACAAACATAATTATACCCCTGACAAACATAATTATACACTGGCCAAACAGAATTGTACCCATGACAAATAGAATTATACCCCTGCCAAACAGAATGATACCCCTGCCAAACAGAATTATACCCTTGACAAACAGAATTATACCCATGCCAAACAGAATTATACCCCTGACAAACAGAAGTATACCCCTGTCAAACAGAATTATACCATGACAAACAGAATAATACACCTGTCAAACAGAAATATACCCCTGACAAACAGAATAATACCTCTGCCAAACGGAATTATACCCCGGACAAACAGAATAATAAACCTTACAAACAGAATTACACCCCGGACAATCAGAAATATACCTCTGATACAGAGAATTGTACCCCGGACAAAAAGAATTATACCCCTGCCAAACAGAATTATACCCCTGACAAACATAATTATACCACTGCCAAACATAATTATACCCCGGACAAACAGAATAATAAACCTGACAAACAGAATTACACCCCGGACAAACAGAAATATACCTCTGATACAGAGAATTGTACCCCGAACAAAGATAATTATACCCCGGATAAACAGAATTATAACTCTGCCAAACAGAATTATACCCCTGCCGAACAGATTTATAACTCTGCCAAACATAATTATACCCCTGCCAAACAGAATTATACCACTGACAAACAGAATTATACCCCTGCCAAACAGATTTATACTTCTGCCAAACAGAATTGTACACCTGAAAAACAGAATTATACCCCTGCCAAACAGAATTATACCACTGCCAAACAGAATTATACCCTTGACAAACAGAATTATGCCCCTGACAATCAGAATTATACCCCTAACAAACAGAATTATACCCCTGACAAACATAATTATACACTGGCCAAACAGAATTGTACCCCTGACAAATAGAATTATACCCCTGCCAAACAGAATTATACCCCTGCGAAACAGAATTATACCCTTGACAAACAGAATTATACCCCTGCCAAACATAATTATACCCTTGCCAAACAGAATTAGACCCCTGACAAACAGAATTATACCCTTGCCAAACATAATTATACCCCTGCCATACAGAATTATACCACTGACAAACAGAATTATACCCCTGCCAAACAGAATTATACCTCTGCCAAACAGAATTGTACCCCTGACAAACAGAATTATACCCCTGCCAAACAGAATTATACCCTTGACAAACAGAATTATGCCCCTGACAATCAGAATTATACCCCTGACAAACAGAATTATACCCCTGACAAACATAATTATACACTGGCCAAACAGAATTGTACCCCTGACAAATAGAATTATACCCCTGCCAAACAGAATTATACCCCTGCCAAACAGAATTATACCCTTGACAAACAGAATTATACCCATGCCAAACAGAATTATACCCCTGACAAACATAATTATACCCCTGACAAACAGAATTGTACCCCTGACAAACAGAATTATACACCTGCCAAACATAATTATACCCCTGACAAACAGAATTATACCACTGACAAGCAGAATTATACCCCGGACAAACAGAATAATACACCTGTCAAACATAAATATACCCTGACAAACAGAATAATACCCCTGCCAAACGGAATTATACCCCGGACAATCAGAAATATACCCCTGATACAGAGAATTGTACCCCGGACAAAAAGAATTATACCCCGGATAAACAGAATTGTACCCATGACAAATAGAATTATACCCCTGCCAAACAGAATGATACCCCTGCCAAACAGAATTATACCCTTGACAAACAGAATTATACCCATGCCAAACAGAATTATACCCCTGACAAACAGAAGTATACCCCTGTCAAACAGAATTATACCATGACAAACAGAATAATACACCTGTCAAACAGAAATATACCCCTGACAAACAGAATAATACCTCTGCCAAACGGAATTATACCCCGGACAAACAGAATAATAAACCTTACAAAGAGAATTACACCCCGGACAATCAGAAATATACCTCTGATACAGAGAATTGTACCCCGGACAAAAAGAATTATACCCCTGCCAAACAGAATTATACCCCTGACAAACATAATTATACCACTGCCAAACATAATTATACCCCGGACAAACAGAATAATAAACCTGACAAACAGAATTACACCCCGGACAAACAGAAATATACCTCTGATACAGAGAATTGTACCCCGAACAAAGATAATTATACCCCGGATAAACAGAATTATAACTCTGCCAAACAGAATTATACCCCTGCCGAACAGATTTATAACTCTGCCAAACATAATTATACCCCTGCCAAACAGAATTATACCACTGACAAACAGAATTATACCCCTGCCAAACAGATTTATACTTCTGCCAAACAGAATTGTACACCTGAAAAACAGAATTATACCCCTGCCAAACAGAATTATACCACTGCCAAACAGAATTATACCCTTGACAAACAGAATTATGCCCCTGACAATCAGAATTATACCCCTAACAAACAGAATTATACCCCTGACAAACATAATTATACACTGGCCAAACAGAATTGTACCCCTGACAAATAGAATTATACCCCTGCCAAACAGAATTATACCCCTGCGAAACAGAATTATACCCTTGACAAACAGAATTATACCCCTGCCAAACATAATTATACCCTTGCCAAACAGAATTAGACCCCTGACAAACAGAATTATACCCTTGCCAAACATAATTATACCCCTGCCATACAGAATTATACCACTGACAAACAGAATTATACCCCTGCCAAACAGAATTATACCTCTGCCAAACAGAATTGTACCCCTGACAAACAGAATTATACCCCTGCCAAACAGAATTATACCCTTGACAAACAGAATTATGCCCCTGACAATCAGAATTATACCCCTGACAAACAGAATTATACCCCTGACAAACA
Source organism: Archivesica marissinica (assembly GCA_014843695.1). Classification (NCBI taxonomy): domain Eukaryota; kingdom Metazoa; phylum Mollusca; class Bivalvia; order Venerida; family Vesicomyidae; genus Archivesica; species Archivesica marissinica. Next base: position 8,630,978 of record CM026388.1, on the reverse strand, counting down.
TAATTATACACTGGCCAAACAGAATTGTACCCCTGACAAATAGAATTATACCCCTGCCAAACAGAATTATACCCCTGCCAAACAGAATTATACCCTTGACAAACAGAATTATACCCATGCCAAACAGAATTATACCCCTGACAAACATAATTATACCCCTGATAAACAGAATTGTACCCCTGACAAACAGAATTATACACCTGCCAAACATAATTATACCCCTGACAAACAGAATTATACCACTGACAAACAGAATTATACCCCGGACAAACAGAATAATACACCTGTCAAACATAAATATACCCTGACAAACAGAATAATACCCCTGCCAAACGGAATTATACCCCGGACAATCAGAAATATACCCCTGATACAGAGAATTGTACCCCGGACAAAAAGAATTATACCCCGGATAAACAGAATTATAACTCTGCCAAACAGTATTATACCCCTGCCAAACAGAATTATACCCCTGACAAACATAATTATACCACTGCCAAACATAATTATACCCCGGACAAACAGAAAAATAAACCTGACAAACAGAATTACACCCCGGACAATCAGAAATATACCCCTGATACAGAGAATTGTACCCTGGACAAAAAGAATTATACCCCGGATAAACAGAATTATAACTCTGCCAAACAGAATTATACCCCTGCCAAACAGAATTATACGCCTGACAAACATAATTATACCCCTGCCAAACAGAACTATACCCCTGCCAAACAGAATTATACCCCTGCCAAACAGAATTATACGCCTGACAAACATAATTATACCCCTGCCAAACAGAATTATACCCCAGACAAACAGAATTGTACCCCTGACAAACAGAATTATACCCCTGCCAAACAGAATTATACCCCTGCCAAACAGAATTATACCCTTGACAAACAAAATTATGCCCCTGACAATCAGAATTATACCCCTAACAAACAGAATTATACCCCTGACAAACATAATTATACACTGGCCAAACAGAATTGTACCCCTGACAAATAGAATTATACCCCTGCCAAACAGAATTATACCCTTGACAAACAGAATTATACCCTTGACAAACAGAATTATACCCATGCAAAACAGAATGATACCCTGCCAAACAGAATTAGACCCCTGACAAACAAAATTATACCCTTGCCAAACATAATTATACCCCTGCCATACAGAATTATACCACTGACAAACAGAATTATACCCCTGCCAAACAGAATTATACCTCTGCCAAACAGAATTGTACCCCTGACAAACAGAATTATACCCCTACGAAACAGAATTATACACCTGCCAAACAGAATTATACCCTTGACAAACAGAATTATGCCCCTGACAATCAGAATTATACCCCTAACAAACAGAATTATACCCCTGACAAACATAATTATACACTGGCCAAACAGAATTGTACCCATGACAAATAGAATTATACCCCTGCCAAACAGAATTATACACCTGCCAAACAGAATTATACACTTGACAAACAGAATTATACCCATGCCAAACAGAATTATACCCCTGACAAACATAATTATACCCCTGACAAACAGAATTGTACCTCTGACAAACAGAATTATACCCATGCCAAACATAATTATACCCCTGACAAACATAATTATACCCCTGACAAACATAATTATACCACTGACAAACAGAAGTATACACCTGCCAAACAGAACTATACCCCTGCCAAACAGAATTATACACCGGAAAAACAGAATAATACACCTGTCAAACAGAAATATACCTCTGACAAACAGAATAATACCCCTGCCAAACGGAATTATACCCCGGACAAACAGAATAATAAACCTTACAAACAGAATTACAACCCGGACAATCAGAAATATACCTCTGATACAGAGAATTGTACCCCGGACAAAAAGAATTATACCCCGGATAAACAGAATTATAACTCTGCCAAACAGAATTATACCCCTGCCAAACAGAATTATACCCCTGACAAACATAATTATACCACTGCCAAACATAATTATACCCCGGACAAACAGAATAATAAACCTGACAAACAGAATTACACCCCGGACAAACAGAAATATTCCGATGATACAGAGAATTGTACCCCGGACAAAAAGAATTATACCCCGGATAAACAGAATTATAACTCTGCCAAACAGAATTATACCCCTACCAAACAGATTTATACCTCTGCCAAACATAATTATACCCCTGCCAAACAGAATTATACCCCTGACAAACAGAATTATACCCTTGACATACAGATTTATACCTCTGCCAAACAGAATTGTACCCCTGAAACAGAATTATACCCCTGCCAAACAGAATTATACCCCTGCCAAACAGAATTATACCCTTGACAAACAGAATTATGCCCCTGACAATCAGAATTATACCCCTAACAAACCGAATTATACCCCTGACAAACATAATTATACACTGGCCAAACATAATTGTACCCCTGACAAATAGAATTATACCCCTGCCAAACAGAATTATACACTGGCCAAACAGAATTGTACCCCTGCCAAACAAAATTATACCCTTGACAAACAGAATTATACCCCTGCCAAATATAATTATACCCCTGCCAAACAGAATTAGACCCCTGACAAACAGAATTATACCCTTGCCAAACATAATTATACCCCTGCCAAACAGAATTATACCTCTGCCAAACAGAATTGTACCCCTGACAAACAGAATTATACCCCTGCCAAACAGAATTATACCCTTGAAAAACAGAATTATGCCCCTGAATATCAGAATTATACCCCTAACAAACAGAATTATACCCCTGACAAACATAATTATACACTGGCCAAACAGAATTGTACCCCTGACAAATAGAATTATACCCCTGCCAAACAGAATTATACCCCTGCCAAACAGAATTATACCCCTGACAAACATAATTATACCCCTGACAAACATAATTATACACTTGCCAAACAGAATTGTACCCATGACAAATAAAATTATACCCCTACCAAACAGAATTATACCCCTGCCAAACAGAATTATACCCTTGACAAATAGAATTATACCCATGCCAAACAGAATTATACCCCTGACAAACATAATTATACCCCTGACAAATAGAATTATACCCCTGCCAAACAGAATTATACCCCTGCCAAACAGAATTATACCCTTGACAAACAGAATTATGCCCCTGACAATCAGAATTATACCCCTAACAAACCGAATTATACCCCTGACAAACATAATTATACACTGGCCAAACAGAATTGTACCCCTGACAAATAGAATTATACCCTGCCAAACAGAATTATACACTGGCCAAACAGAATTGTACCCCTGCCAAACAAAATTATACCCTTGACAAACAGAATTATACCCCTGCCAAACATAATTATACCCCTGCCAAACAGAATTAGACCCCTGACAAACAGAATTATACCCTTGCCAAACATAATTATACCCCTGCCAAACAGAATTATACCTCTGCCAAACAGAATTGTACCCCTGACAAACAGAATTATTCCCCTACCAAACAGAATTATACCCCTGCCAAACAGAATTATACCCTTGAAAAACAGAATTATGCCCCTGAAAATCAGAATTATACCCCTAACAAACAGAATTATACCCCTGACAAACATAATTATACACTGGCCAAACAGAATTATACCCCTGACAAATAGAATTATACCCCTGCCAAACAGAATTATACCCCTGCCAAACAGAATTATACCCCTGACAAACATAATTATACCCCTGACAAACATAATTATACACTGGCCAAACAGAATTGTACCCATGACAAATAAAATTATACCCCTACCAAACAGAATTATACCCCTGCCAAACAGAATTATTCCCTTGACAAATAGAATTATACCCATGCCAAACAGAATTATACCCCTGACAAACATAATTATACCCCTGAAAAACAGAATTATACCCTTGACAAACAGAATTATACAAATGCCAAACAGAATTATACCCCTGACAAACATAATTATACCCCTGACAAACAGAATTATACCCCTGACAAACAGAAGTATACACCTGCCAAACAGAACTATACCCCTGCCAAACATAATTATACCCCTGACAAACAGAATTATACCCCTGACAAACAGAATTATACCCTGACAAACAGAATAATACACCTGTCAAACAGAAATATACCCCTGACAAACAGAATAATACCCCTGCCAAACGGAATTATATCCCGGACAAACATAACAATAAACTTTACAAACAGAATTACACCCCGGACAATCAGAAATATACCTCTGATACAGAGAATTGTACCCCGGACAAAAAGAATTATACCCCTGCCAAACAGAATTATATCCCTGACAAACATAATTATACCACTGCCAAACATAATTATACCCCGGACAAACAGAATAATAAACCTGACAAACAGAATTATACCCCGGACAAACAGAAATATACCTCTGATACAGAGAATTGTACCCCGGACAAAGATAATTATACCCCGGATAAACAGAATTATAACTCTGCCAAACAGAATTATACCCCTGCCAAACAGAATTATAACTCTGCCAAACATAATTATACCCCTGCCAAACAGAATTATACCCCTGCCAAACTGAAATATACACTTGACAAACAGAATTATTCCCCTGACAATCAGAATTATACCCCTAACAAACAGAATTATACCCCTGACAAACATAATTATACACTGGCCAAACAGAATTGTACCCCTGACAAATAGAATTATACCCCTGCCAAACAGAATTATACCCCTGCCAAACATAATTATACCCCTGCCAAACATAATTATACCCCTGCCAAACAGAATTAGACCCCTGACAAACAGAATTATACCCTTGCCAAACATAATTATACCCCTGCCATACAGAATTATACCACTGACAAACAGAATTATACCCCTGACAAACAGAATTATACCTCTGCCAAACAGAATTGTACCCCTGACAAACAGAATTATACCCCTGCCAAACAGAATTATACCCTTGACAAACATAATTATGCCCCTGACAATCAGAATTATACCCCTGACAAACAGAATTATACCCCTGACAAACATAATTATACACTGGCCAAACAGAATTGTACCCCTGACAAATAGAATTATACCCCTGCCAAACAGAATTATACCCCTGCCAAACAGAATTATACCCTTGACAAACAGAATTATACCCATGCCAAACAGAATTATACCCCTGACAAACATAATTATACCCCTGACAAACAGAATTGTACCCCTGACAAACAGAATTATACACCTGCCAAACATAATTATACCCCTGCCAAACATAATTATACCCCTGCCAAACATAATTATACCCCTGCCAAACAGAATTAGATCCCTGACAAATAGAATTATACCCTTGCCAAACATAATTATACCCCTGCCATACAGAATTATACCACTGACAAACAGAATTATACCCCTGACAAACAGAATTATACCTCTGCCAAACAGAATTGTACCCCTGACAAACAGAATTATACCCCTGCCAAACAGAATTATACCCTTGACAAACATAATTATGCCCCTGACAATCAGAATTATACCCCTGACAAACAGAATTATACCCCTGACAAACATAATTATACACTGGCCAAACAGAATTGTACCCCTGACAAATAGAATTATACCCCTGCCAAACAGAATTATACCCCTGCCAAACAGAATTATACCCTTGACAAACAGAATTATACCCATGCCAAACAGAATTATACCCCTGACAAACATAATTATACCCCTGACAAACAGAATTGTACCCCTGACAAACAGAATTATACACCTGCCAAACATAATTATACCCCTGACAAACAGAATTATACCACTGACAAACAGAATTATACCCCGGACAAACAGAATAATACACCTGTCAAACAGAAATATACCCTGACAAACAGAATAATACCCCTGCCAAACGGAATTATACCCCGGACAATCAGAAATATACCCCTGATACAGAGAATTGTACCCCGGACAAAAAGAATTATACCCCGGACAAACAGAAAAATAAACCTGACAAACAGAATTACACCCCGGACAATCAGAAATATACCCCTGATACAGAGAATTGTACCCCGGACAAAAAGAATTATACCCCGGATAAACAGAATTATAACTCTGACAAACAGAATTATACCTTTAACAATCAGAATTATACCCCTGACAAACAGAATTATACCCCCGACAAATAGAATAATACACCTGACAAAAAGTGCTATACCACTGATAAACAGAATAATACACATGACAAACAGATTTATACCCCTGACAATCAGAATTATACCCCTGACAAACAGAATTATACCCCCGACAAATAGAATACTACACCTGACAAACAGCGCTATACCACTGACAAACAGAATTATACCCATGCCAAACAGAATGATACCCCTGACAAACAGAATAATACACATGACAAACAGATTTATACCCCTGACAATCAGAATTATACCCCTGCCAAACAGAATTATACCCCGGACAAACAGAATAATACACCTGCCAAACAGAATTGTACCCCTGACAAAACAGAAATATACCCCTGCCAATCAGAATTATACCTCTGACAAACAAAATAATACACCTGCCAACAGAAATGTACCCCTGACAAACAGACGTAGACACCGGCCAAACAGAAGTATACCCCTGACAAACAGAATAATAAACCTGACAAAAAGAATTGTACCCCTGCCAAACAGAATTGTACCCCTGGGCCAACAGAATTATGCCCCTGCCAAATAGAATAATACCTCTGTCAAACAGAATTATACCCCTGCCAATCAGAATTATACCCCTGACACACAGAATTATACCCCTGCTAAACAGAATTGTACCACTGACAAACAGAATTAGACACCGGCCAAACAGAATTATACACCTGACAAACAGCATTATACCCCTGACAAACATAATTATACCCCTGTCAAACATAATTATACCCCTTGTTTTAGTGGTTAATGGAATATGTTTTGTTGTGATTACTTAATGAAATAAATTCCAATCTTACACTAATAACCACAACTATCCTTTCTTTCTTCACAACTATAATCTCTTTGTCCTTTATTTCAGTTCTTCGAACACCTATGTCGAGTGAAGAATTACAAGGTACGTTGCAAATCATTGTTATTCTCTTGTTTGAAATACTTAATAAAACAAGCTGAAATCCAGGTTTAGCATGATCTTCCTCATTCGAAGTGTGTGTGTGTGGGGGGGGGGGGCTCTGTTGCCGAATGGATACGATCGTTGACTTCCAATCACTTACCACTCACCGTTATTGGTTCGAATTCTACAAGAAGTGTCGAATTAATTAATGTGAGGAAGTCATTCAGCTCGCACATTCAATGTCTGTGCTCGTATCTACACTTAGGGTCTTCCTCTATCGCTTAAGATAGTTGCTATATACCATTATTTGTTTGGGCGCTATTATTGTTCTACTACCATTAATCCTGTGCTATTAATGTATCTCCAATTTTGCATTCATGGTAATTAATATAAACATTTACATAAACTAACCAGGATCTCCTCCATGCGTACATTTGATATAGTTAATTGGCTTACTCTCGGACAACTGTTTGTGATACATATGTTGTACTTGTTTCTACTTGTTAACATTCATCACCGCTGTATGTTCGAATCCCATTGGGGGCATCGACTTATGTCACAATTCCGCATACAATTACTCCACCCGACTGAAATAGTAGGATGCGCTGAACATTATATCCGGACAAACTACCTAACACTGTTTTACTACCGCATATATATGAACAAATTCTAATTTTGTAAACTTTGTTTATAAAACTATAGATATCGCCTTTAATTGACACATTTTCACAATTTCAAAAGAAACAAAACAATCTAATAATATATATTTCCTTAATGTACAGAGATCAATATTTAATTTAGTGAATTAGAAAATAGACACAATATTAAAACTACCACTCATATTAGTAGTATAGGAAGAGCGTCAGGTTGACATGTACCCAATTCCCTATTCCTCTCTCGTGACGTCATTATCCTATAACTGGGTGACCTTTAAGGAAGTGTCATCAAATGGAATAAGAGGTCGAGTGTCACCTTTGGGGTCAACGCACGAATGGTTGCTGGTATGTGTAGGTTCCATCAGGAATGAGGCCTCTAGAGCGATTAATCTAACGTTGTAAGAATTTGTTTCGCAATCGAGCTAAAATAGATTTGTATAAACTAATCCAATGTCTTAAGGGAAATGTTGAAACATTATTAAATAAACGTTGTTTCTGTGTTTCAATTATAACTCAATCACCATAATCAAGTACATTCTAACTTAAAACTAACCGCAGAATGAATAAATTTTACACCGAGCATTCGTTATCTAGATAAGAGATCAAATATCATTAAGTAGTGTACTACATGACATTGTGATTTCAATGAATTACCTGGGCAACGAAATATCTCTGAACGCTTTATCTAATAAAAGATGTGTTTAAATAGCCAAGATTAATATTTGTTTTGGACATTTCAACTTTTCAACAATGCACGTCACAGCTTATGTATCTGCATGTCTCTTCATTACCTCATGTTGACATGTTAAATTGTAGACTGGTTCACTGATTGCATGGCTATATGTCCGTCCGTACGCTCGCCCGCATGCACGCCAGCCCGCCCGGCAGCCGTTCGTCCAATCGCCCACTCCCACAACCCGCCCAATTCCCGCACACCCGTTCCGACAACCGTCCGTCCGTCCATCCGTCTTCCTGTCTATGCACCTTCATAATAAGAGCACGTCTATATACCGACTAACTACATAAAATAACACTTAATTTAGTTTAATGCGTGTCATTTATGTATTAATTCATGTATATATCACAGCAAAGTGGAAATATAGTGCGTGGAATATATCCAATTGTTTGAGATACATGTATGAATTACAATCAAACTTTATATTGCAAAATAATTCAATTCAAAATGTTATATTCCGTATATCTTGAATAAACATCGGAATCTATCAGTAGTACAGTGGTTAACACGATAGAGGACTCGTTCAGCAACAAGTCGAGACATGTTTTGGTGCGCATGCGCGTTTGCCTATCTTCTCAACGTTCATCCTCAATGCTATTTGGCCCCCTCATCAGTACTCCAACGTACCTCATATGAGCTGAATGAGCTCATATATGCGGTATATACATGTATTTACTATACTCCTGTACGTACGCTAGTGACAAACCATAGTTTATAGACCCGCGTTGCCGGTGTAAATAGGGCAACCTCATGTATACTAGTATGAACGAGTATCTTCCCATATATAAATCGTACGTCGCTATGCTGATGCAAAGATTCGATAGAATCTTGATTAGGAGGAGTTGTTCGTTGGTTCGTGCCTCATTATTACTCCTTCATATGCACCCTCGTTGCGACAAACAAGCTCGTTGAGTACAATGTATAGGGTGTACTCTTACAGCAAGACTACTATTGATCCACCATTCTGAACACAACTGACCATGAGAAGTAAATATGCTTTATTGAGGAGTTGAAAAGAGTAAGCGAGGAGTTAAAACGAAGACAATAAGCGTGTGTATGGTCATTATATAGGTTGCTTTATGTATAATTATGTACACACGTATTGTCCGTTCAAACTCAACACCTTCCGTACATTTAGTAGACAATAACTCGAGTTTACAAGTACATGTAGCATATTTTTAAGTTTGTTTAATCGTACACATTATTATAGCATATGGAAAACACGCACCAAAATACAGATAGTTCCGGTCAACGTTATTAATCATAGCATTTAGCACAAATTGTGAACAGCTTGTTAAATTTTAACATGTCTTGAATTTGCGACTGATGATTACTATTTTCGGACGGTTTTTCATCCTGTGCCCACCTCTCTGCCTGCTGCATCGGCGTTAACCTAGTGTCGGTCTCTATGTCTGCTCCTCCACCTGCCTGCTTATGATCCGAATGTATGTCAGTGTCCGTATTTTTACATTCGCTCGCGGTTATTTCCGGAAGTTCGAATCGTTTCAGAACGGTTTCGAACAAGTACTTTCTCTGATTAGTGGCATATTTCCACGCCTCCTCTTTATCGTAGCCATCGATTATCTTTAGATCCGCTGCAGTTTTCTTAATCGCAGTATAAACTGGATCACGTAGGAGGCCATGCATCCATTCCACTTTTAACATGAAATCTTCCACCAATTTCTTCCTATACTTGGATATCATACTCCGGAATACCGCCCGCCTAGCAACGTTCTCCGTAGCACCCTGTTCCCGCATGTAATCTTTCACATTCTCCTCAAATTCCGATTGACACTGATGAAACACTCTGTCTACGATACAGTACCACGGATCGATAACATCAGAATCCTCCTCTTGACTGGAATCTTCGTCATTACTGGAATCTTCGCCACTCGCGTCATCGGAGTTTGACATATCCACATCATCGATAGTACCCAATATATCCTTCTCGTATTCATTCTCGTCATCGACATGAAGCGTTCGTTTATGGCGAAGCATATTGTCTTTTCGCATGAATCGTTTCGAGCATATATCGCAACTGTACATGTTGAGGTCTCGCTAAAGAATGAGGAGTGAGGAGGAGTGATATTACTTTATGTATAGCGTTCTTCAAAGCTGCACGATATAAGCAAATGAGATAAGCAGTGATGCCATACATTTACACAGGGAGACAACCAGAAATCACAGTAGTTGTCTGAAAACGAAAGTAGATTGAATATCGAAACTGATGTTCATCCTATTGTAAACCTATAATAGACAAAGCGGAAACGTACGTAACGCTATCTTACCGGAACCGGATATACAACCGTCTCACCGGAACCGGGCTCTCCACTACCTAATTCGACTCCCCATCACCTCATTGGACTCCTCATTACCATTCATATTATGTATGCAAAATGAAACAGAAATTGAACAATTTTAATTAGTTTTATAACAAAAGAGAACAGATGTTTATTTCAAGACTTGTACATTGTACATCGTCATAAACATACACATATATAATAATATACAGGTCATGTATAATTATAAACAATTTACATATAGTATTATAATAAGATGTTTCGTTTTATGGTGTATTGTATTGTTATTCAATGTAAACCGTATGCTATCAATCAATTACAGTAAGCGCCATTACATATATTACTGATTCTAAAACATGAGCCGAAATGAGCAATACCTGTAATAACATTATGCAATATAGTCTTGGTAATATACAGATATAAAGCTTTTTCCTTTTGGCGCAACGTGTGATTATTAATTGTTAGCATTTACAATATTGCTTCTTAATACACTGGCTTATTATATATATTTGGCAATGTTTAATACAACAGTTGTTTTCGTTGTTTCGTTGTTTCGTTGTTTTCGTTTGAAGTTATCAGTTCAATTAATTTGAACATAGATAGACGATACTAGTGGTATCTTTTAATATATTTCCTTCTAATGTCTTCATAGCATGGGAATATTAATTAACAAGAAATGATACTCGTCTTCAATATCCAAAGTGTTGCAACACAAACAATATCTCTCATACTCATATGGACGACAGTACGGTACTACTGTTTCCTGCTATGAGCACATTGTCCGAATTATAAACAATTACATTAAAATAAGGTTTACTACGCATGTTACATTGAGTCGTATTTATAAATTATCAATAAATAAGCTTTGATAACTATCTTTATAATGCTACGCATGTGTGTTCCTCTCTTTAACGAGCTATCTAAATTAGATGTTATACGAATTTGAAAGTACACAGTAAAGTTCGCTTCTTTAGTGGTACTGGACAGCTAGAAACATAATTCTGGTTTACTAAGTTGTCCAACACTTACAGATATACAATCTAGATAATGTTGAAGATAAAAACCCATACTTACATATGTACCAACGATAAGAACTCGTTTTTACATATACCATCTAGATACTGTTGAAGATAAGAACACATACTTACAGATATACCATCTAGATACTGTTGAAGATAAGAACCCGTACTTACATATATACCATCTACTGTGGAAGAAAATAACCCATACTTACAGATATACTATCTAAATATTGTAGAAGATAAGAACCCATACTTACAGATATAACACAATCTAAATACTGTGGAAGATAAGAACCCATACTTACATATATACCATCTACTGTGGAAGAAAATAACCCATACTTACAGATATACCATCTAAATACTGTGGACGATAAGAACCCATACTTACAGATATACCATCTAAATAATGTGGAAGATAAGAACCCGTACTTACATATATACCATCTACTGTGGAAGAAATAACCCATACTTACAGATATACCATCTAAATACTGTGGAAGATAAGAACCCATACTTACAGATATATCATCTAAATACTGTGGAAGATAAGAACCCATACTTACATATATACCATCTACTGTGGAAGAAAATAACCCATACTTACAGATATACCATCTAAATACTGTGGAAGATAAGAACCCATACTTACAGATATACCATCTAAATAATGTGGAAGATAAGAACCCGTACTTACATATATACCATCTACTGTGGAAGAAAATAACCCATACTTACAGATATACCATCTAAATACTGTAGAAGATAAGAACCCATACTTACAGATATAACATCTAAATACTGTGGAAGATAAGAACACATACTTACAGATATATCATCTAAATACTGTTGAAGATAAGAACCCATACTTACATATATACCATCTACTGTGGAAGAATATAACCCATACTTACAGATATATCATCTAAATACTGTGGAAGATAAGAACCCATACTTACAGATATACCATCTAAATAATGTGGAAGATAAGAACCCATACATACATATATACCATCTAAATACTGTGGAAGATAAGAACCCATACATACATATATACCATCTAAATACTATGGAAGATAAGAACCCATACTTACAGATATACCATCTAAATACTGTGGAAGATAAGAACCCATACTTACATATATATCATCTAAATACTGTGGAAGATAAGAACCCATGCTTACATATATACCATCTAAATAATGCTGAAGATAAGAACCCGTACTTACATATATACCATCTAAATACTGTGGAAGATAAGAAACCATACTAACAGATATACCATCTAAATACTGTGGAAGATAAGAACCCATACTTACACAATACCATCTAAATAATGCTGAAGATAAGAACCCATACTTACATATATACCATCTAAATAATGTGGTAGAAAATAACCCGTACTTACAGATATACCATCTAAATAATGTTGAAGATAAGAACCCGTATTACAGATATACCATCTAAATACTATGGAAGATAAGAACCCATACTTACATATATACCATCTAAATACTGTGGAAGATAAGAACCAATGCTTACATATATACCATCTAAATGCTGTTAAGGATAAGAACACATACATACATATATACCATCTATATACTGTGGTGGATAAGAATCCATACTTACATATATACCATCTAAATAGTGCTGAAGATAAGAACCCATACTTACATATATACCATCTAAATACTGTGGAAGATAAGAACCCATACTTACATATATACCATATAAATACTGTGGAAGATAAGAATCCATACTTACATATATACCATCTAAATACTGTGGAAGATAAGAACCCATACTTACAGATATACCATCTAAATACTGTGGAAGATAAGAACCAATGCTTACATATATACCATCTAAATGCTGTTAAGGATAAGAACCCCTACATACATATATACCATCTATATACTGTGGTGGATAAGAATCCATACTTACATATATACGATCTAAATAATGCTGAAGATAAGAACCCATACTTACATATATACCATCTAAATACTGTGGAAGATAAGAACCCATACTTACAGATATACCATCTAAATACTGTGGAAGATAAGAACCCATACTTACAGATATACCATCTAAATACTGTGGAAGATAAGAATCCATACATACATATATACCATCTAAATACTGTTGAAGATAAGAACCAGTACTTACAGATATACCATCTAAAGACTGTGGAAGATAAAGACCCATACATACATATATACCATCTAAATACTGTTGAAGATAAGAACCCGTACTTACAGATATACGATCTAAATAATGCTGAAGATAAGAACCCATACTTACATATATACCATCTAAATACTGTGGAAGGTAAGAACCCATACTTACATATATATATATACCATCTAAATACTGTGGAAGATAAGAACCCATACCTACACATATAACATCTAAATACTGTGGAAGATAAGAACCCATACATACATATATACCATCTAAATACTGTGGAAGATAAGAACCCATACGTACATATATACCATCTAAATACTGTGGAAGATAAGAACCCATACGTACGGATATACCATCTAAATACTGTGGAAGATAAGAACCCATACTTACAGATATACCAACTAAACTATGTGGAAGATAAGAACCCATGCTTACATATATACCATCTAAATACTGTTGAAGATAAGAACCCATACTTACATATATACCATCTAAATACTGTGGAAGATAAGAACCCATGCATACATATATACCATCTAAATACTGTTAAGGATAAGAACCCATGCTTACATATATACCATCTAAATAATGCTGAAGATAAGAACCCGTACTTACATATATACCATCTAAATACTGTGGAAGATAAGAAACCATACTTACAGATATACCATCTAAATACTGTGGAAGATAAGAACCCATACTTACACAATACCATCTAAATAATGCTGAAGATAAGAACCCATACTTACATATATACCATCTAAATAATGTGGTAGAAAATAACCCGTACTTACAGATATACCATCTAAATAATGTTGAAGATAAGAACCCGTATTACAGATATACCATCTAAATACTGTGGAAGATAAGAACCCATACTTACATATATACCATCTAAATACTGTGGAAGATAAGAACCAATGCTTACATATATACCATCTAAATGCTGTTAAGGATAAGAACACATACATACATATATACCATCTATATACTGTGGTGGATAAGAATCCATACTTACATATATACCATCTAAATAGTGCTGAAGATAAGAACCCATACTTACATATATACCATCTAAATACTGTGGAAGATAAGAACCCATACTTACAGATATACCATATAAATACTGTGGAAGATAAGAATCCATACTTACATATATACCATCTAAATACTGTGGAAGATAAGAACCCATACTTACAGATATACCATCTAAATACTGTGGAAGATAAGAACCAATGCTTACATATATACCATCTAAATGCTGTTAAGGATAAGAACCCCTACATACATATATACCATCTATATACTGTGGTGGATAAGAATCCATACTTACATATATACGATCTAAATAATGCTGAAGATAAGAACCCATACTTACATATATACCATCTAAATACTGTGGAAGATAAGAACCCATACTTACAGATATACCATATAAATACTGTGGAAGATAAGAACCCGTACTTACAGATATACCATCTAAATACTGTGGAAGATAAGAACCCATACTTACAGATATACCATCTAAATACTGTGGAAGATAAGAATCCATACATACATATATACCATCTAAATACTGTTGAAGATAAGAACCAGTACTTACAGATATACCATCTAAAGACTGTGGAAGATAAAGACCCATACATACATATATACCATCTAAATACTGTTGAAGATAAGAACCCGTACTTACAGATATACCATCTAAATAATGCTGAAGATAAGAACCCATACTTACATATATACCATCTAAATACTGTGGAAGGTAAGAACCCATACTTACATATATATATATACCATCTAAATACTGTGGAAGATAAGAACCCATACCTACACATATAACATCTAAATACAGTGGAAGATAAGAACCCATACATACATATATACCATCTAATTACTGTGGAAGATAAGAACCCATACTTACATATATACCATCTAAATACTGTGGAAGATAAGAACCCATACGTACGGATATACCATCTACATACTGTGGAAGATAAGAACCCATACTTACAGATATACCAACTAAACTATGTGGAAGATAAGAACCCATGCTTACATATATACCATCTAAATACTGTTGAAGATAAGAACCCATACTTACATATATACCATCTAAATACTGTGGAAGATAAGAACCCATGCATACATATATACCATCTAAATACTGTTAAGGATAAGAACCCATACTTACATATATACCATCTAAATACTGTTGAAGATAAGAACCCATACTTACATATATACCATCTAAATACTGTGGAAGATAAGAACCCATGCATACATATATACCATCTAAATACTGTTAAGGATAAGAACCCATGCATACATATATACCATCTAAATACTGTTAAGGAAAAGAACCCATACTTACATATATACTATCTAAATACTGTGGATGATAAGAACCCATGCATACATATATACCATCTAAATACTGTGGAAGATAAGAACCCATACTTACATATATACCATCTAAATACTGTGGAAGATAAGAACCCATACATACATATATACCATCTAAATAATGTGGACGATAAGAACCCATACCTACAGATATACCATCTAAATACTGTGGAAGATAAGAACCCATGCTTACATATATACCATCTAAATACTGTGGAAGATAAGAACCCATACTTACAGATATACCATATAAATACTGTTAAGGCTAAGAATCCATACTTACATATATACCATCTAAATACTGTTAAGGATAAGAACCCATACTTACATATATACCATCTAAATACTGTGGAAGATAAGAACCCATACATACATATATACCATCTAAATACTGTGGAAGATAAGAATCCATACATACATATATACCATCTAAATACTGTGGAAGATAAGAATCCATACTTACATATATACCATCTAAATACTGTGGAAGATAAGAACCCGTACTTACATATATACCATCTAAATACTGTGGAAGATAATAATCCATACATACATATATACCATCTAAATACTGTGGAAGATAAGAACCCATACTTACATATATACCATCTAAATACTGTGGAAGATAAGAACCCGTACTTACATATATACCATCTAAATACTGTGGAAGATAAGAACCCGTACTTACGTATATACCATCTAAATAATGTGGAAGATAATAATCCATACATACATATATACCATCTAAATACTGTGGAAGATAAGAACCCATACTTACATATATACCATCTAAATACTGTGGAAGATAAGAATCCATACTTACATATATACCATCTAAATACTGTGGAAGATAAGAACCCGTACTTACATATATACCATCTAAATACTGTGGAAGATAAGAACCCATACTTACATATATACCATCTAAATACTGTGGAAGATAATAATCCATACATACATATATACCATCTAAATACTGTGGAAGATAATAATCCATACATACATATATACCATCTAAATACTGTGGAAGATAAGAATCCATACATACATATATACCATCTAAATACTGTGGAAGATAAGAACCCGTACTTACATATATACCATCTAAATACTGTGGAAGATAAGAATCCATACTTACGTATATACCATATAAATACTGTGGAAGATAAGAACCCATACTTACATATATACCATCTAAATACTGTGGAAGATAAGAATCCATACATACATATATACCATCTAAATACTGTGGAAGATAAGAATCCATACATACATATATACCATCTAAATACTGTGGAAGATAAGAACCCGTACTTACGTATATACCATCTAAATACTGTGAAAGATAATAATCCATACATACATATATACCATCTAAATACTGTGGAAGATAAGAATCCGTACTTACATATATACCATCTAAATACTGTGGAAGATAGGAACCCATGCTTACATATATACCATCTAAATACTGTGGAAGATAGGAACCCATGCTTACATATATACCATCTAAATACTGTGGAAGATAAGAATCCATACATACATATATACCATCTAAATACTGTGGAAGATAGGAACCCATGCTTACATATATACCATCTAAATACTGTGGAAGATAAGAATCCATACATACATATATACCATCTAAATACTGTGGAAGATAGGAACCCATGCTTACATATATACCATCTAAATACGGTGGAAGATAAGGACCTATGCATACATATATACCATCTAAATACTGTGGAAGATAAGAACCTATGCATACATATATACCATCTAAATACTGTTAAGGCTAAGAACCCATACTTACATATATATCATCTAAATACTGTGGAAGATAGGAACCCATGCTTACATATATACCATCTAAATACTGTGGAAGATAAGAACCTATGCATACATATATACCATCTAAATACTGTGGAAGATAAGAACCTATGCATACATATATACCATCTAAATACTGTGGAAGATAAGAACCTATGCATACATATATACCATCTAAATACTGTGGAAGATAAGAACCCATACTTATAGATATACCATCTAAATACTGTTGAAGATAAGAACCCATACTTACATATATACCATCTAGATACTGTGGAGAGAAAGCTGTGTGTTTATTAATTTTATTTGCTCTCTTGATTACCGACCTATGCATTTTTGAATGATCACTCGATTAAATAAATTCCAATCTTACACAAATATCCGTCAGATAATATGATATATTCTTCTTTTTTTCAGCTGTTCAAAAAGAGATGTATACAGTGGCGCTCAGAGGTACGTTTCAATTCATTGTTACAATCCGGTTTGAAATTAATAATACGCAAGCTGAACTCAATGTTTAGCATGCTATTATAGATTCGAAGGGGGTGCTCTGTTGCCGAGTGGATACGGCCGTTGACTTCAAGTAACTTGCCACTCACCGCTGTAGGTTCGATTCCTCCAATAAATGTCGAATTGATTCATGTGAGGAAGTCATTCAGCTGTCGTGGAAATTATGTGGTTATACCCATGTACTCGTGCCAGAAACAATGCTCGTATCTACACTTAGGGTATTGCTCGTTCGCTACATACCACTAGCAATTGGTGCGACTATGAATTTCAAAAAGATACATTGTTCAATTACCACTAATCCTGTCCCATTTACTGGTTCTGTGCCAAATATCAGACAAAACGCTTCTATCAGCGCCAAATATATTCCTAAATAACTATATATATGTACATAACCACGGTAACATTATTATTATTAAACGATTGGCAACACATATTAAGTTTAATCATATTCCATTGAATTCATTCTATATAATTATACAATGTACAGAACAAAACTGAAAACACTTTGTATAATTGTGCATATATATAGGTAGGTGGCAAACAAGTTGACAATTGTTGATTTCAAGACTGTTAATGACCGTCACTTTTGGCTTATAAGTAAGATATAGTCCTTGTAGAGAAATCACTATTAGTGAATTAGAAAATAGAAGTACATTACTACTACCTCCATAATATGTATGCTAAATTGTAATAATATAATTATGATAGTAATAAACAGAATATTGTACAATGGTTTTTAGTATTATATGTACGACAGTATCCCGGTGTTACTGGTTTCCGATGATGTAGTACATAACGGACTCCTATTGGTTTAGAATGTTCATACATTGCAAACAATTTTATGTCACCGAATAAACAATAGTTTACCTTTCATTCACAAACATCTCGAAGAAAACCGATTATTTACTATTTGAGAAACGTTGATAAAATGGCGGCATCTCATTCTCAGTAATCCGGAATGACGTCATATGTTATCGTCTAACTGGGGAAATTGCCTATTGTGCAGACATTATTATGTAAATAACAGTTCTTGTTAACAAAACAATATAAGGAACACTTACTTTAATAACATGCTTAATTTATCATTTCCACTCAATATGCATTTGTTGGACAGCATGTTGTCTATATACTGCATCCAAAATACTACCATTTAGTTTAACTTAGACAAACACACGTGACATAAGAAGTCGTCACCCCTCCTAATTACTCTGACTGGGTACAGAACCGCAAATGGACCCATCCATCGCACACATCACACGGTGCCCAACAGAGAATAACTAAGTATTTACATAGCCATGTATATCAGTTGGAGAACCTCTGTGACAACATGTGGACCTGAAGGCGAAATACGGTGAAAATCGATAGTATTAACTCTTTCACCGCCAATGTCGCATAAAAGCGACTTTGTAAAAAGTAGAGAACCCGATCGGACAGAACAGAACATGCCGTCTGATCAGGCTATATGTTGATTGCTTTTCAGACAGTGGAGCTGAAGCACCTGTCCGAATAGCAAACAACATAGATCCTGATCAGACGCGGCGATACGCCGCGGCTGATCTGGATCTATGTTGTTTGCACATGCTCTGAATTTATTCGGCACTGAAAGAGTTAATAAGGAACCCTAACGGACGAAACTCATAAACACGAAACAGTGAGATTATAATGACAATATTTATTCGTAAATATATTGGTGTGGCAGATGCTGTATGTCATTGGGGGGGGGGGGGAGATTGCAAATTTCTTTAAAAAATTATATTTATATGGCGTCATAAAACGGATATAGTGAAATTAGTGAAATCTGCGGTAGGTTTAAAGTTTTCACCGCTCATTTACCTGACTGATCTCCATGATCGGTTAGAAATAGATTGGACGTGCACAATGTATGTTTATTTATAATTCCGGTAACTGGAGCGTGGAATATCGCGTGATCTCTCGCGACTTGCTATTCCCACAGTTAGGCGAAAACCTGTTCTGGGCGAGAATACTTCACGCCGGGTTAATATTAAATAATTATATTCCTGCTACGAGCACATTGCCCGAATTAGAAACAATTACATTCAAGAATGTTTCTCTTTAATTAATAACTCCCCAAATGTGAACAATGATCGCATGTTAAAATGGGTAGTATAATATATACTTATATCAAATATTTAAGCTTTGATAATTAACTATATTAGGTGATGCATTTCTGCTCATCTCAATGACTAGCTATCGAAACAGGATGTTACTCTAATGTGTTACTCTAAGAAATACTACATTTCGCGTCTTTAGTGGTACTTGATAGCTAGAAACATAATTCTGTTTTACTAAGTTGTTCCACACATATATACCATCATACTACTGTGAAAGATATACACTTATGTTATTATACTTATCATTGTAACATCTTGAATATATGAAGAATGTCATATAATTATGTAGGAGAATATTGTAGATGTGTCATATATGTAGGAGAATATTGTAGATGTGTACATATATGTTGGAGAATATTATAAAATTGTCATTTATGTAGAGAAATATTGTATAATAACATCAACATAAGTTATTTGATCACAAAACTTAGCAGTGTTTTTCTAAATGTTACATGCAATTCGTCTTATTTAGACAGGTGCCAGTTTTCTAGAGGTTATATCTTGGGCATGTTTGACTGTGTTAATAGTATCATGATTTGAGCTTAGTTTTAAATATTATTCAAACTATTTCCATTAGTTTTGTTCTAAATTCAGTAAAATGATTTTTACTTTGCATATCGTTTTCAAAACAGACAGAAACGAATGTGAACATTATACCGAACCTATGTTTATTGTGAGGGTTAACCTTAGCACAACTCGTCGTGTGGTTGTGTATTATAGTGAAATGAGGCAAGGAGCAAATGAAATAAATAAAATCGGATTACATGTATAACTGCTCGAACCCGTGACCATCAGTGATGATAGGTTACAGTGGTATACAAGTCAGCGACCTTAACCACTCGACCACGGAGGCGGAATGTTATGAAAATCATGAACAAACTAGTTATGTTCTAAATTCAGTAAACTTATTTTTACTTTGCATGTTGTTTTCAAAACAGACAACAGACAGAAACTAATGTGAACATTATACTGGACCTATGTTTAATGTGAAGGTTCACCTTAGCACAACTCGTTGTGTGGTTGTGTATTGTAGTGAAATGAAGCTAACGGCAGGAGCATATGAAATAAATAAAATCGGATTACATGTATAACTGTAAACATCTTCGAACTCATAAAAGAAAGGACGTGTTGTGTTTATTTGACGTGTAAGATGAGATTTTATTTGTTGGTCATAACTCGATTAAATAAATTACAATCGTACAATAATAAACACTACTATATCCTATTGCTTTCAGAACATCCAGATGACATCGGTCCACGCCTCCTAGAAATAAGTACGTTATAATTCATTGTTACATTCCGGTTTGAAATAAAGAATAAAGCAAGCTGAACTGAATGTTTGGCATGTTCTTCTTAACTCGAATGAGGATAGCTAGAATCCTATAATTGAGTTTCGTATTGCTTCATATGGGGAAAGTATGTGGTTCTACCCGTGTCCCTTTCCATAAAATAGGGTATTTAAATTGTGATTTAGCATGTCATTTAAAAATCATTAACAACACAGTTAACGAGGAGTTTAATATTGAACCGATATATCAGTATCTCGGAAACAACTATCAGTCCGGATGGTGATGCAATGTTATTACTTAGATAAGTCATTACGCTCGAACACGTTGGAGGGTTTATGCTTTGCTTAGTATTCAGAATTAATAGCTCAATACAGATGTATTCGTATGCATAGCACAGCTATTTAATGAGTTATTACGTTTACGTTGAGAACAATCTCATATGTGTATGGAGTTTTTAGCTAGTATTGGCACACACATTGTCATATTAAGACACTGTCAGGTGCTATTTTTCTAGATGTGTTATCTTGGACATGTTTGACTGCACCTAATATTAGTATGCATTAGACATTTAAATAAAACATATTTGAAAAAATATTCAAAATATAAATATTACATGAAACAACATAAACCATCTGAAATTGACACTTTATGAGTTAGGATTATTGTATTATAAATATGTATATTTTATGTTAGTGGTTATTTGCAATTATGATCAATAGTCATTGGTGACATATACATCACTAGAACATTATTATATAAATACAACATAATAATCTCAAATATGTTTTATTCACGTTTGTCTTCAAAATGAGAAATTATCGGCGGAAATGGAAAATATTACAAATTAATTACCGGTAATAACAAAAAACGAAATAATGTTCATATCAAATGTATATAATCGTTCAAAATAAAGATTACACATATTACGTGCTATCAATCTATTAGGTAGTCCACCCATGTATAAAGTAACTACCAATAGTTGATGCAGAACAAGGGATACCCATTTACCCCAACTATGTATAAGAAAATGAGACTAAATATTGGAATATAACAGCCACTGCAGACTTGTTACGGTATGCAACTGCCAAAGTATGTATAGAGTTTGAGCCGAAAATGATCCAATATGTAAAATATTGGACTGTGTGGGGCACATACGCTTATATCTCACTTAAAAGACACACTTATGTAACAAGATCCTATTAATTAAAACATTAAAATTGTTAATTTCGTACCGGTAGGAATATGATTTAACATAGTGCTCTGGCCTTTTAACAGGAGACCAATATTAATAATAATAAACTGCAAGTACAAAGGTATGACGTCACGATGGTGTTTTAAGTGCGAATAAAGTCCGACCAAGCTATAGAAAAACATACATGGGCAAACCAACTGCAGTTCAGATACCCCAAACAGGCATAGCATATAAATTAAAAAGGCACACAAGGTACATTGAAATAAGCTACAACAAGCTACATTTTAACAAATTATTATATTCCCATACAGGCTATGCTATATGTTAATGAAATATTAATCATACCCAACAGGTTAACTTATAGTAAAATTATCAGTTAACCCCAACATATTACCATTAATTCAAATGTCAATTATCCCCAAAACAGCTACAATACTGTCTTAGATTAAGTCCTGGGATTCGGAGACCTATACTCCACCTACTTTCTAAGCCCTACCTGGTTGCCGCTAAGATAGTAGCTGACTGTCAAATGCCAGACATGAGACTCCAGTACACAAACTGGACTCCTATGCATCTGCAACCGCCAAAATAAATACTGTTACTTCAGCGAAGACCAAGTCTTACGTTGAAATAATAATGATATTTCCATTGTTTTCAGTTCATATATTGTACAGAGATGATAAAGATAGTGGTACGTTATATTTCTTCTAATCCGTCATTCATTGGGGGTTGGGTGGGCTCTGTTGCCGATTGGATAAGGTATTTGTCTTCAAACAACTTGTTGCTAACCGCTGTAGCTTCGAACCCTACCTGTTTTGAATTGCTTCATGTGAGGAAGTCATTCAGCTGGCTTGTGGGGAATATGTGCTTCTACCGTCCCAGAAACAATACTCGTATATACACATAGGGTACTCCAACATCGTTTACGATGGTCGCTATATATCAGTACCTGTAAATGCCACTATCAATTCCAAAAACAAACCTTGTTCATACCATAATAAATTCCTTTCCTACACACGTTTATATACTAATTTAATCCGTACCCATCTCTTAAATGGCATTCCTGTATTTTAACATACTGACATCTCATTGTAGATCACATGTGGCCGCATACACCTAGGCTCGCATATATAGGTAACTATACAATATATCCTTTAAAGCAAATAATTACTTCATCAGCATGTAGCTTATCTATGTTTATTCTCGAGGATTTAAAGCGACCCTATTTCGGAATATAGGATGGGGTTTTTAGGGGGGGACGTTACTATAACATCGTCGTACGTTTACTGACTGAAAATAAGAAAATAAGTATTCATATTATATCGTGGAAGAGTAGTAATTATAATTATTGTTTTGCCATTACTGATTGTCCGTCTGTCTGTCCGCTTTACCGTGTCAGTTTCATCTCCAAAACACCTTTATGTTGTTTCTCTAAGCTTGGAATAAAGCACAAGTATGGTGTCTAGTTGTACATATTATAAGCCCGTTCCGTATGAATGCTTTTAGCGGATTTACCGCCGTTTGAACAGTTTTAGAACACAAACTAGTCCATGCCTCGTCTACAAAACTTCATAATACTACCCATGACGCTGTATTGCAATGACGTGATATTGAATGTCCATTATTGTATTACTCCATTGAAGCAACAGTGAGTGGGGATACATATACTATATCGTATGGAATAAAAATAGAAATTGATTTTGAACAATAGAGTGTCGCTTTAAGAATAGCGTACATTGCTCTAACATTGATTCAGACTTTACTTGTACCTTGCGGAATCTTTGACATATTTAGGCACTGTTGATAACACCTAGAACTGTTGCTAAGCTATTGACAAAGGAATAAATAGTGAGTTGACATAAGTAAAACTTTCGACAGAGGTTTTGCAAAAAGATGGTGGATACTCAGCTCAGTGTATTATAATCTTACAAATTCTGATAATCTGTTAATTATTCCAGTTAGAACTTTCTTATAATCCAAGTAATTCATTCCATCGGTACTGTGTGAATGGAGCAGTAATTTACCTGGATTGGTCAATATATATTCACACGCTGGATTTTTGCAAGGCCCTTTCTTAACAATAACAAAGTTAAAATGGGAAAACTGTTTTAATAGTAATAAACAGGATGCCAAGTTTTACATGTACATATGTCGTAGAACTATATTTATTTCGCGGAACCAACCTCATTTCCTACATATCGCTGTAGAATTACAATTTCGTAGACGGTTCTATAGAAGACAATTTCCACTTTTTCATTCAATACAATTTCTAGGACCAATTCCGTATTTATATAGCTGTCTTCAGTAAGCTGTACACAATGTGTAATGCCAATATAAACACAATCATGTTATGTGACACTTCTGTGCACGAATACATTATTTACCGTGAAAACTATTGAGAACATGATTGATTTCTAAAATGTCCACATGAAGAATTCCAATCCAAATGATGTCGCCATTGCCATAACATCTAACCTTTTGTTATAGTAATATGTTTGTGCTGCGCTTTGATATGTTATGTTCATGAACTGTTCATCCAATTGCGAACCATGTTCCCCTATAACTTTCTAAACTAGTTACCATTAATTGTGTGTAATATAATAATTTGAAATTGTTTAGAATGTACATTGAATAGGTTTCACGCATATTCAATGTTACATAATTATATCATTACTCTGTCTATTGTATAACAACTAATTGATACAGAGAAGAAGTACCGTTTTCATGTGTTAATTGACGTATACATGTAAACTACTGAACTGAATACTGTTTAACTATCTCTTACCGCTCGCACAGCACACACATTGTTTGCAAATAACACCGATGTTAATCACAGATGATAGGTAAGTTTAAATTCAATATGTCATTGGAAAGCATAATAGAAAGGTATTGTGTTGAGCATTGTGGGTAAACAATATGGCGGACGTGATTTTGTAACGTGGCAGATCGTGACATAACTTTGTTTATTTATGTAAGATACAAGCGGATAATGTTAGTAACATGTGCACCACTACAACAGATATGTCCTCTAGTCGGCACTCCAACAGGTGTGGGCCTTTATCGGAAAGATGGGAGCAGCAAAGACAGCAACGTAACAAATGGGCACGACATTGAACGGGTGAGGGTCGCTCCAAGAAGAACAGGTACATAGACCCTATGCCCCCAACAGTCTCCACATATATAGAAGAACGAAACAATCTTCCCACCGATGATAAACTAAATGCAATTTTGGAAGGGATGTCTAATATGGGAATCTGGAAATACAGGTTATACAATATTGAATTAACGATGTTTATAAATTGTGCAACACACGAAGGCACGGATCAACGATTGAAACTACTCGAGTTTAAATCGATTGACTTAGAGGCCCGTGCGAGAGAACAGAACATTATTAGTACTGGTATCCATGAGACTCGATATGAAAATTGTAGCTAATATTATTCAGAAGAATTTGGGTTTGGATCCGACGACTTTCAAAATTATGGAAGCTTACAGGTTAGCACGTATTATTAATCCGCATGGACCCCATGTCGATCTGCCCCATAAGCCACAACATAGATTTATCATGGTGGCATTTAGCCATAGGGTCGAGGTAAGTTGTCTTTTCCAGAATGCCTATCAATTGAAAAACACCGGAATAGGACACGGGACCTACCTAAAGAAATTAGTGACGCTCGTAAGGTTCTATGGTCCGAGAGTTCAAGAATGAACGTGCTAAATATGGCAGTAAGGACGTGTATATTGTGTACCCAGCAGTATTGAAAGTGAAAGGCCGAGTAATACATGATATTTTCCCGGGCTGGTTCGAGATTCTCAGAGGTTCGCGCCACACTAATCCCATCATGCGTGTCGCTGACATGATGAACCTTAATTCCGAGAAACTCAGCCAAGCCTATATGGAGCAGCTAAATGGACCACGATCGCCTGATAGCCCTCGACATATGGACGTGCAAACAAACCAGCACGTGACACCTGATACACATGAACACGGTGGTAATGAGGACGTGCACACTATTGCAATAGTGTCCAGTGCAGTCGCAAGTTCCAAGTGTGTAACAGCGTCAAGTAACATTATCGACGAACGTACAACACAACCTGGCAATGGATCATTACCCCGTATACCCAGTGCCTGTTGAAAAGAACAATAAACCGACCGAGGTCATCAATTCGCCAAAGTCATCACGGACAAGGGTCCCGGCCCGAACAAACCTGAACTATGTGTCAACTCGGGTTCACCACAAAAAGACCAACTGTATTCTGAGATGGTCGTCATCAAGGAAACAGATGGTATCGATCGTGGATACAATGACTGGCATGTGCCGGGGACAGTGTGATGCCTGAATAAGTTCCTGAGTGAATGTGACCGCAGAAATGAAAGTGCCGCCTCGATACAAACTACGTCATCAGAAGGCCGTACAAACACTGATTCATTTCGTTGTGAAATATGCATACATACACCTTGTTCTTCACAAAACAATATGTTGAAATGTGTGAACACTATCATTTGTCAGCATTAACTGATGTTCAACAGAATACTATTCCACACGATTTATATTCCGATGAATGTGTTTTATTATCTAAACATATCCCGGTATATAATTCTAACAGGAACGTTACATACAGTGAAACAGTACATAAACCTAGTACATGTACTCAGAATAATGACGTAAATCAAACGAAATCGCATAGCATATCTGTTAATGTAAGTAAATTAAAGGTTGGCAGTATAAACGTATGCGGACTTAAAAGCAGGTATAATTACCCAGAATTCATAGAATGTGTACAGAGTTACGATATTTTCTGTATAGTTGAAACAAAGTTAGATGTGCATGATTTTATTAATATACCCGGCTATGCATTTGATTCTAAACCCAGGACTGAGGCATACAAACGAAAGAATTGTTAAAGATATGTACCAAAAGGTAAAGTCTTGCATCCGCAATTTCAGTAATAATTCTAGAAGTTCTGATGATTGTAGCCCCAATTCCGAGAACCCTCTATATTTTGAATATGTTGTTGGTTTACGATAAGGGGAAATAATGCCGTCGATTCTATTTTCCTTATTCGTGGAGGACCTAGAATTGTTTTTACAAGGGAATGGGGATAAGGCTTATTAATTGATGATATAGCTCTCATTTTGTTGCTATTTGCGGATGATATGGTTATATTTGGTAAGACGCCTAATGAATTGCAAGCAAATTTAAATTTATTACATAAATACTGTGAAAAATGGGGTTTACATGTAAACACAGTTAAAACAAAAATAATGGTGTTCAGAAAAAGAGGGGGAGTTTTACCAAATGAATCCTGGACTTATAATGGAAACAAACTTGATGTTGTAAATGAATTTAATTACTTAGGTACTGTGTTTAATTACACTGGGAATTTTATATTAAACCATGAATATCTTACAGGGAAAACTTTAAAGGCTCTAAATGTTCTTTTAATCAATTGCAGAAAATATAAGTTAAAACCAAGTATTCTATGTCAGCTTTTTGATGCTTTTGTTGGATCGATTTTAAATTATGGTTGTGAGATCAGGGGGTTCACAAAATATAAAGGAATAGAAAGAATACACCTTAAGTTTTGCAAACAAATATTAAAAGTTAGAAACAGTACAAGCTCAGCTGGTGTTTATGGAGAACTGGGAAGATATCCATTGTATATTTCACGCTACATTCGCATTGTTAAATACTGGTATAAAATATTGAAAACTTAATTATTCGACGTATTTATAATGAAGTTTTAATTGATGACTATAAGAGTATAACAAATTGGGTTTCCCAATTAAAAGATATGTTAATTAATTATGGATTTTTGAATGTTTGGTTTTTTCCTGACTCAGTCAATTTAAATAGCTTTATATGTGTATTTAAGCAACGTTTAATCGATTGTTTTATACAGAGATGGGCTGCTGATAAAGAAGACAGTGGTGTGTTTGATTTATACCATAGTACAAAATTAATTTTTGAATATGAATACTATTTGGATTCAGTCCCAAGTAATTTACGTTTATTTGTTACAAGATTGAGGATATCTGCTCACACACTTCGAATTCACACTGGTAGATATTCCAGAAACCGAATACCTTGAAACCAGCGATATTGTCAATGTTGTAACAGTGGACAAATTGAAGATGAATATCATTTTATCATTGTTTGCCCATATTATCAAAATTTAAGAATTGTCTATGTAAAACAATATTACCGTAACAACCCGAGTAGGCTTAAATTTATACAATTACTCAAGTCCGAAAATAAGCATACTGTATGTAAACTCGCAATTTGTTTACAAACGAGCCATTGAAGAAAGAAATGTTTACTTGAATGCTATTACACATGCTTAATTTAAAATCTATACAACCTAGAAATATGGATATGCCATTATGCAGTCTTTCAAGATTTGTCTTTGGAAATGGCACGAATTTAACGTCACCTATCAATCGATCTGGATATCTACTATCACTGTCACACAGCCCGTAACTACATCTTTTCACCATTGTCAATGACAGACAGCATTAATTAATTGCAATTAATTTGTAATTAATTTTCAAAAAATAATTTCAGATCACGATCACTCGTTATCAGATTTGATTAACATTTTACTAAATAACTCGTTTGTCTGACAAAACGATAAAACAACGACTCGTTATAATTATGTGCACACATTTTATAATTGACTAATTAGCACAATCAGTGCTAAATTCCGATGTACAATACTTTGATCTTGATCAGATCTGTATTGGGACATTATAAGTCGGCGGTCTCTGTGATGTACCGGTAGTCGGAAAGTTGTTGATTACTCCCAATAAACAGTGTGACACGCTTAAATTTGATTGCTGTGTTTACGAGAAAAGAATGACAGTATGTGGTCAGTCGGTGTTTTTATAGATGCATTGTTTTTAAAGCAGCTGTCTGGCATTTTGTGGTTCATATACACACTTTTAGATTTGTCCAAGGATTTTGAAATGGGTTGAATTTAACGTCGATCACAAGGATATCGACTAATTTGGTACTATGACTAACCCACACACCAAAGCTACACATTTCCAACATCATTAAAACAATTTTAAACCCGTATTTTTATAGATGCATTGTTTTTAAATCAGCTGTCTGGCATTTTGTGGTTCATATATACACTTTTAGATTTGTCACGCCTTTTCAAATTTGTCTACTCGTTACTAGTTTGTCTAATATGCATTGTTTGTCTAACAAGATCGCGGCGATAAACCGTAGCCGGGGGTGTGCGCGAATTGTGCGATGCGATTGGCTAACGCCAGCTGTCAATCAAAATCGGCAGAAAGGTCAACTGATTGCGATTATTATAATAAAATATTAGATTCAGGTATTTTGCCAGACTCTTGGCTAATCGGAACAATCAAACCAATTTATAAAAAGAAAGGTTCGTCTTTAAATCCGCTTGAAATAATTATTAAAAGTAGAATGAGGGGTAAGAATTTTGGGGTAAATTATTATCTCGAAGCTATCACTTATTTGCTAGGAAAATATACTTTCTTTAACAATAGATCATAAATGGCTAACATTTATAAAAAGTATTCATAACATGACCGGAATACCTATATATGGACCAACCAAAATACTGTAAATTTAAAGAACGTTGACAAAATTATTAAGAGAACACTAGTAGATCAAATTTTCCAAAAGTGGAATAGTCAACTTTTTAATTCGTCCAAGGGACTAAATTATAGAATGTTTTAGAACCCTACTTAACCGTCTTACCACAAAAACAGCGCATTTTCATTTTAGAACAGGGAACCACGGGCTCAAAATGCACATCTACAATACAAAGAGCGTAAATGCAATGAGTGCCAACTTAACGAAATCGGAGATGAATTTCATTACATGTTTATTTTTCCTTTCTTCTCTTCCGCAAGAAAACGATTTATGCTTAGCTACTACTATAATAGAACGAATGCTATGACATTCAAGACTTGTTTTCGTCTGAATCACGTCAAGTACTAATAAATATAATACAAATAGCTAATCTTGCCAACGACGTGATCAGATATGTTAAGACCCGTAGAGGAATAACTATCTACAGTCAAAGGAAAAAGAAAGTATACAATTTTATTTTACAAGTGTTTTTTTCATTTTGAGGCTTCTAGCGGGTAACCCCTTTTATTTCCAGTTATAGACATATAATGTACAACATACATATAAGTGATCTGGCTATATATATACAATTGACATGAATAGTTATACATTCACATATTTGATGCAAGGTCATTTCTTTTACAGTAGTATTATGATAACTTGTTTATATTATGCAAATTCGCATGTTATGTTTATAATTGGCATTGTTTTGTTTTGGAGAGTGATGTAGAAATGGGGAAAAGAGAGAACTAAAATCGTTTCCATCTGAAGGATTCATTTGTAACAGTTGTCTTAGAAAACAATATGTTGAAATAAATCTAGACCACTTTATGTTGTGTTTTTCTAATTTATCATTCATTAGTGCGATTTCCCTTTCTAGAGTTATTCTTAAGCTTAAATACCTATAAAAATGTGCAATACAGGGTGTTAAATTTCTGTATTTCATTCGTATAATATAAAATTTGCTTAAAATTATTATGATATTTGTTACAATGGTATCATGATATCTTTAAAATTGATCTCGACACACAATCCTTTTGATTTTAAAAGATCACTTAGTCGTTTCCAAAAATGTTGTATATGTGGGCATTCCCAGAAAATATGCTCAATACTTTCAACATGCATATTACAAAAGTCGCACAGGTTTGTAGTACTTAACTTGCATTTATACAAATATTTAATTATTGGATAAGAAACAGATTGAACGTTTTGATACATTAGTCAGTCCATCAAGTATAATTCCCCCTCATGAGCAACTACTCAAGTCCGTGCAGAAACGTACAGCACATGTTTCATGAAATATGCGTTTAGCTCACGGACAGCAATTGACACGTCCAATTCAATCGAACTCTTGCTGTACAGACTGAGTTTAGCCTAGCAAAAAGAAGTACACCTTAAACGGATTAAAATACAACACTTATTCATGGGGAGACTCACTGAAAATCAACGTTGTGAAGCCGTTGGGATGTTGCGTGCTGGCTCTTCACAGTTAGCGGTTGCACGCCACTTTAACTGCAGTCGTGTCACTGTACGGAAGCTGGTCCAACACTACAATGCAACGGGCACCAGAGTGGTAGGTCTCGTGTGCTTACGGCGCGTCAACACGTTCACATGAGGACCACACATATACGAGACCGCTTCAAAGCAGGGTCAAAAACAGCACGAGAAACCATAGGAACTGGGAGACGTGTGGATCCAAAATCAGTAAGCAGTCGGCTGAAAGCTTATGGTATAACTGCAAGACGGCCTTACACACGCACCATTCTAACAAGAAGACATCGTCAGAATCGTTTACTCTTGTGTCACCGTCATGTTCCCCTGGACAAGACGTCAGTTTGGAACTGTTCGAAGTCGAAGCATAATGTCAGTCATGCGGATGGACGTAACTGTGTATGGAGACGGCGAGGGGAGCGCTTTGCACCATGCTGCATCCGCGAGGTGGACATATGGGGAGGTGGAAATGTATATATATGGGGTGGTATCACAGCATTCAACAAGACTGACATTGTCGTGCTTGCAGAAAATATCAATGCGCTCCAGTATCAGAATCAAGTCCTAGCACCAGTTGTAGTGCCGTTCGTGGGACGTCATCTACCGCGAGGTATAATGCAACAGGATAATGTACGCCCGCACACTGCCAAACTTAATATGCAGTATGTTCAACAGCAGAACATTAATGTGATGGACTGGCCTGCTAACTCATCAGACCTGAACCCTATTGAGAAGATTTGGAGTGAGTTGGAACGGTCTGTACGTGACAGAAACCCTGTCCCGTCAAACGTTGCAGAATTGAGAGCAGCATTGCTCCATGCCTGGAATGCTATGCCACAAGTGAAATTACTGTCAGTAATACAGTCGATGAGAACAAGATGCTTAACGTATATTGCAGCTCAAGGGGGTCACACAAAGTATTGACATTTCTGTAATTCTGTTTACACATGTGATGGGCAATGAAGTGATTTTGTTCACATTGTTTTGCAATGAAATGATTTAAATGTCTGTTTAATTATTTGTGATTCAACAATATGATGAAATATACATGTACAAAATGTCTATGCAATAGATTCATTGTACTTTGAACTATCAACTTTTATATACTTTCTTTTTCCTTTCACTGTAGTACTGTATATTATATACATGATACTACTACCGTTAAGCCATATATATAAACTTATAAATAGTTACAGGTACTACTTACCAAAGTATGTTTCTTCGGCCATATTGGTATTAGTAGTTATTACAGACCACATTCATCCAGTCCATTTTCTGTGTGTATATATAGTAACCATTGCTGCATGTGTATATAATGCTAGGTATTGTATATATAGGTACAGTCTTTTAAAACGTGCCTTTGTGTAGTCTATATACACATGTGAATGCAGAATTGAATCTTATCTGCTTGTAAATTCGCTAAATAATATTACTCATTAAATCAAGGCATTATAATATTGTAACTATATTATTACATAACACTTATTGATTTAAAATGCATTCTTGTAGTTATCCTGTCCCCAATATTGTATATTACCCACTTCCTAATAACGAAATACAGTCATGTTGTTACTGTAATATGCTACCTGATTATAATAAACGTTGTTGTTGTTGTTGTTGTTGATAATAACAAGAAAGGCATAATGTTGATAATAACAAGTTTCAAGTTTCAAATGTATTGGCATAATCAGCAACTATATTGCCTTTGGCGATTTACAATGATAGACATATGGCAAAGACATCACAAAACATGTTACAGAAATACATATATGAACACATACAATACATATAAGAAACAGTTGTACTTGACAGGGTATTACAACGTAATGACAATGCTTCTGTGATGTACTTACAAACATTTATAAAATAATTTTTATTTTTGCATGATATGATAGATAATAAATGTATTTATTGATGGCCATGCTATGTAGCCCAAATATTTCAATCTTATTTCTCTTTATTTTTCACAACATAATATAATATGGTA
This sequence comes from Archivesica marissinica, assembly GCA_014843695.1. Classification (NCBI taxonomy): domain Eukaryota; kingdom Metazoa; phylum Mollusca; class Bivalvia; order Venerida; family Vesicomyidae; genus Archivesica; species Archivesica marissinica. The sequence continues at coordinate 8,596,546 of CM026388.1, read as the reverse complement.
TTCTGATTCAATTACAGTTTGATTGCATACTTTACATAATCTATTGTTTCTATCAATACCATGCAACCTTCCAAATTCAATTTCTAAGGTATGGTGCTGATAATAACAAGAAAGGTATGGTGTTGATAGTAACAAGAAAGTATTGTGTTGATAATAACAAGACGGTATAGCGTTGATAATAACAAGAAAGGTATGGTGTTGAAAATAACACGAAAGGTATGGTGTTGATAATAACAAGAAAGGTCTTGTTATGTTATATTTCGGGTTTTACGCCTGCATCAGCACCATGTTGGGCTATATCGCCGGCGGGCAGTTTACCTAACAACTCCTTTCCTGGGCAGGCTCCAGCGGTTAACCAGTACTTGGGTGCACCAACCTCCGTAAGAATCTGTAAACTTTTTCATATAAATGAGACACGGCCTGAGCGGGGCTCGAACCCGTGACCATCAGTGATGATAGGTTACAGTGGTATACAAGTCAGCGACCTTAACCACTCGACCACACAGGGGCTGCCTAGAGAAAGGTATTGTGTTGATAGTAAAACGAAAGGTATGGTGTTGATAATAACAAGACAGGTATGGTGTTGATAATAACAAGACAGGTATGGTGTTGATAATAACAAGACAGGTATGGTGTTGATAATAACAATGATCATAAGTACGCTTATACTTTTGTTCGTCTCCCACATGACACGAAGAGCGCTGCTGAGATTAAACTGGTCGATATACACCAGATATTGAATCCGAAGCCCTAATATAATGTACTGTTCTATCAGAAATATGATATACTTATACATATGTACAAACAAATAAAGTATTATAACTTATTTCTAAAGCGTGCTCCAGAACTTTTGAGAAATGCTACAGCATATTTACCGGGTCGAGTACATCATGGCATGAAGCGAGCGGTGAATGCTGGATCAGAAAGAAACGACTCGTCTCTATCCATTCTGACGTAGAACAACAACTACTGAAGTACATATTGCGCAACTTCCAATACGTTGAAATGGGTAACGACACCTTAGAAACAGCATTTCCTAAGGAGGATACAGATCCTGTCTACTATGTACACATAGGTGACGTTTCTTTGTTTGATTTTTTGGCTATTAAATTCGCACCAACATATTGTATCATTTTACGACTCTCGAACTATTAATGGTGGAGGAAAACCACATGTGCCATACCGTATTTCAAGCACCCACCTTCCAAGAGCCAAGTTGATAGCTTTCTCACATGAATGAATTTGACACCGCTGTGGCATTAGAACCTGCAACTGTAAACGACCAGTGATTAAAAGTCAACGACATTAACCACCCGAGCACGGAGGTTCCCAATATATACGAGATATACGATATCGCTGCTGATTAGTGTGCATGCATTCTTTAAATCGTACTGATATTCGGACAAATAAATTAGATTGTATACAGAAAAATATGTTACAATAGAAGTAAGTAATTAAGTAATGACTTGTTGACAATTCTCCCGCCTTATTTAGTACGCCAACATCAAAGAACACGTTCACTATTATATCACAAATAAAATGAAAGACAATGACGGGCTGGTGCCAATTGTGTCTGCTGTGCAAGCTGCACCAGCAGCAGTCGTAGAACTACTAAAGTGCAACTGTAAAGTTAGCCAGTGTTCTAGTAGATGTACATGTAAACAGAACAACCTGTCCTGTACAGAGATGTGTGAATGTGAGGGTGATGCCAACCGCTTAAACACACAACAAACTGTAGATATGGATTCTGATGGGGAATAAATTAATGTCTCCTTTCCACAATATTTTAAATGAGGGTAAGCCAAATTCATAAGCCATAAAAATTATACAAGTTCATGTGCAATATTAAATAAAAAATTATTTTGCTAAAAATCCTATAATATGTACATATACATTCCCCAAATAGCTGTTATATTAACATACATATGTACTAACACTTTAATAATGGCATTTTCAGATTCCTGTACCCTTAAAATGTGGGCATAGACACCAACATCAAGGTCCTAGGTTGTCTACAAGTAGAGATATTGTACAGAATAGGTTTTTTACTCTTTGGTGTCTAAATAACCTAAATAAACAAAAAATCAAACTTGAGCAAAAAATCCCACAACATTACAACATGTACCACACTATGATATTCGGATAAATAAATTAGATTGTATATAGGAAAATATATTTCACTAGAAGTAAGTAATTAAATAATGACGCCAACATCAAAGAACACGTTTAATATTATGTCACAAATAACATGTTTATAAACGAATGTGACATAACGGGAACACTGATATACAATAAGAGACAATGAGAGACAATAATTTACTGTTTTTCTGTTATCTCCCTTGACTGATAATATCAGATGTATCTTGACATGTATATTGGTAGTTGAAATCCTTTGTTTCCACCGTTATCATCTAACAAGATATTGCGGTGGGATAAATATAATATTATCAATGACTTGATAATACATTTGTACTGTAACAATGGATATGCTATAGGATATCTGTCGAGATTTAATAATTTAATAATTATAAGATGATAAAATGGATTAAAATGCATAACTTGTGCAAAGGAAACAACGATACACACATAGGACACCAGTTAATCATTTTTTCAGGACTATTCAGTGGCAGTAACTGGCTAAATATTTCTCATTACAAAACTTGATTTGTTCTTCGTGATAGTTGTTAATAACCTGGATATGTTCATAGGTTTGGCACGTACCACGAGCGACGCTGGTACACAGTCACATGTATGGCAGGATGGCTCACCAGTTACATATGCAGCCTGGTTCGTATTTCTATTTATATATTGTGTTTGTGTTCATGGTTAAATAGCGCACCAGTAGCTTATGTTGACTCGTCAGTTATTATTCACGGAGGAAGACCCAGGGTGCACCTATGAGCAGTATTTCAGCGGTCAGCCGAGTGCAAACATTATTCATCCGCAAGCCAGCTTGATAGCTTCCTCACATGGAAATGATTCAAAACCATTGTGTGAGCAACAGCTATGAGGGGCAAGTAACTTGAAGTAATCGACCTTGACCACTCATCCACAAAACCAGGGTGTGAGCTACAGCTATGAGGGGCAAGTAACTTGAAGTCATCGACCTTGGCCACTCATCCACAAAAACATTGTGTGAGCTACAGCTATGAGGGGCAAGTAACTTGAAGCCATCGACCTTGGCCACTCATCCACAAAACCATTGTGTGTGCTAAAGCTATGAGGGGCAAGTAACTTGAGGTCATCGACCTTGACCACTCATCCACAAAACCATTGTGTGAGCTACAGCTATGAGGGGCAAGTAACTTGAAGTAATCGACCTTGACCACTCATCCACAAAACCAGGGTGTGAGCTACAGCTATGAGGGGCAAGTAATTTGAAGTCATCGACCGTGACCACCCATCCACAAAACCACTGTGTGAACTACAGCTATGAGGGGCAAGTAACTTGAAGTCATTGACATTGACCACTCATCCACAAAACCATTGTGTGAGCTACAGCTATGAGGGGCAAGTAACTTGAAGTCATCGACCTTGACCACTCATCCACAAAACCATTGTGTGAGCTACAGCTATGAGGGGCAAGTAACTTGAAGTCAACGACCTTGACCACTCATCCACAAAACCATTGTGTGAGCTAAAGCTATGAGGGGCAAGTAACTTGAAGTCAGCGACCTTGACCACTCATCCACAAAACCAGGGTGTGAGCTACAGCTATGTGGGGCAAGTAACTTGAAGTCAACGACCTTGACCACTCATCCACAAAACCAGGGTGTGAGCTACAGCTATGAGGGGCAAGTAACTTGAAGTCATCGACCTTGACCACTCATCAATAAAACCAGGGTGTGAGCTACAGCCATGTGGGGCAAGTAACTTGAAGTCATCGACCTTGACCACTCATCCACAAAACCAGGGTGTGAGCTACAGCTATGAGGGGCAAGTAACTTGAAGTCATCGACCTTGACCACTCATCCACAAAGACAAATATATGTATGAAACTGAAATCGGATGAACTGATTAGATATGGGTGATTAATAAAATGCCGATATTCGGGTATGATCCATAATTGCCATGATAATAATACATGTACACGCCTACTGTAAATACATGTACACGCCTACTGTAAACAACACCCTACTGTAAATACATGTACACGCCTACTGTAAATACATGTACACGCCTACTGTAAATACATGTACACGCCTACTGTAAATACATGTACACGCCTACTGTAAATACATGTACACGCCTACTGTAAATACATGTACACGCCTACTGTAAATACATGTACACGCCTACTGTAACTATAATGGTACACTATAACCTTTAAATAACATTTCTGTGTCTTTTGATTTGATTTTTAATTGTGTGTTTGGGTACCATATCCTACAGTGACTTAAATCTTATCTAGAGACGAATACAGAAAATGAGACACTCCTCCTATATATTGACAGTACATTCATGGATGCCTTGGTGTGAGCAAGACAGTTACTTTAATAATTAAACTTGTAATAGTGTTCATATTTTAATCGAAAATATGTACAGATTGTTATGACGTTATGAGGTTATACACCATGAACTAAAATAGAATACAGGAATTAACATAAATTACATATACATTGACTTGTATTGGAAATTTATATTGGAAATACTTAATCATAGAAACAACTGTGAAGGGTGAATAAAAAGAAACTACATTTCTACCGAATATCTAGATAACATGTTTGTGTCTTTTGAATTGATTTTAATTGGGTGTTTGAGTACCATATGCTACAATGACTTACATCTTATCTAGAGACGAACATAGAAAGTGAGAACCTATTCCTATGTCATGACAGTACATTCATGAAGGCATTGGTGTGAGCAAGAACGTGTAATAGTGTTAATATTTTAATCGGAAATATGTACCGATTGTTATGACGTTATGAGGTTATACACCATGAACTAAAATAGAATACAGGAATTAACATAAAATGACATATCAATTGACTTCGGAAGACAATTTGTATTGGAAATACTTAATCATAGAACAAACTGTGAAGGGTGAATAAAACGATACTACATTTCTACTGAATATCTAATTAAATAATAAAATATATATATGTGTTTATTACTCGTTCCGTAGGAGCCGTAATGAACCGACCTCGATCGGGGACTGCACTCGTATGAGCTTCCATCTGGCACAGACAAACAATACCTGGGAGTCAGAACATTGCGACAATGGACGTAGCAACTTTTTCGTTTGCGAAGAACATGTACCAGATGCATTATTAAGTAAGTATTTAAAGCAGCATTACATCGTAATAAAAGATGTTTTGTGTAAAATGTAAATACTAATGGGTGTGTTTACAAAAATCGAAATAGTCGCTCAGAAACGATAACATTCCAATAAATTTAAACCGTCGTATACGCGAATTTGTTTACATCAACACGCAATGTTTATCAACAAACCAAAATGTAAACACGCACAACGCGCATGCGTGAAATAGCGGATGTAGAAAAGCACGTTGAACATGACAGAAGTGTACGTATGTCCCATTAATGTCAAACCCCTTGCATGAACCTATACAACAGTGGTTATGAATCGACATATCAAGTAATTCAATTAAAACAGACAACGTGGGGCAAATGTGGAGGATTTAGAAAGACAAAGACATTGAAATTCACCAATTCCATCGCGTATTATCTACTAAACGCAAGGTTTGTTGCTACGTTTTATTTTGTAAGAATTATTTAGTTTTGAGCACTAACGATGTATCTTATAACTACCAGTAGTTGTTTAATCAGTTTAGCGGTTAAAATCAACATACTATGGTATATGTCAGTGGACAAACTGGACATACTTGTTTACAAACAATCGTTATAATTTATGGGGCTCCCCACGGGGTATAAAACCAAGACATATTTGAGAAGGAAGACAGTTACTTTATCGACTATATATGTTCGTAAATACCAAATTGGTTGTGCTTATAATACTTTTGATATTCAAAGTAACAATGAATGTATTTGTTTTTACAGTTAATACGCTATTAATTCTAAATGTAATATATACATGCAGGAGACAAGTGGAAAATGGTGTTTAGCAATATCAAAGACTGTGCCATAAGAAAGATTGATACATAATTATTACGAATCATTGCATACATTTCTATTACTGATTCTCATGCATTAAAGGCTATTCGAAAAAAATAGCCCCGCCCCCCTTTGGACGTTCTTTTGTCGGGGGGGGGGCGTCAAAACCAGTTTGCATTTTTGGTGGGTTTATTTCTGGCAACACATCTACATGTTACTCCACTTACCATACACCTTTCTAAAATGGCCAAGGTGGGGCAGGGTTGACAACCTGCTTGAACAGGGGGGGTCTTTGTTTAGGGACAACTGCAAATTACATATTTGTACCGTAACCCATTCCCTCAAAGAAGCACCTCTTGACGCCATTACCAATGCGACATACATTGACAATGTAGTAGCCAAACCAATGTTCATAATAAAGGCCAGAATATCATGTAGTCCCAGTAATATATATGGAGGTGGGATATATATGGCGGCTTCTTATCCACTGCATGATAGCTAAATGGCTGTCGTTTGTATGGAGATATAATAGTATATTAACCTAAATCTCTATAAAGGAAAGGGTTAACAGATGGTCTGCTAGGCATTTGTTGTTCTTTTTGCCAGGAATCTAATTAACACCCATTTCATTTTGTGAGTTTGCATGTATGCAATAACCTTTAATTTGAAAGGTTTTAATAATATACCATAATGGTGTGAGTTTGCGCCCTCCAGAACCATAGTGATGATGTATGTAGTGAAGCCGTTTAAATCAACACTGCCTCTTCCTCGTGACAATGTGTTCCATTAAGGGGATGAGGCAGCGATATCAATTAAACTAATGATGAAATAACTTGTTTCGCAATCAAGCAATTTGAATAAACTAGATAAGATATTCACCCAGCTAAAATTAAGAATTGTTATGGGTATGTGTCATTCTTGTTGCAGAATTGGATCAGAACTGTGTATTATTGAAGACATCAGGGTACTGTCGAGTGTCCACAAGATGAACGAGGATGCAAACACCACAATATTGAATAACAGAGAGATCATTCATAAGGTAACTTCATTAATACATTGAATCTACACTAAAGCAGTTGTGTCGCATATTAATTATTTTATTTTAATAGACCAGATTCTCACACCTTATTTAATTTATTATATAAACAGGTATAAATTTATAATGCCTGAATGACCATGTAATAGTTTATTCTATCGACTATATATCGATATATATATATACACTATATAACCCTCCTCAAAGGGTCGTGAATATGCCACCACCTAAAGAAATGTTCATATTACTTGGAGAATGTAATTTGTTTTTTCCATCAATAAATAATTAACCATGCGATAGGAATGGGTGTTAATGTTTATAGCTACGTCTGTCTGAGGACATCTCAAAAATATGTTGATAGACTTTGTGGATGTTTGCTGGTGTACGATTGTGTGTGAATTCGGTCAAATGTCTGTGTGATCAGCGACGAGTCCACTCCAATTGATTTCTATAGTTGGAAACCTCGTATGAACTGTCAAATAAACAATACCATGTGTTTGACCTTTCAATGTTGAATCGGGGTCATGCTAATCTTTTTTCAAATACCAGCAATCCAAGTGCTATTCTCTAGTTTTATAGATGTTATATTTCGGGTTTTACACCTGCATCAGCACCATTTTGGGCAATATCGCTGGCGGGCAGTTTACCTAACAACACCTTTCCTGGGCAGGCTCCAGCAGTTAACCAGTACTTGGGTGCACGACCTCCGTAAGAAACTGCCAACTTTTTCATGTTTTATAGATGTATTTGTGACATTTTGTAAAACACTGTTTACAGGCCTATCTAGACTTTATGGTCATTCTGAAATTTGTATATTACCGACAGCAGAACAGCTTATATATCCAGGTGCCCTCTGAGCAGTATTTCATGCACCTTGTAAAACCACCAACCTGATATAATTGGACACCACCAGTGGAATTTGAACCTATATAGTTGAGAAGCAGGTGACCGACTACCTTAGATACTCATCTATGGAGATATAGTGGGTGTTGCAGACAGATAGTGGATGTAGCACTCTGTCAATAGCTTCATATAAACTTCCGAGTTAAAATGGGATCATTGTGTAAAACTAGGCCAGCTTACAATACTAACTTGTGTGATAACTCATTTACACAACAGTTGCTTCGTACAAAACCAGATCAGTAGTTTGACGATAATTTTAACCATTGTCTGGTTTGTCAGGGTAAACTGTCTCTAGTTAGGTTTAGTACCAGTATTATTGATATTGTATTTTATTTACAGGCTATGTAGAATATAGCAACAACTGGACACATTATGCTGTGAAAGAACCGAAGTAGTATGGATATATATGCGATAATGCCAATCATATCCAGACACTATGCAGTGTGAAGAAAAACGGACAGAACAAACTGTGATGAGCCAACATGATTTGAGGATTACTGACTAACTTATCTCCCCCTCAAACTAAAACTTTATTTGAAACAAAGAAATAAAAGAGAACAATTGTCATTTAATGCACTTTTATTCCAGATGATTATACAGCAATTCATTTCATTAAGATTGGTTATTAGTTTGTTCCATTGCGTCTCAACATTTCCATACGTATATTCCATTGCGTCCCAACATTTCCATGTAATACCGAAGACAATTTCAGAACCTGTCCGTCTAGGATCAACCGTTCAATCTGAAACAATAGTAAATTATCATCAAAAGCCTGAATGTATTATTGACATTTCGTATTAGTTAGTAATTTCTAGGATGCAAGTTAATTTAAACAAGAGCACCATGAACTTTTGAAGGCCCCAGTGTGCTCACCAGAGTTCAACGGGTTATACAAACACAGTATCTGGAACGTTCACATATTCTCCGTGGCATAGTGGTTAAGGCATCCACATATATGTAGCAGGAGGTTGAAAGTTTGAACCTCGCAAGAAGTGACTGGCCCTTTCAATAAGGGTGACATTAAAATAAACAATGCCTTACACTATTTGTATTCTATTTAATGCTAGTTTAACATAACAGGTCGCCCAATGAATGCTTATAGTTGCAACACAGCTAGTATACATATCCACTAGCCACATTATCTGAGAAGAGAATTATGGTTTCTGATATTAAAGATGATTTTTAAAATGTTGGAAGTTTCGTCAATTAACATTATGACATAAGGGAGGGGGATGAGGTATATCAATGATGTCCAATGGAAGCTCACCTGTGACAACTGTATGAGGTTAAGTTTAAACTTTATTTATATAACAATGACTGGGAAACAAGCTGTAACATCTTGTATTAATCACTCTTGTTGGAGCGGATGACTGAGTATTTGTGGTCATTCGTGTCGGAGGAAACCAGAGTACCCGGAGAAAACCCACCTGTCTGATCTGGTCACCTGTCTGATCTAGTGACCACCGTACCATCTCACATACTTCCAAATGTGAGGATCGAACACGGGTTGCATTTGTGAGAAGCGAGCGCTAATCGGACAGCCACAACTATATATGTGAGGTTACTTATAAACAAGTGAATAATAATTTGTGATCAGAATCAACTTCAATTATGTAGCGGTCCAGTGGTTAAACACGCAGGTTAAACTCACCACTATACCATACTAAAATGACTCACATCATAGTCTTTCGGATAAGACTCAAAACCGTTCACGTAAACGAGGCAGAGGAGAATCTGTATGTATCATTGCACAATCCACTAAAATCACTAATCTCTTCAAGAGGTGTAGCTCATATGGGCAACAGGTAGCGATGTTAAATATCAGTAAAATACACACACAATCAACTTCCATTTGTAACACTTTAAGTGATGCAAATATCATCCAAACATTTATGACTTGCACTGGCACAGTCATATTTGACTGATACTCTATATATGACTGGAATATATTCTTACGTTGCGCATTGAAATGCAGTTGCTGGGCAGACATCCACACTATTTGTTCAAGTCTGCCCCCATCTCATTGCAATGTCCACACCTGTACCAATATTGTGTACTAACAGCTGGTTGTAGAGGTCTGGTTATGGTGGTGGAGATTGATCATTGAGTACCAGATTCTGCATCTTCTCAACACCCTGCTCAATGACAACCTGTAAATGCAATGAATTTTCTATGAGGTACATAAATAAACAGCCAGAATCCCATTAATCAAAAAATACAGTATCTTATTAAAACATTTTAAACAAACAATGTGACTTCACGGTGATGGTGCGTCACTAAATACAGTATCTTATTAAAACATTTTAAACAAACAATGTGACTTCACGGTGATGGTGCGTCACTCACTGTATGTGTGACGTGGCCCTGTGTGACATCCATGATTCAGTGAAGAACACTTTTTATATCATTGATACGCATCCGAATGAGCAAATGTACCTCTAAAAGGACTACATCTCGCGCACAATACTGTATTATAATGGCCATGTATGTCTGCACAGCAAACATCATCAAAGGTATTGCAAAAACCTTTAGATATGTTAGTTATAAGACATAAAGCTGGAATGTGTATTTAATTGTGTGACACCCATGGTAGAGTGCCAGATTTGGAATAGAAAGCCTGAAGGGTTCCAGGTTCGATACTCGGTCACGGAACAAATGTAGTATTGGTCAATTGCTTGTGTCGACAAAAATGGAACATTCATAAATACCTCTTCATATACTTCTACTCCTAGAACTTCCTCTTTGCCGCCTCTACCACAACCCCTCTGCACGTTTACCTCCCTGCCAAGTTCTTCTCCGTCTTTTCACTATAATAGCTGTGAAAAGTAAATAATACATGTTCATTATTATATACGGTTGCAACAATAGACGACATGTAATATATGTATATACTAAGTCTTGTACAATTTGCATGTAGTTGCATTTAGAATGAGTGGCAGAAAAATCATCATCCGATTGCCACTGAATTACATTTATTGCAATTCTGTTCTTTTCTTCCTTTAAAATTTAAGCATTCAAATTTGTACACGTTTATATAGACTATGTCGTATATATTCAATGTAGCTTGTGCCAGCTGTGGTCAACTAGGTTCGGTACCGGGCAATAAACAGTTCTCGCCTGTGGTCGCCTCAGTAATATTATGTATGTATGTTCCTTTAATGTCAAACCCCTCTCGGGGACTTAGACATGTTTTCCTGGGCAGGCTTAGCCGACCTAAGCGATTAACCAGTACTAAGCAATGTGTGTGAGGTGCCTTGCTCAATGACACTACATACGTGGCCTGACCGAGTATCGAACCCGGGACCGTTCGATTCCAAATCCGACGCTCTACCACTGGACCACGCACGCCACACATTATAGTGGTAAACCATGTATGAATCCCGGGCAAGTGCGACATTTTCCGAAGCAAACCAATTTGTATGTATGTTCCATTAATGTCAAACCCCTATTATGTTGTCCTGGGCAGGTTTAGCCGACACCTGGGACCGTTCAATTCCAAATCCGATGCTGGCCCACGGAAGAAAGGTCCGGAGTTCGAGCCAAGCTGGAGCTGTTTATGCCCTTAGGCTAGGCATTTAAATTCCATGTTGCCTCTTCTCTCTCCCTCGTGGGGATGGATTCCATCAGGAATGAGGTCTCGAGAGTGATTAATATAAATTTAATAACAATTACCATGTTTCGCAATCGAGCTAAAATATTTTTTTATAAACTAAATACTTGAAATGCACTTTAGCCACAATAAAACAGGATATGTAAGCCCTCCCCGCCCCACACGAATCTATTAATTAATAAATATGATCCAGATACTTGATGGCTAAATTCTGCATCTTTATAATGATTTGTTAAAATACCCCATATGCGCCCCCAATGACTTCCGAGGTGGTTTCACATTAATTTAATACTTATTCGGCATATGAAACATTTTGCACGATATCCAATTAAAACCCAATCACATTTACATCATTTGAGATACATTGTAATACTAATTGAGGCCGTTTCAACTTACTGTAATATTTCTTGCTGAAAAATAGACGACAAAATACCACGTTTTTTCATCATTGCCGAAAGCGAACGATTCATCCCGAATGTACATCCGGTTCCGATTGTAAATAAATGCGCGTGACCTGTTCGACTTGGAAAGTCCTACTTTCGGTTTCGAGTTTGTTTTATTGCAAAAAACACTGTTTACTAATTGAACATAATTATACAATTTATAATATAAGAATGTGTTGCAGCATTGCTACCCATACGTAAAATTTGAATTTTTCGAATATATTTTATGTCATACGATGTAATGCTGCTTTAACAGTACACATAACAATAAGTAAGAAATATTTGGTACCCTGTCCTGGATTTCTTTAAAAGTATATTCCTGCTAAAGCAATGAAATTGCAATGCATGCGAGTGTCCCAATTGTTATGCCATCATTTTTAATATAACATGCTAAAAGTGATGTACGCACATGTATGTCAGTACCATATGATTTGTTTTAGCGGCTCCTATGAAGAGAGCCGATATTCCTATTTTAAAATGTGTCTGTGAGTGTCGCGTTTTCATTCCCGCAATTTTAATAATCCATGCTAACAGTGGTGTACCTACACTAATTACATGAGAAACGACTATCGTACTGATATTAAGATAATATAGTTTTCAACAATGTTCTACAATAAAATTGTTAAAAAGGAAAGTGTATTACCGCACTCCTTGACTACTACTGTTCTAGTAACGAATACGATTACATTATGTCAACTCTTTTAGAAATTGTCAGTTTGAGCGAGAACATGAGATTAATGTGACATTAACTATTTCGAATATGAGTTTTCCAAAGCCGGTCAAATCTGGTCACACGGCTATAGGTATGTACGTATTGTGAGGGGGTAAGACCAGTCACATAGTTTGTATATGACCAGCAATTGCGGTCATATACATACGGCAACTCTTAGAATGACTGGATACACCATTTGTGTTTAAATCAATTATGTGTGAGAATGTATAGTTAGATCATGTGAGATGCTTATAAATCATGAATGACGGTTTGTAGTTATTGTACTAATATATGTAGATCTTGAGAAAGTGGTCCGGTATTGTAGTACTTTATGTAGATGTAGTGATACATATGCAGACCCATGTACAAATGTAATACATGTATCAAACTTCGTCTCTGGTTTAACAGTTCTAGTAATCTCGCTACACAAACACTCTTGCATCATTATCGCCCATGCTGATTCTTCAACACTATGCAAATCACATGCACCTATGCACGTAATAAGTTCAGTACACGATATCCACACTGTCGATACTCCCTAGTCCATCACCTATATATCCGTAGGTAGCTTAGGTTTATCAAGTACATTATTTTGTTACCCAGATAAGGAGCCGCCGGACGGTACTCAGTTACACCCTTCTTATGTTGGACACTTAAGCAGAACATCTTCAGGACGAACCTGTCAGCGGTGGGATACTATGAATTCGCACTTACATTGGTATAACAGCACTGATTTTTCTGACAAGAATATGAAAGACCTTGGAAATTATTGCGCTGCCCCTGCGGGGTCAAGTACACTGTGGTGTTACACTACAGCTCCCGGTATGAGGTGGGACACATGCACCCTTTTAGGTAAGACATCGCTCTCAAGAAATCATACAACAACCACAGTGGGATTCACACCTACAGCGGTGAGGGGCAAGTGATTTGATGTGAACGACCTTATCCACTCGGCCACGGCTGTTCTTCAAACATGAGTTTGGTTTGTAGTACTGCACTGCTTACACCGGTATGGCATCCGGTATGACGCGTGAGTGGTCTGGCCAATATATCAGTAAAACATTACAACAGTTGGATAAGTGAGCTAATGGTGCTACATTGTGAAACCAAAGTATTTTGAGAACCACGTATATAGATATACCTGCAATGCGTCTGTAAAGAAATTCACCATGGTGATACTGCCAGCGATCAGTGTTACACGACTCTATTATGTAAACCTGTATAGTTAGATACTGCTGGTGATCAGTGTTACACGACTCTATTATGTAAACCTGTATAGTTAGATACTGCTGGTGATCGGTGTTACACGACTCTATTATGTAAACCTGTATAGCTAGATACTGCTGGCGATCGGTGTTACACGACTCTATTATGTAAACCTGTATAGGTAGATACTGCTGGTGATCCGTGGTACACGACTATATTATGTAAACCTGTATAGCTAGATACTGCTGGTCATCCGTGTTACACGACTCTATTATGTAAACCTGTATAGTTAGATACTGCTGGTGATTGGTGTTACACGACTATATTATGAAAACCTGTATAGTTAGATAGTGCTGGTGATCCTTGTACACGATTCTATTATGTAAACCTGTATAGCTAGATACTGGTGATCGGTGTTACACGACTCTATTATGTACACCTGTATAGATAGATACTGCTAGTGATCCATGTTACACGGCTCTATGTTGTAAACCTGTATAGTTAGATACTGCTGGTGATCGATGTTACACGACTCTATTATGTAACCCTGTATAGTTAGATATTGCTGGTGATCGGTGTTACACGACTCTATTATGTAAACCTGTATAGTTAGATACTGCTGGTCATCCGTGTTACACGACTCTATTATGTAAACCTGTATAGTTAGATACTGCTGGTGATCGATGTTACACGACTATATTATGAAAACCTGTATAGTTAGATACTGCTGGTGATCGATGTTACACGACTATATTATGAAAACCTGTATAGTTAGATACTGCTGGTGATCAGTGTTACACGACTCTATTATGTACACCCGTATATTTAGATACTGCAGGTGACCCGTGTTACACGACTCTATTATGTAAACTTGTATAGTTAGATACTGCTGGTGGTCCGTGTTACACGACTCAATTATGTAAACATGTATAGTTAGATACTGCTGGTGATCGGTGTTACACGACTCTATTATGTAAACGTGTATAGTTAGATATTGCTGGTGATCGGTGTTACACGACTCTATTATGTAAACCTGTATAGTTAGATAATTCTGGTGATCCGTGTACACGACTCTATTATGTAAACCTGTATAGGTAGATACTGCTGGTGATCCGTGTACACGACTCTATTATGTAAACCTGTATAGCTAGATACTGCTGGTGATCCGTGTACACGACTCTATTATGTAACCTGTATAGGTAGATACTGCTGGTGATCGGTGTTACACGACTCTATTATGTAAACCTGTATAGCTAGATACTGCTGGTGATCCGTGGTACACGACTCTATTATGTAAACCTGTATAGTTAGATAATGCTGGTGATCAGTGGTACACGACTCTATTATGTAAACCTGTATAGTTAGATACTGCTGGTGATCCGTGGTACACGACTCTATTATGTAAACCTGTATAGCTAGATAATGCTGGTGATCCGTGGTACACGACTCTATTATGTAAACCTGTATAGTTAGATAATGCTGGTGATCAGTGGTACACGACTCTATTATGTAAACCTGTATAGTTAGATAATGCTGGTGATCCGTGGTACACGACTCTATTATGTAACCCTGTATAGCTAGATACTGCTGGTGATCGGTGTTACACGACTCTATTATGTAAACCTGTATAGTTAGATACTGCTGGTGATCCATGTTACACGACTCTATTATGTAAACCTGTATAGTTAGATACTGCTGGTGATCCATGTTACATGAGTCTATTATGTAACCCTGTATAGTTAGATACTGCTGGTGATCGGTGTTACACGGCTCTATTATGTAAAAGTATAGTTATATACGGCGAGTGATCGGGGCTACACGACTCTATTTTGTAACTATGTATAATTAGATACGACGTGTGATGAGTGTTACACGACTCTATTTTGTAAACCTGTATAGTTAGATACTACTGGTGATCGGTGTTACACGATTATATTATGTAAACCTGTATATATATATACGGTGAGTGATCGGTGTTACACGACTCTATTATGTAATATGTATAAATAGATACGTGTGATGAGCGATACACGACTCTATTTTGTAAAAGTATACTTAGATACGGCTATTGATCGGTGCTACACGACTCGCTGTTCTTATACCAGTATGTAAACATTGTATACCTATATACTGCAAGTGGTCGGTGCTACACGACTCATCATTCTTATAATACTATATAAACATTGTATATCTAGATACTGCGAGTGATCGGTGCTACTCGACTCACTATTCGTATGCCGGAAAATGGAACACATCTCAATCCGGAAAATCATGCCAGATTTGGACCTCTCAATATCCCAATAAGCACGAGATATTTCTGGATTCTCAGTTCCCGGATGGCACCGTCAATGATGCATTTAACTACTGCAGAGATCCTAATGATGAGGGATTCCTATGGTGTTTTACAGCCGACTGTGCCACAAGATCAGAAGCATGCCTCTTTGAGTGTAAGTATTGGTTCATACAACGTTATGTTAGCCAGGTTGAGAAACAAGTTTTTACCTCAATAGCATAATCGTTGTTGGGAAATCAGTGACGTAACGGAGAGATAAGAGACAACGTGAATTTATGAGGGATAGAGAAGAGGCAACGTGGATTGATGTGACGGAGATATAAGAGACAACGTGGATTTATGAGGGATAGAGAAGAGGCAACGTGGATTGATGTGACGGAGAGATAAGAGACAACGTGGATTTATGAGGGATAGAGAAGAGGTAACGTGGATTGATGTGAAGGAGAGATAAGAGACAACGTGAATTTATGAGGGAGAGATAAGAGGCAATGTGGATTTATTCGGAAGAACAAATACACAACGTGGATTTATGAGGGAGAGAGAAGAAGCAATGTGATGTATGAGGTAGAGGAAAGAGGCAACGTTGATGTATGAGGGAGAGAGAGAGAGAGGAGGCAGCATATAATTACGTGTACTACCTTACGGACACCACCACTGTTTTTCTGGGGCACTCGAATTCACAACATTTCGTTTACATTACAAGGCGGATACAGGATCCATTAACCACGGCAAATACTGACATACAACCGGTAACAACTATGTAAATACATGTATCTTATCGCTCATTAAGCGGCCATATCAGCATTAATCCCTCATGAGCTTCGAACAACCTTCGACATCTCGTTCCCGAGGTGGACGCATTAACCACTACGCCACGTAGATTGTAGTGATAATCTGAATGTAAAATGTGTGTATACTCTTCAATATTGGAAGACAAATAAGTATTCTAAATGCATGTTATCTTTTTGTCTCCAGACAAATTCCAGGTTGCTGACGATGTACCAGCGGTGAATGAATTATCTAAGGTATTTCACTGTGCGAATGGCGATACAGTGCCAAGGAGATATCGATGTAACGGCATACCAAACTGCGCTGACGCTTCAGACGAGACGCATTGTGTACGAGAAGGTAACACGAGTATTAGTGCCATTCTGTTCTGGATAATATCTGTATTAATTTCTGTATTATATTGATATAACATGTCAACAGTAACCTTGATATTACAGTTCCGGTCAAATATTTACACATTTGAAACTTCTATGAAAACAACATAAATGAGCAAAATTCTAAATTTAGGAACATTTATTTCTTTGGCTACAAATAAAATAACCTATTTGAATTACATGAAGTTAATTTGATGGATATCTCCTGCTAATATGCTAATAGTTTATACAAATTGATTTAATTTATTTTGGCTCGATTGCGAAACAAGTTATTACAACTTATATTAATCACTCTCGAGACCTCATTCCTGATGGAATCCATCGCCACGAGGGAGAGAGAAGAGGCAACGTGGATATTTAAACGCCTTGCTTAAGGGCACAATCGTAACGGCTCCAGCGGGGCTAATATGATATTTTATTTCTGAAATCCAATAGGCTCAACAGCCCATGAGGACATATAATGCATACTTTATGGCAAACAGTGATAATAGCATAAATTATATAAATACTTGTACAATGTACATATATATCAAACATAAAGAAATATAGAGTTGTTCAAATTTGGAGACGGTTATACGTATTCATGATCATATTTTACATATTGTATGCATACATTTACAGTAATTACTCACATTTTAAATATTGCTATATTGCTATATTGTAGCATTTACTATAATAGTATAATGTTCCAGGTTATTTATATTGCTTAGCTGTTCATTCGCTATTTAAATTTTCACTATAACTAATAATAAATATACTTTTTTAAATGAAACCAATATGACGTTGACCTTAAATGAAACGAAACAGAAAGACCAACAAATGGTTTCCTAATGTGTAAGTTAGCCATTTAGCATCCACGCTCCCTAAAGTTTAAGATTCGGATGGTGTGCTAACTATTTAACACGTTAAGTAATACAACTTACATTTCTAGGGCGTTAGCTGAAAGTACCTGGAATATTACATGCCATTATTTGCTGCATACAGATTTTCATTTCGTTTTGCAAAAGCATTATGTATATACACACCTAATTTCCTAATTGTAGTCTGGCTTTCATTATTAATCAATTCTATAAACTTATACATATTTGGACGCCTCCAAAATTTCGCTGGAATATACTGACACCTTAAATCATTGTACAATGAGCATTCCATAACAAAGTGAAATTCATCCTCTATTTCATTACATATATAACAAACTCTTTCGTTTCTAGGTATACTTCTAGGTCTAGCCCATCTACCTGCCTCAATATGTAGTCTATGCGACGATACTCTTAATTTAGTAATTGACTGACAAAACTTATTGATTGTAAAGTATTCTAAATATGGTTGAAATTTAAAGGAAGCAATAGTTCTATAAAATAGTGCCCTACTAGAATTGTCTAGCCTGTCATGCCAATTTTGAACAAATTGATCGGTAATTCTTTATCGAACAAGATATAAAAACAAGTCAATGTTTCCAACACTTTGCTGCAACCATGCATCGTTGAAACCAAGTGAGTTTAACAAGTCCTTTACCAAAGAACACCAATTCACCTTATTAGGGACACTCACTAAATCTCCTTTTAACATGTTATATACTAGCGATACATATTTATTTTCATTTAAATGTAAATATTTTATCCAGTATTTTATAACATTGCAAAATTGTTGACATTTATAAGTAACTCTTCCTAATTCTCCATACACAAAATCATTCTGTGTCGTTTTCTTAACTCCTAATAGCTTTTTGCAAAACTTAAAATGTACTCTTTCAATAGATAAATCCTTTGCAAAAGCACAAACTTCACTACAATAATTCATAATAGGTGCTACTACTTTGTCAAATAGATCTAATCGATGCTTAGGTGTTATATATGTAAATTTATATAAATATTTGTTTAACTTAAAAATTGCTTTTTGGGCTTGCCCAGCAAGTGTATTTTGTGTAGTACTTAATGACCCACCACTCGAGAAAACAATACCCATATATGTAAACTTATAAATTTCAATCTCTTGTCCCTCATAATAAAATATTACATTTCTAGGTATAGTACCACCTTTTTTAAATATCATCACTTTTGTTTGTGATACATTTACTCTCATTTTCCATGTTGTACAATAATCAGACAATAAATGCATGTGTTGTTGCAATTCTACTGCTGAGTGTGCAAAGATAACTATCATCGGCATACAGTAATAAAAATACCTTAAACATGTGAACTTCCATACCCTGAGCACCACTATGGATAAAAACATCTTCAAGATCATTTATACACATTGAGAATAAAAAGGGAGACAAGCACTCGCCTTGTCTGACTCCGATCATATCATATTTCATCACTAAGTGTATTCATATAATTAACTCGTGATTTAATTGAACTATACATGGATTTCATAATATTAATAATTTTCCCACGAAGTCCTAATTTTATTAACTTATACCATAGATTTTCTCTAACTACAAAATCAAAGGCTTTCGAAAAGTCTACAAACAACGCATATAGTTGTTTCCCTTTGTTCAGCATGTGGTTTATAAGTCCATTTAATACAAATATATTGTCTACTGTACTCATATGCGATCGGAAACCAGCTTGTGCTTCAACATACACATTGTAATGTTCAGCCCAATTTCTAAGTCTATTATTTAATATACGTGAAAACAACTAAGTAAGGTAATTCCTCGGTAATTGTTCACACTTCCCTTTTTATGCAACGGAACAATATACCCTTCTGACCACTTTACAGGAAAATATCCAATAGCTCTCCTATAATGGAGGATAATAAAGAATATATATATCTATCTATTAAATAGTGTATGCAATGTAGGTGCTAATATATCTCTACCAACAATGAAAAATTCATTTAGCATATGATCGGGACCACCAGACCGGTTATTTTTTAACTGTTTAACCGCTACGTTTATCTCATCAACAGACAAAGAATCATTTAATTCACTAAACATAACTTTAAACTCATTATTTTTATATCGTTCATTAAAATATAAAACATCATCATCTGGTACAAAATATCTATCATTAGGATTATTTACAGATTTAAAATATTGTTCAAAGGACGACAATGGAATGTTTATTTTCTTAATGCCCGCGGACTCTTTCAACATATTCCAATATAATCTGGCATTTTTATGTCTCGCTTTAATAACTGTTGCCGTTTTTTCTTTGTCATAGTTATATCGACATTGCCTTAATATATGCTTGTACTCCGACCTAGATTTTACCATATTTATTCTATTAATATCACTCGGGTTATCTCTGAATTTATTCAATAGTCGTGAAAATACATATTTCTTTACACAACAATCATCATTATACCAGGGATTATCCCTTTCGTACAAATTTGTACTATTATTACCATCATTAGAATATACAGTATTCATAAACATAGGTGCTGCCACTTTTCCAACTATACTTTCAAACTGTTGTAAACAACTATCCATATCTGTATGAGAATAACAGGCAAGAATCTCGTTCGATAAAACATTAAAATCACGCGAGATATCCTCACTACTTAACTGCTCGAGAAAATCTGAACGTGCCTCATTTCTCCATGCATATTTAAAATCAACATGTTTCGTATTCTCTTTCGTAACACTTTCCGTACGTTCGTCCGTTTGAGATATACTGAAACTAAACATACAACTGATAAGACAATGGTCTGACAAAATGTTTGGGTCATTAATTTCAAATTGTTTTACATTATTAAACATTTCTGTTTTACATAATACGTAATCGATAACACTACAACCTCGATTATTTACAAAAGTATGCTTCCCAATGTGTGCATCTAAACCGGCTCTACCATTTAATATTCGGACTCCGGTCTGTTTACAAAAATCTAACAATAAAATACCATTATTGTTCACATGACCCTGGTCTTTAGAAAACCGTGGCATTTCTACATCAATAATATAGTCATCTGGAAGCATATCCATATGTTCAGTATTCTCATTTGAGACAAAGTCAGGTAATACAGAAGTGCGGGCATTGTAGTCACCGAATAGCGCATAGTAACAGTTACCATTACAATTGTTTTCAACATGTACAAGAGAATCCAATAACCTATCAAAAATACAATTTTCTAACATAGCTTGCCGACTGCTGTCATCGGGCAAAACGTAACTTAAACATATATATAAGTCTTTATCAATCGATAGTTTTTGGGCTGAAATTTTAACCCAAATAATGTCATCCTGGCTTGTAAAAAATAAAGTATCTTCAGATACAAACTCATTTCTTATATATATAATAATACCGCCAGAATTTCTCTTACTTGTATTTTTAATTAATGTTTGATGTAACACAAAAAACGAAAACCCTTCAACATTTAAATCGGAATAAGTATCAGTCCAGGTTTCAGTAAATAAAACAATATCATTTTGATCAAAAACATCTGTCAATAAATCTGATATTAATTTATTTGTTCGTTTTGTCGATAATCCTTGTATATTTAACAATGCGCATCGCAAGTTAACCTTCTCCACGTGATCCTATTTGTTGCCCTCCGTCACTGTGTCATCTCCATGTATCTCGTGCTGATGTCTATTTATAGAAACTGGGGAATTCCGGTCTCTGCTTGTTGACACACTACGGCCATACTGCGGTTTCGTGTACGAGAATCATGTGTAAAACCTTTGTTACTGTTTGACTCAGTCTCTGCACTGGATGTATTTATGGGGATGTTGATATGTGCACTAGATCTAAAGGGGGAATAATCCTTGCTTTGCAAATTCGTTTCATTGAGAGTTATGGTATTTGTGTCACAAGAATGGATTATACGAGTCGGAGTACTGTTTTCTGACACGGTAAGTGTTGCGCTTTCTGTCTGTCTTGGTATATATTGTGTAGCACTTTGTACTGGCAATGTAACACTTTGGGACGAGGACTGTTCATTTGGGGCTAAGGTAATCAGTGCCTCCTTTTGAGGGGGTAATGTATTTACAGTTGGTGTATGTAGGGGTAACGCTGACACTGTATAACTGTTTGTGGGGATATGTGTATCATGTGGGGAGTCATTTTCCTGTATATCTGGAACTCGGTGCGGGGGAATAAACACACTATATGATACACTCACTGCTGAAGCACTGTTGTTCTCTGCTGAAGTTTCTCCCCCCCCTGAGGCACTCTAAAAACGAGGTATTTTCAGGCGGGTTAGGAATGGTTACCTCGTTCAATGTTTGTACATGTAGCTGAGGTAGTACTACATTTAATGCCGTGTTTATTGCTGTACCAATTGGGGGTAAACTATTAATAGGTACACTATTCATCATGTGTTCGTTGTGTGGCCCATATCTCGCTAATTGATCACTTGGTGGGCAATTGTGCCATGTTCAGCACTTGATGAGATTGGTTACTCACTGGTGGACCCAAGGGGGGATAACTGATTCCTGGATATGTCACATTGTTCACTAGCGGCACTGGTGGTCCTGTATACGGAAATTGCCCAGCACATACTTGTGCATATGTATTTGTTTACTGTCCATGGCTACCTACATTTACAACTTGTGGCCCTTGTTGGTTCGAACTGTTCCTTTCTATCGGTGGTGGGTTAGCGGTATTCACCCATCTCGTTTGTGACAAGGGAAATGTTGATATTTGCTCTGGTTTCTGTACGTTTGATGAGGGTGCAGTGTTCACAAGGGGATACGCGGGTTGGACTTCTATTCGATCAATGTTATTTAGTCGGTTACCTCTGACGTAATAGTTCCACTGGGTGAACTCATCATGTATAACTCTGCCGTCAACAATCAGTTTGGCCGGATACACTATTTTCACTTTAGCTTGAGGATTGCGGGATCTCTGTCTGCTCTTTGTATTTCGGCCATAATCTGGATCGTGCATCCTGTATCTCCTTTGGATAGTCCAGATCAGTGGAAATACCTGGTACACCCCTGAGTCTGTTTACTCTGCTCATGATGTACTCCACATCTCCGAAATCGCGGAAATTTACTATAATAGGCCTATTGTAGAACCCGGTGCCTGTACCTGTTTTACGGACTGGAGGCCTATGTGCACGGTTCATATATATATCTTTGTAATCAATGTCAAGTCGATTTTGTAGAAATTCACCTATGACTCTGAAACAGTCTTCATTTCGATTTTCAGGAAAACCTCTAAATATCAAATTATTTCTCATTGATCTTGCGTCAAGATCGATAGATTTGTATGCAAGCGTACGCATCAATCCTGTCTGAGAATTGGTTACATTTACCACCTGACATAATTTCTCACTCACCTGCCCCATAGCGCTGTGAAAGTTCTGCATAGTTTTACCACAGTTTTCCTGCTCATTTTGAACTAATGTGATTTTATCAAACAAATGCACAAGTTTTTCATCCATTGTACCAGACACAAAATGATCTCCAGACGTGCACATTTGTGGGTTTTTGCCTGATACCTCCATTTCCCGCTCAGTGAAAAAGTCATATCTGTTCGACACAGGTACACTATAGCTCGTGTTCATTGTCATTTTACCTGTTCATTTATTCCTTTATTTCGTTATAGTTTTCCACCAGAATCTACGTTTTAATAGTCAACTTTCTCATTTTACTAGAATCTACGTTTTTAATGGTCAACTTTCTCATTTACACCAAATATTTAGATAAAACCTTCAATAACATTTCACACGTCAACACCGTCCGCCATATATACCTCTATATATACTAATTTGATGAATATATCATTCTAATATATATATACTAATTTGATGGATAGCTCATGCTTATATGCTAATACAATATTATATCTAGTATAATGTTCTCAATAGTTTAACTGAGATATATATGTTTGAATCGTACATCGTATTGTCATCTATTCTCGTAATAGTTTGTTTATAACGGCCAAACATGTGACTTGGCGAAGTATGTGTAAATGTGTTTGTCAATGAAACCTTTATTATTCATGGCCTAAGTCGTGGATGGAACAAACGTAGTATGATACTATCTGACAGAGTTGTATTGAGAGAATTTGATAACATTGTCAGACATCATTTTGAAGAACAGATCACATATAATTCATGACACTCGTGTCAACTACTATGTATAGTAAAAGTAAATTGCACGTTTCTTGTTGAGCCATCTCTTTTAAACATCAGTACTTCCCAATTCATATCGTTGGGGGCAAGGCGCAAGGCTGGTAAGCAATCGATAACCATGATTTAGCTAGGAATCCCTTATGAGGTTCTAACCTTCAACCTTGATGAAGAACTTATCTCGCAAACCAGCTAAAATAAATGTGTATAAACTAACCATCGACTTCCCGCTCTGCAATAGTACATACATTACTATGTGTCTCCTGTATGCAAGGGCTAATATAAATGTTTGTTGGTGCCTTCTTGACCGAGTGGTTAGGGTCGTTGACTTCAAATCAATTGTCCCTCTTCGCTGCAGGTTCGAATCCCACTTGTGTAGCGGAAGGTCGGTTGTTCTACCCGGGTGCCCATCTGTGCCTGCACCAATAACTGAGCATGCCTATATGTAGCTTCCACCAATAACTGAGCATGCCTATATGTAGCTTCCACCAATAACTGAGCATGTCTATATGTAGCTTCCACCAATAACTGAGCATGCCTATATGTAGCTTCCACCAATAACTGAGCATGCCTATATGTAGCTTCCACCAATAACTGAGCATGCCTATATGTAGCTTCCACCAATAACTGAGCATGCCTATATGTAGCTTCCACCAATAACTGAGCATGCCTATATATAGCTTCCACCAATAACTGAGCATGCCTATATGTAGCTTCCACCAATAACTGAGCATGCCTATATGTAGCTTCCACCAATAACTGAGCATGCCTATATGTAGCTTCCACCAATAACTGAGCATGCCTATATGTAGCTTCCACCAATAACTGAGCATGCCTAATGAGCTTCCACCAACAAGAGCATGCCATATTAGTTCCACCAATAACTGAGCATGCCTATATGTAGCTTCCAACAATAACTGAGCATGCCTATATGTAGCTTCCACCAATAACTGAGCATGCCTATATGTAGCTTCCACCAATAACTGAGCATGCCTATATGTAGCTTCCACCCAATAACTGAGCATGCCTATATATAGCTTCCACCAATAACTGAGCATGCCTATATGTAGCTCCACCAATAACTGACATGCCTATATGTAGCTTCCACCAATAACTGAGCATGCCTATATGTAGCTTCCACCAATAACTGAGCATGCCTATATGTAGCTTCCACCAATAACTGAGCATGCCTATATGTAGCTTCCACCAATAACTGAGCATGCCTATATGTAGCTTCCACCAATAACTGAGCATGCCTATATGTAGCTTCCACCAATAACTGAGCATGCCTATATGTAGCTTCCACCAATAACTGAGCATGCCTATATGTAGCGTATTATGGAGAGAAAACATAATCAGCGCCATGCAATCTGGTTTCCGAACACGGCATTTGGTAGACATGACTTATAGAGCTGGGGGGATTTGTATTCCTGTGCACAATGTGTATACTTGATGGCTAGTCGAGTGGTTGACTTGTCTACCATTAAACCTATACCATTATAATGTTACTAGAAAAAGAAAAGAAACATACACCTGGAATAATACGGCCAACTACTTTCTTAAAAGTGAAAATAGACACCAAATATGTGCAAAAATGGCAATTCGCTACACCTTTTCATCCAATTCATGTTACAGTTTCACATACGAATTTGTCATTTTTAAATGTTCTTCAAACCACGAAAACATATTTCAATCTTTATATAATTAAATCATTATCAAGTTCAGAAAGTAGAGAATCTACATAGGCCTGGATATTGACAATTAATTGCTTAATGGTGACAATAGACCTCAACTTTTCGATAAAACGGGAATTTCTCAATAATTTTATGTCATTAAATTCAGATTACGGTTTTACATCAGAATAGTCGTTTTCAAATGCTCATGGAACAACGAAGACATTTGTCAGTCTTAAACTCTTGAAAAACTGCAAATTATATAGAACATATATGTGTTGACACCAGTGTTATAAGACGAGCCTGGGAATGGCGAAGACAGTTTTTAATATATATAAATAATTTATGCCGTCATAACCAGAATACACATTACTAACTGTGCAGACGTGGAAAACTATTGTTGTATTAAGAATAATGATTGTGTGACAATTTTACTATAAGCTCTTATATGGGACTATTTCTATTGTAAAATAGTATCGATAAATCACCGATAAATATGCATTATCAAGGGGAGTAATCGGCCTCGCTAGGCCATGGTCGTTGTAGAAATAGTCCCATATAAGAGCCGACATATGACTTAATATGTTCGTGTGACTTTAAACTAAAACAACAAACACATTACTGTAACTATTTAATATATTATTCGTTTCGATTATAGTGCACAAGCTTCTACTGCACAGTACAACACCATCTGAAATAACTGTACCAGATACGAGGATATCACTGTTTCAATGCAACACCAGTCTAGAGTGGATATCTATACTGGCTAGATGTGATAATATAGTAGATTGTATTGACGCCAGCGACGAAACAAACTGCTTTATTAGCAATGGTATACCTTTTGTTTAGTTGTAAATGCAACTATATCTCTCTTCTATTTGTGCTTGTAGTTAGCAGTTGTTAGCCAGCTGTCTTATTACCATGTTTGCATGACATTTTGCTTAGCTAGCCACCTGACCTCTATTTCGGAATGCAGTATATGTAATGGTGTTATACGTAATATCAAAATTACACTGCCCATTCTCAATCTGTGAAAATATATGTTACATTAGAGTGCATAATTATACTCTAAATATTATAATAGTCATGACACATTTTGATATGTCTTTACATTTGTATGCATGTCATTGTGAAACCATACTTATATATATCATGTCGGAACAGTCAAAACGTTGTATTCGTAATACTTCTAAGTTTATATATTATGCATTAATCAGTATGAGTGGACATTAATACATTTTAATATTTAAATAATCATATTAATACATACAACCCACCGTAAGTACATTTATGCAGAACAGATCCTTGTAATTCGAATTGCTATCTTTTCACAATATTTTATTAAAGATACCTCTTGGTAATTACTTTTGTGTATCCACTACAATGTGTAATTATTGTATTTGCTTTAAACGTCTTATAGATGTTATACGCCATAAACTATTGTTGTTGTTATTAGTGTAAGTTAGGATGTTATTTCATCTCGTGATCACCGTCATTTGTATTTCCGCGAGTGGTATATTTCGGTGATCATGAGATGAAATCAAATCCTATATTTCATTTAATTTTGTAAATACGTACATGTACTAATATTTGTTTAATGTTAATAAATGTATGTTCTATTAGCTACCCCCTTGTTCACACCAACACACATTATTATTTGCAGCTGATGCTGTATGTTCCAAGGAGAAGTTTGCATGTGAAGACGGCAGTTGTATACATATAAGTCAAGTGTGTGACTTTATTGTGGATTGTATAGACGAGTCGGATGAACTCTGCGGTATGAGGCTTATTTTGTTAGTACTTGAACAAATAGTTCACTATTAACCCAGTACAGCATGCTGTGATATAGCAGTATACTTATGTGCACACAGATACATAATTTTAACATGACTGTACTGTAAAATATAAATGTTATAAATGTACTAAACAAACATGTACTGTAAAATATAAATGTTATGAATGTTATGAATGTACTAATCAAACATGTACTGTAAACTGTGAATAACTGTGTTATAAATGTACTAAGCACCCATGCACTGTAAGATTCGAATGTTCGAACATCAAGTATATAAGGTAAAATTCGAATGTTCTAGCTTCAAGTATATCAGCTAAGATTCGAATTTGCTAACTTCAAATCTATCCGATAAAACATGTACTAACTGACGCTAGATAAATGTCATTTTAGACAATAAATATCAATGAACAAAGTCATAAAAGACGCAATTAATGACATCACTGAAGGCAGTTTCCGAAATTATCGCAATGACAACATTCAACATGCAACGTCTGGGATATTTGAGAACAATTGTCTCGTTGTAATGGTGGATTGCTACAATCGGTATTGCATTGGCAGATTGGTTAAAACGGTATATGGCTAGTTGTAATGGTGTATTGTTTAAAGTGGTGCATTAATCGTTACCATGATGGATTGCTTAAAGGTGTATATGGCTCGTTGTAGTGGTGGATTGCCTAAATGTGTACATAGCTCGTTGTAATGGTGGATTGTTTAAAGTGGTGCATTAATCGTTACCATAATGGATTGGTACATAGCTCGTTGTAATGGTGGATTGCTTAAAGGTGTAAATGGCTCGTTGCAATTGTGGATTATTTAAATGTATTACATGGCTCGTTGTAATGGTGTATTATTTAAATGCATTACATGGCTCGTTGCAATTGTGGATTATTTAAATGTATTACATGGCTCGTTGTAATAGTGGATTATTTAAATGTATGACATGGCTCGTTGTAATGGTGGATTATTTAAATGTATTACATGGCTCGTTGTAATAGTGGATTATTTAAATGTATGACATGGCTCGTTGCAATGGTGGTTTGTTATTTGTAGAATATCCGCTGTGTTCTGAGATGGAATACCGTTGTAATAACCAACAATGCATACCAATGGAAAGAAAGTGTGATGCATACGAGCAGTGTCTGGACGGGACAGATGAACATGGTTGCGGTACAGGCATTATTGTTCTATATTTTCATGTCGGTTAAAATATACAAATGTATCAGGTGAAAATAATTGCGACACATGCTAGTTTATTGCTACTGTGTCAAAATACGAATATCCCAAGCTTAGCACGAACTATTGCAAATGAGTGTTGAATATGTTTCTTTCAGATGTTCAAAATAACTGTCACGCTATTTAAACAGCCATGAATATCGCAGAAAGTACTATCTGATGCATATCAATCAACCTAATCATTAGCGTATTGCTAAAACACATATATGGCTCATAGAACTAGATTAAAATGTAATAGATTAACGGGACCTGTAGATGTAGAAACTATACATAAATTGTAACATACTTAATGTGTCGTATGTGGAAACTCCATTATTTGTTTCTAGTTTGAGCTTTCTTTAAATTCTTCTTCAAACACAACCTTATCGATAGACGTTCCCGTACGGGAGCGAGTTACCCCAATTTATGGAATACAACATTACTCCCAATGTTAGGCGACGACACCAGTAAGTAGATGATGCAACATACTCCTATATTTTCCAAGCAATATCTTAATACCATTTTATTCCTGTAAGACTATCTCCCATCAAGTCCCCCCATGCTCCCGCATCAATCACCTACACATAGGTGACCTCTCACCCCCGCAATTAAAATTTCAATTGAGATTCAAGATATCGTCTTTTCAGATTCGATAACTCCCGGGAGTGCAACATAGTCCGAGGGCCGGGAATGTAAACGCGCAACCATAAGCTGATTTCCAGTTTTCATATTTCCTGAACTGGAGTAGGCGGGCTATATGTGAACACACATGCACTTGATGATTTCTTAATATTCAGAGTATATGAAAGTTCGTGAACGTGAAAGGGATAAATCACGAATCACTATATTAATTAAGGATATGTTGTGTTATACACTTAGAATTAATTAGATATCAGCAATATTAATAGTTTTGTAGTACACAATTAGACTTGATTAGAATTAGCAGTACACATCTGTTTCAATGATAATGTATTTTATTATTCAGATCTCTGCAAAGAAGGGGCATTTCATTGTGATCATGTAAGGTGTATTCCTAATCGGCTTGTGTGTGATAAGTACCCGGATTGTAAAGACGAAAGTGACGAAAGGTCATGTACCCAATCTGTTCTTGCTTCCTGTAAGGAATGGTGGAAGGCAGGATACAGAACTACTGGCGTTTATAATCTGAGTAAAGTATTATTAGTATACTGCAAACGTCTTTATATTCACGAGGTATCTATTTACGGAATTTTACGTTTCGAACTTTACGCTTAGTTCAATTACCATATATTCAAGCTAAATACTGTATATTAAGCGATTAGCATGTGTTGCAGAATGCCGCTGTGAGTGAATTCTCAATATATCCTTTGAACGATATTAAATAAGTGAATGAGTGCTGTATAAACAAAGAAGAAATACGGGTTCTTTATATTTTTTAAATCTGTTCAGTGTAATATGTATTTACATGAACATGTCACGGAGAACGAGGTTAAGAAGCGTATTACGTCGCTTAAAAGTCGAAAAAGCCCTGGCATTGACAACATGCTCAATGAACATATTATACGAGGTGGCCCATCACTTATCAAAGCCATAACTTTGCTCTTTAATACCATTATTTCTAGTGAAACTATCCCTAGCAAGTGGAAAACTAGTATAATCATCCCAATATACAAAGGCAATGGCAAAAGCAAGTCTGATCCTAACAGCTACAGGCCAATATCTCTTCTAACCTGCTTGAACAAGCTTTTCGAAAAGGTATTACTGGAACGTTTAACAGAATATCTTAAGATAAGATCACCAAAATTCCCCTCTCAGCAACAGCAGGGCTTTCAAAAAGGCTTTAGTTGCATCACAGCCTCCTTTAATTTACAGGAAACAATCCTATTCCAAATGGATCGGCAGTCTGACGTATACACAGCATATCTAGATATAAAGGGTGCGTTCGACGTCGTATGGCATGACGGTCTATTTTCTCAAATTAGGTGAATTGGGCGTTACAGGCAAAACTCTGAGATTGCTAATTAACTCTTACAGCGACCTCCAATGCGTCATTCGTCTTCAATCGATGACGTCACTTCCGGTCATTGTTGAACGTGGTGTCCGTCAGGGTGGGGTTCTTTCAACTCTGTTTTATCTAGTCTACGTAGACGAATTGCTCAACCTGTTACAAAGCAATCAGTCAGGAGCATGTGTCCTTTCCAAAAATTCTGGGAGCCCCACTTTCGCAGACGATATCTCGCTGATTGCAATATCACCGGCCGGTCTTCAACATTTGGTGGATATTGTTTACCAATATGCCACAATATGGTATTTTGACATCAGTGCCACTAAATCAAATATTATTATTTACACAAAAAAACGAACGCATGCACCTGTGTGTATATATTACGGCTATATAATACTAGAACAAGTCAAAAGTACGAAACACCTTGGAATACGACAAGATGATAATATGAAAGTTAATAAACGCATTGAAGAGCGCTGTCAAAAAGCAAAGAACGCGTTTTACGCAATGTCGGGTCTCGGACTTCATCCACAAGGGATCAAACCTGAGACAACCACAAGTCTATACAAGAAAGTTATAATCCCAATTGCACTCTACGGGTCAGAGTTATGGCACGGAATGACTGACACGGATATAGGCATAATTAATCGGCTACAGCATTTCATCGTTAAAAAGATCCAGGGGTTTCCGGTATTAACACGATCAGATATTTGCGAGTCTATGCTTGGACTATATAGGTTATCATCCGAGGTAGAAAAACACAAACTGATGTTCTTGTACAAAATCCTATCCTTACCCTGTATGTCTGTTTCAAACAGTATTTTTGTTCGAAAATACCTGTTATACATAGAAGATAAGTCCTCTGTTCGTACTGGTTATATTCCAGATATATGTAACATTTTGACTAAATACGACCTTCAATATATTATAAACGACTACTTTACCTATCATATAATTCCATCAAAATACGCCTGGAAAAAGAAAGTCATTGATACAATAACTGCTAGTGAATCTGCTCTATGGAGGGGACGCTTGGAAGCCGACTCCGAGTTTGATTATTTTAAACACCTACAGACTGACATTAGAACAACTATCGTCTACAGCATTGGTAAAGGTGTTACAAACAAAATTAAAAACGAAATTATTGCAGGTATCTGGGCGAGGTCCATACACATTGAAAATGAACTATGTGATATATGTGGCAGTATCTATGGCGATTACCTATCACATGTAATATCGCATTGTTCAATTAGCGCTATAAGGCGAGACGAATACCATGCAGCTTTGTCATCGAATTTTGATATTGATTTTACAACAAGTTTAAGACTACTGAGTGAAAAAACATATACTATTAAATTGTTAGGCGGGATGTCAGATAATGACCCAAACTACAGTATCGAAAGTAACTCAAAGTTCTTAGAAATTTCGTATGACTACATTATAGACTGCTTAATCATAGTCGCTAAATAATTACACATATTATTTACTTTGAAGAGTCATGTTGACTACACGGAGGGGGAATTCGTTACTATACAATCGAAAGTGATATAGATATATAACGTCTGTGCATTACACTTATATGTATGCTATTTATGTTATTCAT
Organism: Archivesica marissinica; assembly: GCA_014843695.1. Taxonomy (NCBI): domain Eukaryota; kingdom Metazoa; phylum Mollusca; class Bivalvia; order Venerida; family Vesicomyidae; genus Archivesica; species Archivesica marissinica. The sequence continues at coordinate 8,563,815 of CM026388.1, read as the reverse complement.
AATTTATAATAATTGTTTTATATGTAATGTGTTGTAAATGTAATTGTTAATGTAATGTCAATATATATGTGAATCTCCCGAGAGGAGGAAATAAAGATTCAGTTCAGTTCAGAGCGTATTTTATTAATACAATTATTACTAATAAATAATTCTCCGGAAATTCGTATACAAAATTGCAAACTACGTGAACAAACTGGAATTCAATCATCGTACGTGTAGACAATTGAAGTAGATACGAACAGAACATGTATGCACTATCAAGGCGGAAAGCGATAAACCAGACTGAAGTAGTTCTAACTATGTTGCCTGTAATGTGCAGGTTCTATTAGTAGAACGCATGGATGACGATAATATAACATACAGATAAATCAGGGAGGACTGTTGGATAACAAATTAGGGAACAATGGGCCCAACGGCCTGAATGTAGAAATGTAGAAATGTAGAAATGTAGAATGAAAACTAAATCTCAATGTGTACAGAAAGTACAGGTATCCAACATCACCTGTCTATCAAACAATTCAGTTAACATTAACCAATCACCTGTCTATCAAACAATTCAGTTAACATTAACCAATCACCTGTCTATCAAACAATTCAGTTAACATTAACCAATCACCTGTCTAACAAACAATTCAGTTAACATTAACCAATCACCTGTCTATCAAACAATTCAGTTAACATTAACCAATCACCTGTCTATCAAACAATTCAGTTAACATTAACCAATCACCTGTCTATCAAACAATTCAGTTAACATTAACCAATCACCTGTCTATCAAACAATTCAGTTAACATTAACCAATCACCTGTCTATCCAACAATTCAGATAACATTAAACAATCACCTGTCTATCCAACAATTCAGTTAACATTAACCAATCACCTGTCTATCAAACAATTCAGTTAACATTAACCAATCACCTGTCTATCCAACAATTCAGTTAACATTAACCAATCACCTGTCTATCCAACAATTCAGTTAACATTAACCAATCACCTGTCTATCAAACAATTCAGTTAACATTAACCAATCACCTGTCTATCAAACAATTCAGTTAACATTAACCAATCACCTGTCTATCAACAATTCAGTTAACATTAACCAATCACCTGTCTATCAAACAATTCAGTTAACATTAACCAATCACCTGTATATCAAACAATTCAGTTAACATTAACCAATCACCTGTCTATCAAACAATTCAGTTAACATTAACCAATCACCTGTCTATCAAACAATTCACTTAACATTAACCAATCACCTGTCTATCAAACAATTCAGTTAACATTAACCAATCACCTGTCTATCCAACAATTCAGTTAACATTAACCAATCACCTGTCTATCCATCAATTCAGTTAACATTAACCAATCACCTGTCTATCCAACAATTCAGTTAACATTAACCAATCACCTGTCTATCCAACAATTCAGTGAACATTAACCAATCACCTGTCTATCAAACAATTCAGTGAACATTAACCAATCACCTGTCTATCAAACAATTCAGTTAACATTAACCAATCACCTGTCTATCCAACAATTCAGTTAACATTAACCAATCACCTGTCTATCAAACAATTCAGTTAACATTAACCAATCACCTGTCTATCAAACAATTCAGTTAACTTTAACCAATCACCTGTATATCAAACAATTCAGTTAACATTAACCAATCACCTGTCTATCAAACAATTCAGTTAACATTAACCAATCACCTGTCTATCAAACAATTCAGTTAACATTAACCAATCACCTGTCTATCAAACAATTCAGTTAACATTAACCAATCACCTGTCTATCAAACAATTCAGTTAAAATTAACCAATCACCTGTCTATCAAACAATTCAGTTAACATTAACCAATCACCTGTCTATCAAACAATTCAGTTAACATTAACCAATCACCTGTCTATCAAACAATTCAGTTAACATTAACCAATCACCTGTCTATCAAACAATTCAGTTAACATGAACCAATCACCTGTCTACCAAACAATTCAGTTAACATTAACCAATCACCTGTCTATCAAACAATTCAGTTAACATTAACCAATCACCTGTCTATCAAACAATTCAGTGAACATTAACCAATCACCTGTCTACCAAACAATTCAGTTAACATTAACCAATCACCTGTCTATCAAACAATTCAGTTAACATTAACCAATCACCTGTCTATCAAACAATTCAGTTAACATTAACCAATCACCTGTCTATCCAACAATTCAGTTAACATTAACCAATCACCTGTCTATCCAACAATTCAGATAACATTAACCAATCACCTGTCTATCAAACAATTCAGTTAACATTAACCAATCACCTGTCTATCAAACAATTCAGTTAACATTAACCAATCACCTGTCTATCCAACAATTCAGATAACATTAACCAATCACCTGTCTATCCAACAATTCAGTTAACATTAACCAATCACCTGTCTATCAAACAATTCAGTTAACATTAACCAATCACCTGTCTATCCAACAATTCAGTTAACATTAACCAATCACCTGTCTATCCAACAATTCAGTTAACATTAACCAATCACCTGTCTATCAAACAATTCAGTTAACATTAACCAATCACCTGTCTATCAAACAATTCAGTTAACATTAACCAATCACCTGTCTATCAAACAAGTCAGTTAACATTATCCAATCACCTGTCTATCAAACAATTCAGTTAACATTAACCAATCACCTGTCTATCAAACAATTCAGTTAACATTAACCAATCACCTGTCTATCAAACAAGTCAGTTAACATTATCCAATCACCTGTCTATCAAACAATTCAGTTAACATTAACCAATCACCTGTCTATCAAACAATTCAGTTAACATTAACCAATCACCTGTCTATCAAACAATTCAGTGAACATTAACCAATCACCTGTCTACCAAACAATTCAGTTAACATTAACCAATCACCTGTCTATCCAAACAATTCAGTTAACATTAACCAATCACCTGTCTATTCAAACAATTCAGTTAACATTAACCAATCACCTGTCTATCAAACAATTCAGTTAACATTAACCAATCACCTGTCTATCAAACAATTCAGTTAACATTAACCAATCACCTGTCTATCAAACAATTCAGATAACATTAACCAATCACCTGTCTATCAAACAATTCAGTTAACATTAACCAATCACCTGTCTATCCAACAATTCAGTTAACATTAACCAATCACCTGTCTATCAAACAATTCAGTTAACATTAACCAATGACCTGTCTATCAAACAATTCAGTTAACATTAACCAATGACCTGTCTATCAAACAATTCAGTTAACATTAACCAATCACCTGTCTATCAAACAATTCAGTTAACATTAACCAATCACCTGTCTATCAAACATTCAGTTAACATTAACCAATCACCTGTCTATCAAACAATTCAGTTAACATTAACCATCACCTGTCTATCAAACAATTCAGTTAACATTAACCAATCACCTGTCTATCAAACAATTCAGTTAACATTAACCAATCACCTGTCTATCAAACAATTCAGTTAACATTAACCAATCACCTGTCTATCAAACAATTCAGTTAACATTAACCAATCACCTGTCTACCAAACAATTCAGTTAACATTAACCAATCACCTGTCTATCAAACAATTCAGTGAACATTAACCAATCACCTGTCTACCAAACAATTCAGTTAACATTAACCAATCACCTGTCTATCCAAACAATTCAGTTAACATTAACCAATCACCTGTCTATCCAAACAATTCAGTTAACATTAACCAATCACCTGTCTATCAAAACAATTCAGTTAACATTAACCAATCACCTGTCTATCAAAACAATTCAGTTAACATTAACCAATCACCTGTCTATCAACATTCAGTTAACATTAACCCATCACCTGTCTATCAAACAATTCAGTTAACATTAACCAATCACCTGTCTATCCAACAATTCAGTTAACATTAACCAATCACCTGTCTATCCAACAATTCAGTTAACATTAACCAATCACCTGTCTATCAACAATTCAGTTAACATTAACCAATCACCTGTCTATCAAACAATTCAGTTAACATTAACCAATCACCTGTCTATCAAACAATTCAGTTAACATTAACCAATCACCTGTCTATCAAACAATTCAGTTAACATTAACCAATCACCTGTCTATCAAACAATTCAGTTAACATTAACCAATCACCTTTCTATCAAACAATTCAGTTAAC